>CM055096.1:22482014-23001431 GCA_029204225.1 Diphasiastrum complanatum | reverse complement strand
TACGCCATTTTTGTTACGCCTTTTTTGTGATTGATGGGAATCAACATCTATGTTAGCAGAGTATAGCTATAATAGCTCTGTTAGTACCAGCACATGCGTCTCCCCGATTTATTATCTCATGGCTATGCATCTCTTTTACCTGGCATTCCTCTTCCTCTTGAGGATACACCTGTGACATTTGCATCCTTTCTATCAGGTGCCCATGAGCTCATTTATAGCATGTTCAGCAACATTGACCTCAGTTGATCGTCACTTGCCGCCATGTTGAGTTTCAACTTGGAGATATGGTTTATCTACTCCTACGGTTTTGCACGTCATCATTTTATCCAGGGCCATGCTTCTACTAAGAAGCTTGCACCACGTTATTATGGGCCTTATCGTATTTTGGAGGTTCTTAGTCCAGTTACATATTGCTTCATGCTTCCACATGTCCCTGTGATGTATTCCATGTCAGTTTATTACGTGCTGCTATTGAGGATGACGCTCCTTGTATGCTGAGTTTCCTACTGCTCCCGAGTCTATACCATAGGTGACGCCGTCGATAGATTCAGTTTTTGGTCCAGTGGGATGGTCGTCCTGTTGAGGAGGCCACTTGGGAGCCTATTGATGTCTTTTATCATACACCATCACTTGCGGATCAGGCTCGTGCTCTTGATGCACTTGTTGATTCCTCTACATCCGATGTTGTTCTAGTTGTTGATCCAGCCAAAGCTTGTTGTTGTATGATCCACTTTTTTTTTGGTAGTTGGGTCTTATTTTCGTGTCGGGGAGAGTTACGGACTCGGCTCATTACATTCACCACGTCCATTTACATTTACTTTACTCTATGCATAAGTAGGCCTTGGGCCCTTTTTTATTCATTATTGACACTTAGACTATGTGGTTGGCCTTGGGCCTTATTAATCATTATTTGGACATTTGGACATATTACAGGAGAGTGGGGGTCTCTTGGAGGGCACACTATTATCCCTTACCACTAGAAGCTTCCTTTTCCTCTAGGCTATAAGTAGGGAATGTGTGTCATTTGTTACTCAGCTGATGATATTGATCACTCTCTTTCCTGCTTTCTAGGGTTTAAGTCTCGCTTATGTGATGCTTTCATAGCTTAGCTCTAGATCAATTGTGGTTCATTTGTAACTGTGTGTATTAAAGGAACTGTTATATGGCATAATTTGATAGCTGTCAGTGCAAAACTTGCATAACAAACATGACACATCAGAGGAACCTTACATCTGTGTAAGGTTCCTCTTCAGGAACTGTTTTACCAGAAAGGTAAATTGACCAATATGTTTATCAAACATAAAAATTTATTACCTTACGTAATAAAAATTTACCTACTGTAAAAATTACTGCGTACAAAAAAACTATTGATCAAGCTGTAGTTGTAGAGAGTTCCCTCATAAAAACTATTGATCAAGCTGGAGTTGTAGAGCGTTTCCTCAGAAAAGCAAGCCGAATGACCCCATCATTCTGGAGGATCGGCTCCAGTTGTCTTTGGATAAACCCATTATTCTATATTGAAAAAATTCCATATGGAAACTTCTAAGAGCATAGATACTCCAATGGAGCAAATTGTGAAAGATCCTAATAAAGGTGTGATCCTTCGAGGACATCACACTTTTTAGGAGTCTTATAGGCTCCTTAATTTGGCTTACCATCACTAGGCCTAATTTGAGTTTTTGTGTGCACAAACTGAGTCAATTTATGCAAGATCCTAAGATCCATCATTGGAAGATGGCCAAGAGGATTCTTAGATACATATTTTCATCTTGTGATTATGGCCTACTTTATAAAAGTGAAGATTTATCCAGTGTTGGCTACTCGGATTCGGACTTTGCAAGTGATAAGATGGATCGAAAGTCTATTAGTGCATACATTGTATATTTCTTGGAGGCAATACTTCTTCCCTCCATTGTCTTCAGCTATCTGCTTGGTAGACATGCTACAAAACGCTTCACTAGCTTTCCTTGTTCTATGTTTCTAATTTAAGCTCTATTTCATCATGATATCACCATTAATGACCCATTTTACCCAGTTGCTTTATGCGCTAATTTTATCAAATTGAATCAACCGCGACTCAACAATGTTGTCCTTTTGATGCATCAAAGTTGAGGAGGGTTATTGCTTGTCAGACAGCCTTGATAGCTCGTTCACATAAACCATGAAAATTCTGAGAATGGCACCCATCCATTGGCCCCCTCCATCGCCCTGCAGCCTACAGAAAAGTGGCGGTGAAAAACCCACGAAGCTCTAGTAAAAAAAGCATCTAGAAACTTCTCCAGTAGAAAACGTCCGTTTGAAATTTTTTTGATAATGCCTTTACGAGGGGGAAGCCTCCGTCCGAGGGCCTTCCCCTATACTTTTCTTTAATGGCCTGTTTGATATTTATCTCCCAGCCTATCAAGTTTCTTTATGGCCCCGTGATTTATACCCACCATGACTTGTGAATATTTCATTCTGCCACGTCATCGGTTGACTCACAAACAAGTGGCAAATGAGCACGTGGCGTGCATCCAAGTGGGCGCGCTAAAAACCCCCCCCTTGCCACTACGCGCCATCGTATTGACGCAGGACAGGCTGCAGTCTACGACCCTCTCGTGTCATAATAGCAGTCTATCTTTTCGAGCCCGCGCCGTTGGATAATTTCAAGAAATAAAGATTTTGACACGTGGCAGATCTTGACCATTCAAAAGTTTCCACGTGACATTGTGAGTCGTGGCTGGCATCCGACTGGACGGGCATAAAATATAGCGTGCCATTAATCGCCGTCGGCCAGCTTCCAATCTACGAGCACACGTTAAATCTTAGTGTCGCCACCGTTAGATCGTTCGACGATTTCCCGTATCTCAGGATTAGCTGTACACGTGGCAGGCGATACTTGTGGCTAGCATCCAAGTGGGCGCGCCTGGAGTGTAAGGTGTCATTAAGTGCCACATCGGACCTCGATTTCCTTGGCGCGCTTCTTTTGAAGTTTGCTCTGTTTGAGTCGGGAGCAGGTTTGGCATTTGAAGGCCAAACCTTCCTCTCAGAATGACGTTCACCTTCATGTGCAGGCTCATGTTTTGCCCTTCAAATAAGATGAGCTATGGCTGTTTGACCTTTCAGAACCCGTCTTATGAGAAATTCACAGAGGAAGTTTGGCCTTCCAGATGAAGTTTGATCGATTTGACTCGAAGGGCAGGTTTTTGAACTGGCTTCACGTGACATTTATTGTGTTCTTGGGCCTTTCTTTGAAAGGAAGAGAGGCTGTTGAAGGGCACAGAGGATTGCAAATTGCAAGGCGTATCGTCGTAACAGACAGAGAGAAAGAAAAGGAGCGCAGAAACAGAAAAGAGGGCAGAGCCAAAATGCTTGTCGTCTGTGCAATCCACTCTGCTGCAATATCCAGTCTCCACAGTCACAGCTGCTGCACTTCCTGCTAGATTCAGGTAATGCTTCAAGAACTTGCTTATAACAGATCTGATCTTGTAGCTTTTTTTTTTCTATATTATGATCTTGTAGCTGCGTATAACAGATTTGATGTTGCAGCATTGGGTAGTGCTTGGGTCTTGAGCATTCATAACTCTTCAGCCTGGACACGGATCTTTGGGTTTTTCACATTGGTGGAGGAGTGGCGGAACCTGCATTGTTGGTTCATGTACTTGCAGCAGCTGCTAGAATGGTTCTTCTTTGATAGCAGAGAGCAAAGGCAACTTTTCTTTCTCAGAGTGCACGGAGCTGACTGTACTTGCTAATTCAACTTCCTATCATTGTGGCTATTTTCTGTAAGCATTTCGCTCTTGTCTTGCTTCGGATCTTAAATCTTCCTCATTTTGAGTATGTCCATTTGGTCTTGCTTCTTTATCGTTTCAACGTGTGCAGATTAGATTGTCTACTTATTCTATCGGAAATCCTTCTGTGAGGCTGTTGTGTCTTTTAAACAGTCGCATTTTGTCTGTCTTATAACCTTGAAATCCTCTTGTCTCTTTTTCACTCAACTCTGTATCCGAACGATGGTCTCAGTCTGTTCTTGGAGCCTTTTGCACTCAAAAATCCGTTAATGATACCGTCTCCTTTGTTTGAGAGAGCTTTCACATTGATAAAGAATCCGTGGCGTTGCTTTCAGTTCTGTTAGCGTCATTGTATGTCATCTTGACGTCATAAAATGGTTACAGCATATTATTCCGACATGGAGCGAATAAGGAAGCTGTGGCTTCATGCTTTGCCCTTTCTTGGAAGAGACTTGACAGATATAGCTGTCCCATGAAATCTTTGGCTACTACACGTTTTGTATTAAGTTAATGAGCTGGATCCAGACGGATGCTATCATTATTGGAGAGTCCTGTCATTATTATTTGCATATATAGCATCTGTTTGCCGATGTTGGCTTGACGATTGTTCCCCTGCTCTAGAGGCTTTCTTTCATAAATCCAGCATCCAGGTTTGAAGTGTCTCGTTAATATTAATCTTGTAAGTTTAATGAAGCTCAAGTAGTAGCAGTATAACAGGCCTCTATCATTTCGTTCAAGTGCTTAAGAGATGTCTTCCCACTAGGGCATCAATTATATCGCCTGGTAAATAAGTTCATGTTCAGCTCGTTCCACAGACTCACTGGTTTCATACACCTTTGTAACCCAACGGGGTTGGCTCAACTGGTTAGCTTGGCATCCAAAGTTTCTTTGGTCCCAGGTTCGAGCCTCCCCTTGGAAACCAAGAAGCATACACCTTTGTAACAGAATAAGGTTCATCCGAGTGTCTGAAGTTTTGATTTGGTTGAATAAGTACCTTGCTTTCATTTATTTGTTGCAGCAAGATAGTTTCTAGTACAAGGAACACGAATCGTAAGTTTAAGGAGGCCAACATAAATACTTTCTTGTAACTGTTGGCAATTTTGTCTGTATATCAGACAGGAAGATATTACGAATTTTTAGACCTAGGTGGATAGCTGCAGCTTCAAGTAGTTTAAGCGCAAGACCAGAGCTCCATTGGCAACGTTTTGTCAAGACTCAAGACTGCAAGGTTCTATTTACATTCGGTAAACCGAGCTCCGCTGATGCTTCAATATGGCTGGTATAGATGACAACGATTCCTGGGAATGGCAGGACGACTCCTTCAAGCTAGATTCAGAATCTCCGCTTGGTTTGTATATGAAACTATTGACAGTTGTACGTTCATTTGTACAGTACAATATATGGATGATGAGTTATTGCAAAGAAATTAAAGAACTCTGATCTTCATCTCAACAATTTCCATATCGTTTATTGGGTAAGAAAACCATTCGCCTGTTTAGTCAGAGCTATTGGGAATAGAGAAGTGTATGAATTTTTAAAGCGCCAAAAGGTTTGAGTTCATGATTTTAACTTCAACGTTCGGCAGCTTTATCTCGATCTTTGTGGGATGAATTATCACAAAGCGAAGCAGATTCACGATCATTATTTGCTTCGACACCAGCAACTGAATTACGAGAACCGCAGACAGCCTTTTTAACGACGCATGATGGTATTACTTCGCTGCTTACCAGATTGAACCTCTCTAAAATTAATCTGCAAGATCTATTATATGCGCTTCAAAATATAGTGCCTAGCCTGATCTTCAACGCAGTCGCACATTTATCTAATTTTTGCTGCTTGTGAGAGATACTTTGTTCAGAAGATAGACAACGTTGCAGTGAAAATTTTGAGCGTGGATGTCTGCGATTCAAAAGGCGACGAATGCTACTTTTCGCGGACACACAATCCCGTTCTCTCATGGACGATCCGTCATTACCCGTTGATCCGTTCAAGGTCTTTCCTAGCTAAGTACCGAGTTTTGTTTTTTCATGAATGTCCTCATACAATTCTGCTGGTTGTGAACTCCTGACCTCGAGTAGAAGAAAGGAAGTCTTATATCAAAACCCCACTTATATCATTGATGGACAGAGTTGTGTTTCATGGCAGATCTTGCAATCTATCAAATTCTGTGTCCAGAGTGCGCTCACCTTTTCTATCTCATGTCTTCTGTGTAGAGCTACGGTAACCACATGATGGAGGGCTGTAACGATTTCATCGTGCCACATCAGGCGTCGCCAGTTTCAATGTGGTTCACAAAGAACGGTACTGCCGTAATGTGTATAAACCTTGCGAGTTTCTATGAACTACAATGTATAATATATAAATAATTCTAAGCGAATTTTTATATTGGAACAATAATTCATAATGTATAATTGTTGCATAATGAAGTTCTACTATAATGTTTCCAAGATAAATAATGTTTGCAATTATGCATATTGTTTTTTAGTGTTTATATAATGCAGATTAAAGGTTCTGCAAATGCCCATCTTTTGAGTTATTATGAAATTTTTTTTTCCTGCTTGGTGATCTGGTTGTTGTCACATAGCTTGCAGATGAGTCCTTTAGCTCAATGGAGTATGGCTCGATGGAGGACATTGTGGAGCAGCCAACCGAGATTTGGATGGCAAAATGCTTCAATGATACAGAGGCTCAAAGTTGTGAAGAAATGTAAGTTGAAATACTTTGGAGCACTGCTTTTGAAGAGCTTATGGCTATATCAGCAAGAAATTTTGCTTGACATTCTTGAGTGGGGTTGATATCAGGAAACCAGCAGTGCCTTCCTGCGAATTTTTAGGTACAGCTTCGATTCAGTTTGACTATATAGTGATGTTTTTCCTCTTGTATGTCCTCTTTTGTATTACTGAATTTGGTCAAATCCCTGATTTCAACTCGAGGAAGGGAAGTATTCACCAACATGCAATTTATGGGAGACAAGTCTATATATTTGAGAGAAAATTAGGAACTTCTAAAAAGATACTCAGATGCCTGCTTATGGTGTCTTCTCTTTGTTCTAAAGACCTTTTGTGGGTTTTTGGGTAGGGGCATGCAAGCAGGATAAGAATGTGTGTGATAAAGAAAGGCAGAGTCCTCTGACAAACCAAAGCAAACCATTTCCTGGTGGGAATCCATTATCTGTGTTCATTTCTGCCTGTAAATACTTTTAGGGTTCAAGGCATCTTGCTTTAGTGAATGAATTGGTTTTGATGTTTGTTGAAACATTACGTCTAGGACACGTTTTACAACCATTTGGAGCTGGTCTCCTCTAAATGTTTCTGAACCATAGAGAGGCACACTTAAGATCTTCATACTAAGGACTCTAGTGAACCATTCAATTCTTCTCAATAAGACTAAATTCTGTCGTACATTTTTGCAGGCCATAAATTGGTCAAACCTACCATTGGCACGCCTCTAGCATATCCTTTTGCTCTATTAAAACCTTGTGGTGCCCAAGGAGATGTCACCTTGAGTGACATCAATCAAAGGATCCAGAAACCATCATCCCGTCTAAAACATACTCATATAGGCCAGGATCTGAGACAGGGTCATCAATCATGTTCAGGTTTATCTGGAAAGTCTGTTGTTGCTCTTACAAAGATCCAGACAGAAGGTAATGGAACCATCACAATCATGAGGACAAAAGGTTGAATTTCCAGAGCTGCTTTGCCTTGTTAACTATGTCTGAGGTTTCATCTTGGTACTGTGTCGTTCAGCAATATCCTGCCCAGTTTGTGTGTTGTTCCAAAGGCATGCTTGCTCGAAAATAATCCCCTCAACAGAGATGAGTCAAATAATTTTTTTCTGTGCATGTATCCGGATGTATCTATGTACATAGTTTTTGGACTTGTCTCAATCTGGAGAGTCCACCATTCATGTCTGCTTTGGCTGGCAGTTTATGAACTATGTGTAGGTAGTTTTTCATAAGTTTATCCTGATTAAGAAATGGTGGATGGCAAATGAGTGGAATTGATTTTTAGGGCATTAGCATTTGCATTTCAATCAGGAAAAACAGGTTAGAATCTGTTTCATTGTAGTGTTGCGTACATCAAGTACTTGTTAGAATCTTGTTGGAGGCGATACATGATTACCAAGTCTAAAGCTTGCCAACATATGAAGGGTCTCTAGATGTAAGTGCAAGATATTATTAAGGCGGTCATCACATTTTGCATGCAATCTCAAGAAATACAAAGCAGAATCCCAAAGGTGGTGCACTGTATCTCCCAAGCTGTGTCTTGATATTTCTCGTATTCTTGCTTAAGGAGTTCAATAACTACAGCTCAAGGAAACTTGGCAAGTTTCCTTGAAATTCAGCCAATCAATTTGAGGATAACTGGATGTGGAAATTTCTCATTGTGGTAAATTCTTATAATCATGCAGGATGAGTGGAAAGAGCTACAATTGATTCATCTTTTTTCCATTGTAATCTAGATCAATTTCTTTAACATTGTGCAATTATTAACTCTAACCATAGATTTGGTATCACATATGAACAACAATTGTAAATGATGAGCAGATAGTTATCTCCAACTAAGCATATTGAATTAACATCAAATGTCCAAACTAGATCTCTCAATGGAAATATCAAAGATATAACTCACTAGTGGGCTATATTATAATTAATTGTGGTGATAACAATTAATCTATTCCACGAAGTTAATGTTATGGCCGAGTTGATGCATACTTACATTCTAAGGGGATGGTGAGAAGACACTCCGAGCCTAATTTTTATGTCCTAATTTTTATGTCTTATGCTTTGATGGTGTGATTGCTTTGTTTGCACTCTATATTGATGCTAGTTGGTTGGTCCTTTCAATCTATAAAACAAATATTTGATTTGTCTCATGGAGAATCTTAGTTTAATGTTGTCATCATAATTTTATGGTACAAATCTAGTTCTATGTAGTGACACCAGATTTAGCGAATAGTTAATTAATTCATGACTTGATGTTGGCCTTACCACCAAAAACAAATATCATGTAGGAGAGCAAGTCCTCGCTCCCTTGCTACTTCTTCTTGCATTCATGTTGAAACTTTTTCAAGCATACCAACCAAAAAGTTGGAGACAATGCTAATACTGACTATCAAAGTACATATATAACAATAATATCTTCCAAGATTGATATGCGGATCTTTCAAATAATTAAAATCAAAATGATTTATTTAGATACCATTATAATAATTGACCTAATTGAACATTATGATAATGTTAATATAACTAGGCCAATGCCAAATATAGAAGACACATGTGTTGACTTGAAACTTCACTACTTTGGATCATTGTGTTTCAAACATTATGTTCACAAAGAGGGACTAATGGATATATGGCTATTCATTTTCGACAAGACATTGTCACTAATCTTGTTCTTATGGATTGCACCAAAAAGTAAACAATAATTACTTTTTACTAGATGAATTGGATGAGGCAATAACATAGTATTTTGCACAACAAAATGAAGCTGAAGTTATTGGATGACAAATTTGAGACCATAGAAGTAGACAGCAATATTGCTATGTACAATATTGTGCATCATCAATATTTTAATTGGTTTGGTTCAAATTTGCAAGTCAATCATCACCGTGGTCAATGACCTGACCCATTACAGAATCAGAGGCAATAGGAGTATTTAGCAAAGTGTTGGATTTATCCTTTCTCTCCCTAAATTCAAAAGCTAATATAGTTCCATTCATGCATTTCTTAAGATGTTAAATCTTTTAACTTTGTCAATTTATGTAGTCATCACTATCCGTAAGCAATTCATAAGGAATTTTTAAGGCTTTCTAATGAGTCATAATGATAGTTGCAAGTTCCCATAAAGACCTCGTAAATAGTCTGCAAGGAACCCATAAGTAATTCCTGAGGAACCAATAAGGCTTCCTCTTACGAGGCATCACGATCAATGCCCATAAAGACTCGTAAGGCTTCTTGTTATGAGGCATTATGATCAATGTCTAGATCTTGCTCATAAGGAACTCGTAAAGAGCCCGCAATGAAATTGGCAAAGAGCTTGCAACAAGACTCGTAAGTGACTTGTAAGGAACTCGTAAGTGACTTGTAACAAGCCTGCAAGGAAAGCTATTAAAAAGCCCGTAAGGAAAGTTGTTACGAGGCATTACGACGATTGCTCGTAACAAGTCCCTAAGGCAGGCTATTACAAGGCATTATGATTAATATACGAAGACCTATGAGCAACGACAAAAGACAACCTTTCTCTCACGAAGATCCTATAGACAATATGGCAGGTGCTGACATGCAACTACAACAAAGGTTGATGATTGACATTAAAGATTGATCCATTATTTTAATTGTGTCTTGTAATTAAAGTGTATAGAGATATAAGACACAAAGGTGCAAAATGTTTATATGCATTCATATATGTTGACAAACAACTGCTTTGTACACTCTCGTGTTCTAATTCAAGCTATTCTAAAGAGAATTGATTCATGTCATTGCACAATTTTTGTTACGTCCAATTTTTTGCATATTGATGATTCATAAAAATATTGTAAATGCCCAAATGTGTGTTGATTTTGATTGCTTTTAATTATGTCTGCTTTTGTGCATTAATGACATGTATGGCTATGAAATCAATTGTAGAGATCCTTATGATTTCAAAGTTTGAATCGAGTAGAGCTCAACATAATTATGAGCTTGAATCTGATAGGCATAGCACATTGCATTGAGGAAATAGATCTAGTTTGTTTTCCAACAAAAAAAACATGGATTTTATAATGATTACAACAAGATCTAATCAAATGCAAGAATCTACCATTTGAAGACAGCACTTGAAAGATCTTTCTTATGTTAAGAGATGGAAACTACCAAAAGAGCCATAGAGCATGATGCTTGACGAAGAATCACATGGTTTTCATTTCTTAAGACAAACGCTTAAGAAGGGTGAGTGTCATGTCTTGCACCTAATTAGTCTATGTTCTCAATAATTAGTATTGCTAAATATAGCCATGGTGTTAAATTAGAGTAGGACTAATTAGTAGGATAGTTAATAAGAAGGCTTGAACAACCACGCTATACTTACAAACAACTAGACTTGCAGTAATGGTTGTAAGACTAAACTTAGGCCATAAGGGTCCCAAATCAATAATAGAGACACAAAGGATTGTTACAAATAGAGAGTTCATGCCAATTTGGAGGCTATTTTACATTTGTTTAAATTTGAACTTTCTATGTAATTTGAAGTTTATCTTGAGAGCTTTCTTGGAGATCTTAATTCATGTGCCTACCATACATGAGAGCCTGATCATGCTCTAGCTTAAGGTTTGATATATTGAGTGATCATTAATAATGGGGACTTTTATTTTACTTTGCATAATTTGGTGAAGGTTTTCTCTATATTTTTTTGCTAGTTTCTCAGTTTATTGCTTTAGTTCAATGTTAATGAATGGATTAAATGTTAAGATGCTATATTTGCACATGACAACAACTCCAAGGCAAGCCTAGGATGACTTGAGAAGACAATATGAGATTTCGAAACATTCAAAAATTTATTCTTAAAGACCAAGTTGAATAGTGTAAAGATGGAAGCCAATGAGAACATGATGAGCTACTTTATAAAAATAAAGCCATTGGTGATAATCTGTGGTATGTGAAGTACTTAGAGAAATCGATCTTATTGAAACTTGCTTGATTGATTTGGCAATAGTGTTTTATTTAATCCATTCCATTGATGACAAGACTTAAGTACTTTTGAGGAGATTCCAGGCACTTTCTTTTGGGTGTTTTGCAAATTTTGTTTGTTGTTCTATGTGGACTTGGAGTGAGTCGTAGTCTCTGATTTAGAAAACTAAAATTTAAATGATATTCAAACTATCGATGTGAAATAACATCTATTAAGGTCAGTAGAGGTGGAAGTAGAGATGGGGCGTAATTCACCATGTAAGAAGGCATATGAAATGAAGTTAGTCTCTCTAGAGGAAAGGCCAAGTTTGTCTTTGAGTCGAGAAAGACTAAGGGGGTAGATAGAGTCCATAATGTGATTCTAGGTGACTAGGCCTTTACGAGTAAGACTACGACACAGTCTGTTTTCAATCAAAGCCAATGGTTTGGAGTTAATAGTGATAGCCTTCGAGAACCAAAGAGACTCAACCGGAGAGATGGATCTGCCACCTGTCTAGTACACGAGCTCTCTCATAGAGAGGAGAACTCTATAGATAGATTTGAAGAGAGGAGGAAGGGAAATGGGGGAAAGGAAGGACGAGCGTGTAAACTCAAGACTGTGCCCATTGTTCTAGAGGAATTTCCTGAAAATCTTGGCTATGGATAGGGACAACGAAGGGGGAAGAGACAAATAAAGAGAAAGTGTGTGAAATAAGAAGAAATAATATGTTTAAGAACAATGGACGTCATCATTAGAGTCCCAGAGAAGGATTTTAGATCTAATTTCCACTATGATCCAGTTGAAACGATTTTTATTGGAAATGGAAGCTCTAAGAGAAAAACCGAGGTATCTTAAGATAGTACCATGGGGAAGGACATTAACTCCAAGGTCTTGGCACCATACAGGAGGAATATCATGACAGAGAACAATAATATCAGATTTTTGAAAATTGATCAAAGAGCCAGAGAAGTCACAAAATTGGTCTAACTCCTTGAGAAGAAGAGAGGCAGAAGGAAGGCGAAGCTCAATAATACAAGCGAAGTCTTCAGCGAAAAGCTAAGGGCCAAGGGGAATCTCATGAAATATAAAAGGTCAAAAACAGGGAGAGGAATTGAGCTTAAGAATATGGTAGACAAGCGGTTCTATAGCAATAGCAAAAAGGAACGGGGAGAGGGGGCAACGTTGTCTGATGCCACAAGAAACATGGAAGGAAGGGGACATGACTCCTTGGAAAAGAATGGAAGAAGAGGCTGAGGCAAAGAGAGCCCTAATAAGAGTGATGATATAATCAGGAATTCCAGCAAGAACAGCATGCAAGAAGTTAATTCCAGCTGATGCCGTCAAAGGCTTTATGAAAATCAAATTTAAGAAGAAGGGCAGGGTAGTTAAACCACAATGAGGAATAAATGGCAGACCAAACGTTCAAGATGTTGTCAAAGAGGGATCTACCTTTAATAGAACCAGCCTGGCATTTAAAAGATGAGCGAGAAGAAAGAGGGTAATCCTCTTAGCAATGGCCTTCCCAACTATTTTGTAGGAGGTATTCAATATAGTAAGAGGCCGATAGTCAGAGTGCTTAGTAGGACATTCAATCTTAGGGATAAATTTGATCAGACCTTGAGCAAAGGAAGAAGGAAAAGAGCCCTTGGTATTGTGAAAAAAGTACAAAAAGGACCACGAGTGGATCTTAATCTGATCCTCAAGAGGGATTGGTTGTCAGATTACTTGATCTATCAATCTACTTGAGATTAAGATCAATCTAGATCAATTCTAGACACAAAATCCTAACAAGAACAATCATTAATTGAAGGTAAGTGTACTTTATGGTTTCACATATGTGAAACACTATCTGAGTACGAACTCCAACCTAAAAATCAAGTACACATTGATAGAACCTCAAAACAATCAAAACAAATGTAGACAAATGGAGAGAATCACTCGAAATTGCTTCCAAAACCAAGATTGGTGTCTCACATTGATTATGGCCAAATGTGGCTCTATATATACAATAAGTGAGAGCTCGTGGTACTGATCATCCCTTTGATCTCACATGTGTGAAGGTGCTTTGTCATATGATGATTCATCATGCAAAACTGACACTGGGACAAAATCTTTTATTTTGAGCACTTTTGGTCCATTTTCCTTCTATATGGAGATCTACTTGAAAATCTTTTAGAAGTCCAAATTCGTCTACTTCAGCTTATTCCACACATGTGAGCTGTCCTCTACACATGGGATGTGACACCTAACCAAAGGATGTGGCTCATGCAATCAATAGATTGATGCCATGTGTCATATGTCTAGAAAACTAGTTTTTGGCTTTTTTAGCCACTAGAACTTGAGATGTACAACCTATATGATTATGGTACATGACAAGTACACTATTTTCACACGTGGGAACATGCTCCACACGTGTGTAATCATCCTATATACAAGATTTTTGGCCTCTACCAAGCTTATTTTTGCATTTTTCACACTCCTCAAAAATCTAGCTTGCTGGAAAACATGACGATCTTGACCTTGACTCCATGGGCTGAATTGGTCTTTGCTAGTTCAAAAGGTGTGAAGATCAGCCAATGAGCTTGATGTTGATCTGAAATCACCATATCCATGATAGTGCTTCTTTGATGTTGACATCTTTGAATAGCTTGAGAGCTTTGCACCATCCTAGCATCTTCGAAATTGATTCCTTCCAAATTTCATGTAGATGCTTGACTTTGAGGCTTGCTCCTTCCTCATGTGCATGCTCCTCCATGAGAAAATAAAGATTTCTTCTTGACTTATTAGGATCACAAAGATCTAACATCATGTTACCATGATCTAGAGAATTAGACTTATCCAAATTGGCAAGACTATGCATGCTATAATAACAAAGTGTTTGCATTATATCTTCATGCTTGTTTACCATCCTAATCTCAGATCCAATGAGGCTAAATACTTCATTATGGAGATAACTGTCTTTAGAAGATGATTCACTTACTCTCATAAAGAGTTTACAATTTGCCTCAATACAAATTTTCAAACTATGAGTGAACAAATCACTTTTGCTCTTACATGACTCAAGAGCATACATTCAATGAAATAACCATTTGCTTTCTAATTGATATAAAATCAATTTCAACCTTTTAAGAACATCATCTATGTTCTCAAGAGAGACTTCATACTCAACTAGTATGGCTTTACTCCAATTTTGAGATGCAACGATCTCACTAAAGCAAATTGATTTATCAAATGACATAAGAGAAGTAAGTATGAGATGTATACCACATGAGATATGCTCCTCTTTCACTTGAAATGTGAGCCACATGGATTCAAACATATTTCTTGAGCTTATTTTTGGAATCACAATTTGAGAAGGTCTCTCCTCCTCAATCCTTGGCACACTTGAACCTTGAGAAGAATTCTCTTCCTCAATCCTTGGCACATTTGAACCTTGAGATGACTCCTTAAGATCCTCTTCATGGTGCTCCTTTTTTATGGAAATTCGAGACCTCCATGTCTCATAATGATCACAACAACTATGACCACACAATATGCACTTCCTATGATTATTAAAATTACTTTTGCTAGAAACATAAGTTCAAAAATCACCACAACTTGGCATGATTTTTGTAATATTGAAATCAAAAGGCATTCCCATCTCAATAAGGCTAACTACTTGCTTGTGGATATAAGTGTCCACTTTGGATGCTTCACTTATTCTCATAAGAAGTTTACAACTTGCCTTTAAGATTGAAAACTTACAATTTTTATCTTTATGAATGAACACATCATTCATGATCTTATAGAAACCAAAAGATCCTACATTATGAAGATATTTCCATTTCCTTGACTTCATAACTAATGTAAGTTTACAAGGAAAACATATTTTGCTATCTTTTAAGGCATCACACTCAACTAGTATTGCCTTAATCCACCTTTGAGATACAAAAATCTCTTCAAAGCAAAATGGTTCTTCATAATTTGACATGAGAGCATAAATGAAACTATTTTCATTTTGTGATTGCTCCTTATTCTTGATTGATTTCTCTTGGATAATAACAATAAGTTTGAACTTGTCCAAAGTTACAAGCAAAATACTTTCCAAGGACATAAAATAAATCCAAGTTACTTTTATGAAAGTGACATCTATCTTTGCATCTTGAACCAAACAATGCACTTCCAAATGATAAATTTCAAAAGATTTGACATGTGTTGTGATGGACTCTTGAAGACAAATCTTGCAAGTCCTTGTGAGACTCCAAGCCTCATTCACCTTTCCACAAAGGAAACACCTTTCCTTGGACTTGTCCTTCTTGTATTTGCATTTTGAACTTGAAGCTCCATCCTTCACCTTGGCCCCCTTGCTTTGGTTCTTCTTGGATGGACTGGTCTTCTTTTTGTAGCATCTTGAGAAAAAATATCCTCCTTTGCCACAAAGGTTGCACTTAGATCCTTTCTTTCCTTCAATAGGATGCCACCTATTGATGCCATGTGAATAAAAACCTGTGATATGATTCTACAAATGTAATTTGTGACTTTCAAGAGACTAGATTTGAACATCTTCAACAATCTAGAAGGATCTACAAAAGATCTAGCTCACAAACCTAAGAATCAATCTTCACAGTAATGACTAGTCACTTGGAAACTTTGCTTTGATCACCAAGACAAAGGAACACAATCTTTGAATCAAATCACTAAAGAATTCAGATCCAATCTCCTATTGGACTCATCAAATACCAATGACTCTTTCTTTTGAAAGTTGAAATGGATATGAAAAAGATTTGACACCTAGATTTTCCTTTTCACTTGACTAGTTCTCTCAACACTTGAGATTCTTGAACAAAAGATGGGTTTTGTTTCAAATACATGAAAATCAAACTTAATCACTTCTTTTGGACTCACTCTTGACCCAAATAATCTTACACTTGAGATTTAGAATGAATTTGATTTGATTTGACAACAAACTATACCACCAATTTTTCACAAAGCTTAAAAAATTAGACAACTAGAGATTCACAAAGATCTCAACCATGCATGAATACTCAAATATGGACTCCTCATTCTAGACATCGATGGGATCACAAATTGACCCTCACACTCTCAAAAAGAAAGTTGAATAGAACTAATTTGAGTTTCATACATTCTTAGAAATATTTGATCACTTAGGAGAAGACAAACTCTCCACCAATAACAACACAAAATGAGCTTCTAGATCTTGCCCTCTACAAAGGAAGGAACTCTTAAAAAATCGGATCTCTCTTTACACATTTGTCATAGACACCTTAATGAATCTTTTCAAACCTTACAATCACTCAAACAAATTGAGTAGGGTTGAACAATGTGAGTTGGATCTCAATCTCTTTTCTAGAACTCTCAATTCAAGCCAATCTATGTCAAATTCTACAAAAGATTTGCATAGATGTTCTATATGCACTAGAAACTCTCAAAGGTTTCACTTGGAAGACAGATCCAAAGATGTTTTCTAGCAAATTGATACTTCTGAACTTGACCCTATCACTCTTGAACAAATCTAGAGTGATGGTACAATGGATTTCATCCTCTCACCTTGCATATCACTCCTTAATCTATGATTTCTGGCAAAATCTCTCTCAACTTCAACATACACTCAAAAAATCAGAGAAGATCAATTAATGCACCTAGTTCAAGCTTCAATTTTAATTTTTTGACTGATCTAATCCAAGAACTAATCAAGGGATTAGATTCAGTATAGAAAATGCTTGATTTTGCATGAAAAATCACTCAAATTGGGTATGTGATTCAAATTCTACAAATTTTAGAAATTTCTCAGTCAAAACCAGAGATGTACGGCCTCACACGTGTGAAAAGGGTTCCTACAGCCCACAACAAGATCTGGACCAGAAATTTTAAGGATAGCTATCAAATCCAACTCGCTACACAAAATTTGACTAGTTTCCAAAAAACTGCTAATTTTGGCTTTCATTTGGATTAACCCTATCAATTTCAACAAAACCTCTTGTACTTGGCTCTGATACCATGTGAAAAAAGTACAAAAAGGACCACGAGTGGATCCTAATCTGATCCTCAAGAGGGATTGGTTGTCAGATTACTTGATCTATCAATCTACTTGAGATTAAGATCAATCTAGATCAATTCTAGACACAAAATCATAACAAGAACAATCATTAATTGAAGGTAAGTATACTTTATGGTTTCACACGTGTGAAACACTGTCTAAGTACGGACTCCAACTTGAAAATCAAGTACACATTGATAGAACCTCAAAACAATCAAAACAAATGTAGACAAATGGAGAGAATCACTCAAAATTGCTTCCAAAACCAAGTTTGGTGTCTCACATTGATTATGGCCAAATGTGGCTCTATATATACAATAAGTGAGAGCTCGTGGTATTGATCATCCCTTTGATCTGACATGTGTGAAGGTGAAAATTCGTCTACTTCAGCTTATTCCACACATGTGAGCTGTCCTCTACACATGGGATGTGACACCTAACCAAAGGATGTGGCTCATGCAATCAATAGATTGATGCCATGTGTCATATGTCTAGAAAACTAGTTTTTGGCTTTTTTAGCCACTAGAACTTGAATTAAATCATATGTACAACCTATATGATTATGGTACATGACAAGTACACTATTTTCACATGTGGAAACAGGCTCCACACATTTGTAATCGTCCTAGATACAAGATTTTTGGCCTCTACCAAGCTTATTTTTGCATTTTTCACAGGTATTGTAGAATTGATGGCAAGGAGGAGCAAGGGACCGACAATGTTCCAATGGGCTAAAAAAAAATCGGGAGTGACTCCAGCAGGGCCAAAGATTTTATCTCTACTAAGGGATTTAAAGGAAGAGTGGAGTTCTTTAATCGAAAGTGGAGAAGAGAGAGAGTTGGAGTCGTTTAAGGGCAAAGGCGAGGGGAAAGAGCAATACGGAGGTAAGTCTTCCTTGGCAATATTGGGGGGAGAAGTATGGCTAAATAGGATCGTGAAGTGGTTGAGAAACAAAGAGTAGATGGCTTCAAGGGAAGGGAGAGGGGAGACATCAATAGTAAGCCCAAAGCTAGCTTCCCTTCTTTGTTGAGCTTTGAGCTTCCTGAAGAAGAAGGGTGAGGGAAGATCAGCTTTTCGAAGCCAATTAAGATGAGTTCTTTTGCGAAGGATAGCGGCTTTAGAATGGTCAAAGATCTTAAGTGCGTTGGTGGTGCTAAGAAATTCATCCGCTTGAAGGCAATGGTCGGACGCTCGAGATCTATCAATAGTAATGGAAGTTAGGGTTTATTTGAGGGAGGTTTCAAGGAGGGAGGCAGAGGAGCTTGCAATTCTACCTTGAAGATGCACAAAAGAGCGATAACAATCAATGATATCTTCAAGTTTCAAAAGTGAAGAGATTTTAGTAGAGAGGGCAGGGCGTAGAGACTTGTTCCATATTAAGAAAATGTTCATAATAAAGATTGAGTGTCGCTTGCGGAATAAAGCAGGATAGAGATTAAAACAAATAGAAACATGAAGGTGGTCAGAGAGAGAAAAACTAGGAATGATATGATTTCCCTAGTTAGAAAGGTAGAATCTGTCGAGTCGGACAAAAGTGAAGAAAGGGGAGAGGTGACCAATATTCCAAGTGTGAAGGTGAGGGGAGTTACAAAGGGATAAAACGTCAGAACAATTTAATCCATCAGACAAGCAATCCCAGACTTGTCTTTCAGCAAAGGAGATACGGTTAGGTCCATCAAGAGGGTGGAGGTACATATTAAAGTCACCAGCTAGCACAGAGGGAAGTGCATTTGGAGGAGATATACCGTTCTAGAGGTCTATACGGGAGTGAGGAGAATTGGGGGCATAAATATTAAAGATATTGAAGGCAAAACCAAACTTAGATATAGTGCAGATATTGGCTCGGCCCCAAGGAGAGAGAAATGAGGGGTAAGCTTCCAATCCTTGGAAACCAGAGTAGCCAGACCACCACGGGTACCATTAGCAGGAGTGAGAGAGTAGTTGAAATTCCGAGCAAAAGATTTGGAGAGCACATCAAGAAGAAAACCACTCAATTTCATTTCTTGGAGGCAGATAACCAAGTTGGAGTGACAAAGAGTCAAAAGGTAATTAGAAAGAAGAGAACGACAAATAGGAGAGTTTAACTCTCTAATATTCTAGGAGATCACATTCATAAGCAAAACAATCAAGGAGGAGAATAAAGCATGTCTGTTGTAAATACATAGCAATAGAGAAATGAGCACTTGAGAGAACATTTGCTGCAACGAAGTTAAGCATCTGTCAAATGACTAGGTTTTCATTTTTCTCGTGCCAAAGCTTTTAGAGAGCTACGAGTGGAAATTTTGTTGAGCTGATTTTGTGCCATAACCGTAGGAGGGCTCCATATTTGGGCTGCAAAAGTGTCTTTGTCGGAAAGAAGGCTCTCATAGGAAAGCTCATCAAACGAAGTTGAAATAACTCTGTTTCATCACATCCTTCTATTCCTAGAATGAAGCTTAATAGGCCGAGATCTACCATTTTAAACTCTTTTGCCAAAGCAATTTTTACATCTCTAATTCCATCTTGATCATTACCACTCAAGATAATGTAATCTCCATACAAAACAAGAACAATGATCTTGTCATCATGAAATCTTATGTACAATGATGGATCATAAACACTCATTACAAAATTGATGGAAATGAGAAAAGAGTTTAGCTTAGAGTACCATGCTCTGGGTGCTTGCTTGAGCCCATAAAGGCTCTTCTTCAAAAAACACACCTTTCCTTCATGCTTTGCCTTGATGAAGCCCCTCAGGTTGTCTCATGTAGATCTCCTCCTCCAAATAACCATAGAGGAAAGCATTTGTGAAATCAAGTTAAAATAGCTCCCAATTGAAGGTTGTAGCAAGACTAATGATCAACCTGATAGTAACAAGCTTAGCCACAAGAGCAAAAGTCTCATCAAAGTCAATGCCTTTGGTTTGAACCCTTTTGCTACAAGCCTAGATTTATGCTTACTTATTGATCCATCTTTATTATGCTTCAATCTAAACACCCACTTGCAATCAAGTGGTTTATTCCCTTGAGGAAGATTCACAAGATCCCCAATATGATTTTCAATGAGAACATCATACTCTACTTGCATAGCATCCATCCAACTCTTAGATTAACAAGCATCTTCGTAGCATATTGGCTAACATTGAAGTAAGAAAGGTGTAAGATGTGAAAGATAATGAGCCTTCTCTTTGATCACCTTGACGATCATAGGTGAGCCTCAATGTCTTGGTCCTTGTCCTTGTGGATCTTCTTGGAGTTCTTGGAGTTCTTGCATCTTGAGGTAGATCCTCAAGTTCTTCTTCACTTGGAAGCTCCTCCTCCATCCTAGCATGATCCTTGGCATCAAAATGATTAGTAGCATTATCATCCAAATCACAAGCATTTCCTTCATAAAAAATAACATCCCTACTCACTATCACCTTGCTAGTGATGGGATTGAAGACTCTATAACCTTTGCTATTCTCACCATATCCCACAAAGATGCCTTTGATGGAGATTGCATCATCCTTCTTCCTTGTATCCAAGGATTGGTGTACATAGCAAGTGGATCCAAAAACTTCGAGATTCATTGCGATTGGGCTTCTACCAAATAGAGCTTCAAATGGTGTGATTCCTCCAATGGCTTGGTTACGCAATCTATTGCACAAATGATTCACACAAGTTATTGACTCACCCCAAAATGGTTTGGGTAGAGAATCACCTAGCCTTAAGGCCTTATCACACTCACAAAGAGAGCTATTTCTCCTCTCCTCACTCCATTTTGTTGAGGGGTGTATGGACATGACAACTCCCTCTTTATGCCATTAGAATTACAAAAGTCAAAGAGATATATTCACCTCCATTATCACTTCTTTAAGCCTTGATCTTGGTACTAAGTTGATTTTCTATCAAAGTTTTGAACTTTACAAAAGAATCATACACCATAGATTTGTTAGACAAGAGGTACATCCAACAATATCTAGAATGGTCATCAATGAAGATTACATAATACTTGGCACCACCATTAGACTCATGTGAAAAGCTATGAACATTCGAATGGATGAGTTCAAGAGGAGTGCTTGATCTAGATGTAGATCTTGAGAAGGGTAGTTTGTGAGCCTTTGAGAGGCTACATGCTTCATATATCTTCCCACACTTTGACAAATGCTTGGGGAGGCTGAGTGCAAGGTCCTTTGCACACATAGTTTCCATGGCTTTGAAGTTGGGGTGGCCCAAACATTTTTGCCATAGTTCCACCTTTGATATCTTCACCTTTGCCAAATTAACACTCTCCACTGCAATATTAGTATCAAGCTTAAACAATCTACCTTGCTTAAAGCCTTTAGCTATACATTCATCATTACTAAGGATGGAACAAACTCCATGCTTAAATTGAACATCAAGGCCATTATCCATTAATTGGCCAATACTAAGCAGATTCTTGGTTAACCTAGGAACATAAAGAACATTCTCAAGATTCATCCTTTTGGATGATCCAACATACAATGGAATGGTTCTTATTCCAGTTATCTTACATTCCTGACTACTTGCAGTATTGATGGATCTATGTACATCATTGTAAGAAAGTAAAGTGGAGAAAATGTGTAGTGTCGTGGATCTTTCGTAGTATAGCCTTTCTGCCTGTCAACAAAGGTTAGATCACTGGATAGGTGCCTAACTATGCATAGATGCTACTTTTAGTTAGTTTCCTACTTCCTCCCTTAACTCTACTCACCACTATACTACTCCTCTTTAACTCTACTCCTCTACACTAACATTCATCATAGTTTTGGTTGAAGGGAAGGGATGGAGAAGAAGAGATTGAGAAGAGAAGAGAAAGAGAGAGAAAGAGAGTGAGGGTGGAGGTTAGCTCAAATTCTCCTTATGCTTGCTAATGGAAAAACATTCACTATGGCAAACAATAAAACATGGAAATAGAAAGCAATAGAAAACACAACCAAGAGCAATAGCAAGTACTGAATAGCAAATGAGGATGTTTCTCTTCCAAAAATGGTAGAGTTTTCTCCTTCTCATTAAGCATGGAAATAGTGTACAAATGGTGCCTTTTTATAAAATGGGGAAGGCCCTTTTCCCTCAACCTTATTGGCTAATATTCACAATGATCCTAACCATTCATCTTGGACCCAACTTGATCCAAGGGTCCACAAAAAGTACATTAGAAATCACAAGATTCATATGAGTCCCAATTTGGACCCAACTCTCAAAAGTGATCTCTAAGTTTAAAAATGACATTGGGCCTCTAGTTTTATTTTAATTACAAGGCCCAAGTCAAGTTTATTTTATTTACAACTTCAATTGTGTGCTCATTGGGCCATGGGCTTATACACGCAGGATGCCATGTCCTCGCAACACATTTTATTGGAGGATTTTATTTATTTACACTTTGTTGGGAATACCCCCAACATGACCCATGCTCTAAAGTAGTGCCGGTCCCTCAGCACTCTGCCGGTTTAGTAGAGCGTTCTCTTGGATCGCTTCTGGTGGATGAGATATCCCGTAACGTCTTCCATGAAGTTGAGATGGTCCAGTTTCTTCGAGTCCTTTGGCATGTGGAAGGACTTGTGAACTCCTGTCAACCATTCCTGATCCACCCATGCTTGGAATCGTTTCGTCCAGGGATCGCCAAGGAATATAGCTCGGTAATATATGCGAACGACTGGCAGCTGGTCTCCGACTTTGTCGAAAGCGAGCGTCTTATTTGGATCAAAAAGCATCGAGGGAAGGAAATCATCCCATTTTGTTTCAATACCCATTAAATATTCCAAGTCCCGGGCGTAAAAGGCTGTCGCGCGGACTGTGGGATCGGGGCAATTGATGTAGTGGCTGGCGAATGTGGAGAGAGCCCTTATGGCTTCTACATCCGTCGTCCACCCATATTCGAATTTGATGATTGGCCAGTTGAAATTGTTGAGTGTGATCTGGTCCAGAGGAGTGCCGCATTCCGTCCATTTGGATCTTCTTGGACATGGCAGGAAATGCGCGTTCACCCGTAACTGTTGCGGACTCGTCAAGTAAGCCCTGATGGCCATAGGGTCTCTCTCAAATAACTGCTGGAGCCACTCGGGTTGTGGTTGGAGGGCGGGTAAGGCTTGCAGTTCTTTTCCCTTGATGGTCTAAGCTGAGAATAATAACTGCTAGCCGTCTCTTGATTACTCGTGGAGATATTTGGATAAAAATTCATCGATGTTCTCCTCCACAGATTTCGGTCTTCGGAAGGCCCGGCTGGTAGATATCATTCGTGACCCTCTGGATGATGTTGTTGGGCCCTGGCTAGTGGTTGTGCCTTGGCTCTGGTCGTGCGTCTCAGCGGCCACATCTGTCTGCCCTTGGTCCTGGCCTTCGAACCTTTGATATGGTTGAAATCCCCCTGTTGTCTGCTGGCTCTGATCTTGGCTGGTACTAGCTTGTGCAGCGTCAAAATTAGGTGGCGGTAGAATTACCACGGGGGAGGGTCCTTTGTTTTCATGTCTTTCTAGCATGCCTTGAGGGCTTGCTTGGTCTGGGCGAGCTCTTGCGTTGCGCTTGCCCGATACTTATTGAACTACGCCTGGTAGTCGTTCAAGGTTTGGCTATAAATCTGCACCTAACGCCGTAGAAGATTCATCTTTGATTGGGAAAGCGGCCTTGTGTCCGGTGCAGATTGAACTAACCAGATAAGCTTCTCATATTGTAAGGCTTTAACTTCCGTCCCCAGGCGCGTGTTCTCTGCTTCCAAAAGTGTAAGTTGCGTCTGGATGAGGGCAAGCCATTGGGATGCTTCAGTTTGAAGCTCCCACACCTTTGTGGAGGCCTCTGTCAGCGCTTTGGAGAGGCTTTGAATATATTTGTTTAGGCCCTCCTCCTTCTGCTACAACTTGGCAATCTCCTGGTGCCCTGCTTGTTCGTGTTGGTGAGCCAGAATTAGCTCTTGCTGCAGCTTGGTGAGATCTGCTCGCAGCTATCCATTACTTGTTGCCAACTGTATTACCCTGCTTTCCAGAATAGCTTTGGCTGCTACCGCATCCAGGATGTATTTTCCTAGGGTTTAGTACGTCGTTGTTAGATCCATGGGAGCAGCTGGTACACTAGCACTAGCAGGGGCTTGTGTTGTATCGGCCCTAACAACTTGTGAAATTCCGTCGGCATTGTCTTCGATCAGGTTTTCATTTATCCTGATGCCATCTGGGGTGGAAGGGTCAGCCTAATCTGGTGATGCTACAAAAATAGTTTGTACAAATGCGTCATTAGGCAGCGGTTGGTTGCCCTCGACAACCTTTGGCAAAGCGAGTGGGGTGTGAGAAACAACGGTGGAAACATGGGTGATGACAGTTTGTCCGAATGAGAGGATGGGAGGAACAGTGGGGAACTGAAGGGTGGTGTGGAGTATGGAAGAAGGTGAGGATGGAGCAAAAAGTGTCTGGCGTGGAGGTGAAAAATTGATAACTTGCATCCATGCCAGAGTGTCGGGGGACAATTGCGAATCAGAAGGATTGAATGTGAGAGAAGAAATGGTGGTGGCAGGAGTAATGGAGGATGCGATGGTGATGGATGGAGCAACGAACACTAGAAGAGAAGTAGGAGTGGTATCAACAGAAGAAACGGGGATGGAGACAGAAACGGATGTGGATGGAATAGGCAGAGAGGTAGCGACAATAGAAATTGGAGTGGGGGGTTGCACTGAAGAAGAAGTGGCAGTGGTTGATGGAGTAGTTAGTGCGGCAGTGGAGACACGTGGTCGGGTAACAGGTGGAGATGTGGATGTAGAGGCAGCGCCACGCATTCATTTGCTGGCCGTTGTGTTAATGACTGCAGGTTGGGATGAGGTAGATGCTTGAGATGGTGGGTAAAGGTTAGTATGTGGCATAAGGGTAGACATGAGGGATGAGCACTGGAAACCGCGCACTTTCGTCTCGAGAAGTGCGCAGGCAAAGTTACACAACAGGGGGCCTGCTGTGATTCGCTCATGGTTGTTGGGTTTGATGGAGTTTGTTAGTTCTCAAATAAGGAAGCTATGCCAGTCGTATGGCACAACGGAATGGTTAGAGAATTCTATAAAGGATTCCACTATCTGACTCAGCAGCATAGACTAGATTTTGTCCTTGTGAAATGTTGAAATAATCGGAAACTTATTCAATAGATGCGCAATTGTCTGAATGACGGGTCCCGTGATAGCTTCTATTAGGTAACCATTGTTAGTCTGGATGGGAATTTCTGGTGTGGTTTGGGTGACGAATGGTTTGATCAGAGCTTTGGCGTGGCGATGGGAGATGGGTTGATCCTGACCTTGTATGTGGTACCTTGGTACAGGAAGTGGAAACAAGCCTTGTCCTCGTCCGAGGTGGCGTAAGCGTGAAGGGTGAGGCCCATGTTAATCTCGGAATGCAAGAGCGCCGAGTAAAAACCCATTGCTTCAAGGAGGGGCCCGGCTGTCTGCAGCCATGGTTGGATCAAAGTGTCAGAGGGTAGAGGCCAAATCTGCGTGGCCTCGGGGATGTCACGCTGGATCACCTGTTTGGCACCAGGGTCTTCAGAGGATGAGGAGGCCATGTTAGCAATGATGATTAGTGGTCGAAAAAGTTGAAAAAGTAAAAAAAATGGTGGAAAATGGAAGGAAATAGTCGAAAACTGAGAATGATGAGTGTTGGATGACAATGATTGTAGTTCAGAGCGTAGATCGGTGTTTGATATGAGAAGATGACAACTGGTAGGAAGTTTGGTTGAGCTTCGCTAGCAAAGGTAACAAATGACTCGAATTCAGCCCTTATAAAGTGGAATTTAGTGTGCGTATTAGGTGAAATTCACTTTTCCTTATTCAGTTCCACCCAAATTTTGGCAGGCACCTTCTTCACAAAATTTTAAGACCTCAGGGAAGTCTGCGAGAGTTCAGAAGGTGATTTGACTGCTATGCGAATGTTCTGCGAGGGTTCAACTCTCGCAGGAAGTGATCTCTCGCACAACTTATTCCTGTGATTGGATTTTCAAGATCAGACCATGTCGGCTGGCTAATTTCACTGTTTTGATTCCATTTATGCACCTTGCGAGAGTTGGTAAGTTGATCTTGATGCTCTGCGAGGGTTTTGAAATTTTGCTTCTGAGAACTTTTGCATACACTAAAAAATGATGATTCCTCCATCAAGAACTCTCGCAGAGATTTTCATGGATGCATTTAGGTTAGATCTGTTGACTGTCCAATTTTCAAGAGCTATCTCCCAGGGGATCTCAAAAAATCATGAAAAAAGTGCTCATTCATAGTGTTTTTTGACGAGATCTCAAGATTTTCAAATGCTCGTTAACTATTTATAACAGGAATGAGCTCGGCATCAAGGCAACTTCCTTACATTTTTTATTTTTAACTTTTGTAAACTGGTAATCAGCTTCATCCAGGCTTGATCTGACTGTTGGTAGTGCTTTGGAGGTTCTGATGGATTCTTGGTAGGAGATCCCTCAGTCACGATCTGCTTCCTTTTTGACCCTATCAGGATCTGGATACTCCTTGGATACCGATGGATTTAGCTTGATTTGGCTTGATCACCTTATATCTAGCGGTAATGGATGAGCAGATTAGCTTTTTGTAACGTGCCACCCCCAATCTGGATCTGTCTTACTGTGGTGGCCAATACTTGTGCGACCGGCTACCATTGATGGGTGTGTCGAAGGGCGTCCCATCAAGCTGTTCTAAGTTCACGGCCCCATGATTAAAAATTTTCTTGATCCTATAAGGACCTTCTCCCGTGAGTTTTGACTTCCCCTTGATCGCCTTGGTTTTATACATCAGGACCAGATATCCTAAATGAAGATCCTTCTTTTGTAATCTGCGATCATGCCAAGCCTTGCATCTTTCCTTTTCAGCTGCCAGTACATGCACAACTAGTAAGTGTGTTTCATAGAGTTTATGTAGAGCTTCATGGCGTAGTTGTAGAGATTTGGACTCATTAAGACGTTGCGCGGTGGCAATCCTTAATGAAGGAACTAAAATCTCTACTGACATCATAGAATCCTGACCATATACCAATTGGAAGCGTGTCTGATTAGTGCTCCCTTTATATGATGTCATGAATGCTCACAGTGCAGCATGCAACTTGTGCTCCCAATCTGATCTGCTAGCTTCAACTGTTTTCGTGAGCATGCCACACAGGATCTTATTGGATGATTCTACTTGCCCATTACCATGAGGATAATAAGACGTACTGGTTTTGAGGAGCACGAAGAATTCCTCCAACAAGACCTTGATGGTCTCGTTGATGAAATGCCTTCCGGGATCACTGACTAGTTCCACCGGGCACCCGAAGTGCACAATGATATTTTCATAAAGGAACTTGGTAGTGGTCCTAGCATCAGCTACTCGTACTGCCTTGGCTTCGACCCATTTGGTGAGGTAGTCTGTGGCTACGATTATGTATCGAGCCTGGTTGGACCAATATAATACAATTTCCATTTTTCGAACGGTGCTTGGGCTAAGACTGGGTGCAGTAGATCATAGTTCAATCTCGTTGGTCTTCTTGTCCTTTGGCACACATCGCACTTTTTCAAGTATTTCTCTGTGTCTTTATAAATCGTTGGCCACCAGCATCCTGATTGCAGGATCTTGCGAACTGTAATGTCAGATGCAAATGACCTCCACCCATGTCTTCATGTGAAAGCGAAATGATCTGGGTGGTCTCATGAGGAAGAATACACCGCCGAAGAATTCTGTTTGGACCTCTTCGGTACAACTGGCTGGCAATCAGCTGATAAGGTCTAGCTTTCAAGATCAATTTCTGTTGTTCCGCCTTTGGTAGTGATTTGTCTGGTTGGCCCTGCATTAGATATTCAACAATGTCGGCAGCCCATTCTGGTACTGTATCCACGTAAAATAAGACAACATCTGCCAGCTCATCATCAGGTTGGGTTGCAATCTCCTTTCCCTTGATTCGTGACACATGATCTGCCATGTAGTGTTGTTTTCCCTTGTGAACTACTATCCGAAAATCAAATTCCAACAACAACAGGAGCCATCTGGTGATTCTCCCGGTGTTGCAAGTTTTATTAACGAGATATATCAAGGGTTGATTGTCCATATAAAAAGCAAAATGTGTGGCAATCAAATAGTGTCGAAACTTCTTAACCACATAGATCATTGCCAGTGCTTCTCGCTTTGTGGTTGAATAATTCATTTCGGTATCACTGAGCTATCGGCTTGCAAATTGGATTGGAAAATTCTTTTTGTGTTCACCTGGCTGGGTTAAGACTGCTCCAACTACATACTTCGATGCGTCCGTATGCACGTGGAACTCAATGGACCAATTGGGTGGTCGTAGGATTAGTGCTGAGACCAATGCATCCTTAATCTTCTGGAAAGCCTTTAGAGCTTCCTCATTCCAATGTGGATCCGTTGTGAGCTTGTAAATTGGTCTGGCTAACTCCGCAAAATCAAGAATGAAGATCCTATAATAGTTAGCATGACCCATGAAAATGTACACCTCGCGGATCGTCCCTGGTGGTGGTAGATGAACAATGATCTTGATCTTTGATAGATCTGTGGCGATCCCGTGTCTTGACAGTATATGGCCGAGTATCAAGCCATGTGTCACCCATAATTGACATTTTTTTGGATTCAGGGAAATCTGGTATTCGTGGCATTTTTGTAGCACCTTCTCCAAATTGGATAAGTGTTCTGAATCTGATCCATGCACGCACAGATCTTCCAAGAAAATTTCCAGAAATTTTTGCAAATAATCTTTGAATGCCGCCTGCACGACTCGCTGGAAAGTGCTTGGGGCATTGCAAAGTCCGAATGGCATCACTTTATAGGCATAAGTTCCCCATTCCGTGGTGAATGTTGTCTTGTGCTGGTCCTGGGGGGCTATTTTCACCTGGTTGTAGCCGCTGAAGCAGTCCAAAAAATTGTAGGCTTCGTCACCAGCTACTCTATCGAGGACACTTTCCATAAATGGTAAAGAAAATTGGTCCTTCTTGGTGACTGCATTAAGCGCCTTCTGATTCACACAGATACGCATTTTGCCATTCTTCTTGGGTACTATAACTATGGGCGATACCCATTCCGTGTGCTCGATTTCGTAAATGAAATTTGCATCCATAAGTTTCTGCAACTCTTGCTTGATCAGTTCTGTATAATTCGAGTTGCAACGGTAGTAACAACTTACCTTGGGGACTGCTCCGTCCACCAAAGGTATGGTGTGTTGGACTATTGTTGGCGGAATGCCCTTTAGATCACTATAGCTCCAGGCAAAACAGTCTGTATATTCCACCAACAAGGATCGTAGTCTCTTGAACTGCGTGGGTGTTAACTGCTCTCCCGCATGTACTATCCTGTCTTCTTCTCCTAGTTCCACAAGATTCATCGGCTGTGTTCGCGCAGGTCCCTCGAAGACTTGTTCCGCTGGTGTCTAACTTTGATCAGGTTCTCGTTGGGCTTGCGACATCATGATTACCACGTCATCCGATGTATAATTCTTGAAAGTATCAAGCATCTCATGAACTGGAGCTCGTCGAGATTCCTCTTTCAGCATATTGATCTTGGCCCGACTGGTCATTTTTTATTTTTAGTCACCTGTGTAGAAGATGACGTTGTATGTGAGTCCAAATTGATTGACTTCAAGGAATCCAACACCTTGTTCTTGCCCTTTTTTGTCATTTTGATGGGTTCATCCTTGTTGTCTTTCTTTGGGACTGTTGTGACATTCGCCTCATGGTTGCGAATATCAACATCTACTGTAGCTATTGCCTCTTCGGGTAGGTCACTACATCGGATCACCTGGTTGTATTGTTGCTTCAACTGATTCTTCTTATTCGAAAGTGTCTTGGGTGGTTCAATCCTTGAGACTTTTGCCATAGCAGACCTTTGTGGTGGTTGAGCTGGTACCTTCTTGGTTCCGTAACAATCTGGGTCCATGTGGTGTAGGACTTGTTCATCGATCAGCTCAATCTCCTTATTATAAGTTAGAGCATGTTGCCAAGGGACTAGATCATCGTCCACTGGGTTCTCAATCAGCTCCACTGACAGCCATGCTATGTTTATCATATTCACTCCAAATGTGATTAGTGTGTCCATAGTGTAACATTTGGGTGAAGATGTACTCGGTTCTGGATTAGATTCATATTGACATGTCTGGCAGTCAATAGTTGCTAATGCATCCATCCATCTCATGACATCCATCTCTGAATGATAGTAATCTCCCTTGGTTGGCCTTGGGCGGTCAATCGTATGATCTGTCGTGGATGATCCGTCATCAGCTTTGGGTGCAATAGGTTTTACCGCCCATGTGGTTGGATCTACCTTTACAGCCTGTTCTCTGTTCTCGAAGGTGAGTTTCCCTGTAACCCAGTTGTATACTACTTGCGCAGTCCTCAACCATGGTCTTTCCAGTAAAATACGGTATGCAGATGGAAATTCAGGTATATCCATGACCACAAAAGTAATTACATATTGCATGTCTGCTATCTTTATGGGAATATTAGCAACTACACCTTTTGGTTTGACACAGGATTGATCTGCTAACTTGATGGCGAGTCTAGCTGGCTTCAATTTTTGTAATCCCCATTTTTTGTACAAAGTAGTGGAGATCAGATTGACACCCAATCCTCTATCTAACACTATCGCCTCGTCCTCATATCTCTTGTGTTTGATTGGCAAAGTGATGTTGTGTTCCTCACTTTCCCATGCTGCTCCAATGTGGAGGACGTTACTTGTTTCATCATAGCCCGCACGATATATGGGCTCAGGCGCTACTGGCTCCTCATCCGCCTTGGCCCATTCAGCTAGAAGGCTTTTCACTTGTGGTGCAATCTACAGTAGTTCTCCGAGGGGTAAACTAACGTGGCTTGACAGAAAGAGTGTGAGCCTTTCAGTGCATGGTTCCTCAGGCTCTACCATGTGAATAGGTGGGTCATGTTGGTGCAACCGATCATTCTGATCAAGGCATAGTAGTGAGCCTATTTGCGGATCCTGTTCGATGCCGACTGGAGGTTTTGTGGGATGGTTTCGTTCTTGCTCTTTTTCCTCCTCTTGTGTTTTTTGTACCCAGTATCTTATCTTCTGGTATTGTCTTCTGTCTTCCCTCGCATTTGGATATGGCGCTGAAGTTGAGGGTTGGTCGTCAGTGACCGATGGTGCTGGTGAGGGAGCCACTTTCTTTCTCTTCTATGCTCACGTAACAGCTAACACAGGAGTGTGGTCGTGTCGATCTTTTGATGGCATCCCCGCTGGAACTGCTGATTGTTGTATGGAAATGAGGTTAAGAGGTGCACTGGTTCCAGGTTTAAATGGACAATTCTTGAAACAATGTCCATAACCGCAATTGTGACAGGAGGTTGTGTATTGTCCCTTGTAGGGGCCTTCTTGAAATTCTGTGTCCAAGGCCGCATCCGTAGCAGCCGTAATTTCTTCCACCTTGACATTGGGTTTGAGCTGCATAGGCCGAAATATATTCATTTATGGTAGCATCCGTAAATGGTTCATCTGATGTTTGACCCGTTCAATATAGTCCCGGATCCTTTCTCATTTTCCCATCTTGACTTTGCTTAGCTGGAAAAACGGGTCTTCCAGGAACTTTCTTGGTTTAAAGCGTGTAATGAGAGCCACTTTAACCACTTCCCAGGTGAATTTCTCTTCCTCTGACAAGTTGAAAATCCAATCCTGAGCCACTGCAAGCAAGAACATAGGAAATAGCATCAACTTCTCTACAGGTGTCCGTTCGTCGTAGATTTCACAAGCTTGCTCGTAGATCTAGAGGAATCGGATGGGATCTAATGATCCGTCATATATTTGGTATCCCCATCCGTGGTGCTCTTCGAACTGCATGCAAGGGTGCGACAGGTACGGGTTGGCCCATTAGATCCATTGGTGCTGGTTCCGGTTCTGCCTCTTGTTGCACAGCTGCTAATCTAGGAAGGTGTGGTGCCTGATTTGCTATCCTTTGTGCTATTGATCGTCCCAATCTTAGATTCATCCGATGGTGGGTTCCCAAGTGATCAGATCTTGCTTCTACAGTAGGATGCAGTCTAGATCTTCAAGGATCTGATAGATCTGATTGGCCAAAATGAATTTTAGGCCTTTTACGGTGGTTTTTCTTTGATAACTTTTTACTCCTTGCACTAATTGACCTGATATTTTGACAGTAGCTGGATCTAATGCAAATCTTTCCACTGATCTGGTCTGCAAGGGTTATCTTGTGCGAGGGTTGGCTTTGAGAGGGTTCTTTAGCTATTTTTGCAGGTAAAAAACTTGATATCTTTCAGATCTCTGGGAAGTAACTCTTGCAAGCTTCACAGTAGTTAGATCTGGGTCAGATCTCACTATAGAACTCTTTGCAAGAGTTAACTCTCGCAAGAAGTGAAAATTTCACTGTCTGCGAGGGTTCAAAGTCACTTTTTGTGCTTGATCTTCACCAGATCTTCATACTAACTCTCGCAGGCTTCATCACTGATGTAATTTGACATTTTAAATCGATTGAGAGGCTGTTCTTACTGGAAGGACTTGCTGGATCTTCACTTTTTAGGGATTTTTTAGCACTTAAATCCAATTTTCTGCTCACTGGAATCAAACTAACTCTCGCAAGCTCTTATGTGTCCTAGTCTCACTGAGATGGAACTTCAAAATCCTTTGCTAGAGTTCTTGACCACTGGAACTGAAAATTTCACTGTCTGCGAGGGTTCACTGGTACTTTCCCATCTTTTTTTCACTGGGAACTCTCGCACAGGCACCTAATCATCAAACTAACTCTTGAAAGCTTCTCTGTGTCATGGTCTCACTGAGATGGAACTTTAGAGGGCTTTGCGAGAGTTCTTATGAAGATTTGAATTTTTTTGGATTTTTTAAAGGGTTTTTTTGACCTTTTTTTATACTACTCCTCTTTAACTCTACTCCTCTACACTAACATTCATCATAGTTATGGTTGAAGGGAAGGGATGGAGAAGAAGAGATTGAGAAGAGAAGAGAAAGAGAAAGAAAGAGAGTGAGGGTGGAGGTTAGCTCAAATGCTCCTTATGCTTGCTAATGGAAAAACATTCACTATGGCAAACAATAAAACATGAAAATAGAAAGCATTAGAAAACACAACCAAGAGCAATAGCAAGTAGTGAATAGCAAATGAGGATGCTTCTCTTCCAAAAATGGTAGAGTTTCCTCCTTCTCATTAAGCATGGAAATAGTGTACAAATGGTGCCTTTTTATAAAATGGGGAAGGCCCTTTTCCCTCAACCTTATTGGCTAATATTCACAATGATCCTAACCATTCATCTTGGACCCAACTTGATCCAAGGGTCCACAAAAAGTACATTAGAAATCACAAGATTCACGTGAGTCCCAATTTGGACCCAACTCTAAAAAGTGAAACAAGTGATCCAGCGTGACATCCCTGAGGCCACGCAGATTTGGCCTCTACCCTCTGACACTTTGATCCAACCATGGCTGCAGATAGCCGGGCCCCTCCTTGAAGCAATGAGTTTCTACTCGGTGCTCTTCCATTATGAGATTAACATGGGCCTTGCCCTTCACGCTTATTCCACTTGGGACGAGGACAAGGCTCATTTTTACTTCTTGTACCAAGGTACCACATACAAGGTTAGGATTAACGCCGACTTGATGATCATCGTTGGCATTATGTCTGGTGATCGTCAACCCATCTCCCATCGCCACGCCAAAGCTCTGATCAAACCATTCGTCACCCAGACCACACCATAAATCCCCATCCAGACTAACAATGGTTATTTGATAGAAGCTATCATGGAACCCGTCATTCAGACAGCTGCGCATTTGTTGAATGACTTTCTGGTTATCTCAACATTTCGCAAGGACAAAATTCAGTCTACGCTGCTGAGTCAGATAGTGGAATCCTTTCTGGAATTCCCTAACCCCTCCGTTGTGCCATACGACTGGCATAGCTTCCTTATTCGAGAACTAACAAACTCCATCAAACCCAACAACCGTGAGCAAATTGCAGCAGGCCCCCTGTTGTGTAACTTTGCTTGCGCACTTCTCGAGGCAAAAGTGTGCGGTTTTCATTGCTCATCCCTCTTGTCTACCCTTGTGCCACATACTAACCTTTACCCACCATCTCAAGCATCTACCTCCTCCCAACCTGTAGTCACTAACACAACGACCAGCAAACGAATGTGTTGTGCTGCCTCTACATCCACATCTCCACCTGTTACCCGAAGACGTGTCTCCACTGCAGTAGTAACCACTCCATCAACCATCGCCATTTCTTCTTCTGTGCAACCCCGCTCCAATTTCTGTTGCCGCTATCTCTCTTCCTGTTCCATCCACATCTGTTTCTGTCTCCATCCTTGTTTCTTCTATTGATACCAATTTTACTTCTCTTCCACTGTCCGCTGCTCCATCCATCACCATCGCATCCTCCATTACTCCTGCCACCACTGTTGCTCCTCTCACATTCAATCCTTCTGATTTGCAACTGTCCCCCGACACTCTAGCATGGATGCAAATTGTCAATTTTTCACCCCCACGCCAGACACTTTATGCTCCATCATCACCTTCTTCCATACTCTACACCACCCTTCAGTTCTCCACTGTTCCTCCCATCCTCTCGTTCGGACAAACCATCATCGCCCATGTTTCCACAGTTGTTTCTCACACCCCACTCGCTTCAGCAAAGGTTGTCGAGGGCAACCAACCGCTGTCCGATGACGCATCTGCTGCTTGATGACGCATTTGTACAAACAGTTTTTGTAGCATCACAAGATCAGGCTGATTCTTCCATCCCATATGGCATCAAGATAAATGAAAACCTGATCAAAGACAATAATGACGGAATTCCACAAGTCGTCGGGGCCGATACAACACAAGCCCCTACAAGTTCCAGTGTACCAACTGCTCTCACGGATCTAACGACGACGTACCAAACCCTAGGAAAATACATCCTGGATGCGGTAGCAGCCAAAGCTATTCTAGAAAGCAGGGTACTACAGTTGGCAACAGATAATACACAGCTGCGAGCAGACCTCACCAAGCTGCAGCAAGAGCTGATTCTGGCTCAGCAACACGAACAAGCAGGGCACCAGGAGATTGCCAAGTTGTAGTAGAAGGAGGAGGGCCTAAACAAATATATTCAAAGCCTCTCCAAAGCGCTGACGGAGGACTCCAAAAAGGTGCAGGAGCTTCAAACTTAAGCATCTCAACGGCTTGCCCCCATCCAGACACAACTTACACTTTTGGAAGTAGAGAACACGCGCCTGGGGACGAAAGTTAAAGCCTTACAAGATGAGAAGCTCGTCTGGTTAGCTCAATTTTCACCAGACACAAGGCCGCTTTCCCAATCAGAGATGAATATTCTACGACGTTAGGTGCAGATTTATAGCCAAACCCTGAACGGCTACCAGGCGGAGTTCAATAAGTATCAGACAAGCGCAACGCAAGAGCTCGCCCAGGCCAAGCAAGCCCTCAAGGCATGCCAAAAATACATGGAAACAAAGCTCAGCCCTCCCCCCGTGGTACTTCCACTGCCACCTAATTTTGATGCTACACAGGCTAGTACCAGCCAAGATCAGAGCCAGCAGACAGCAGGGGGATCTCAACCAGATCAAGGGTTGAAAGGCTAGGACCAAGGGTAGACAGATGCGGCCGCTGAGACGTGCGACCAAAGCCAAGGTGCAGCCACTAGCGAGGGCCCAACAACATCATCCAGAGGGTCACGAACGATATCTGCCAGCCGGGCCTTCCGAAGACTGAAATCTGTGGAGGAGAACATCGATGAATTTTTATCCAAATATCCCCACGTGTCATCAAGAGGCGGCTGGCAGTTATCATTCTCAGCTTAGACCATAAAGGGAAAAGAACTGCAAGCCTTACCCGCCCTCCAACCACAACTGGAGTGGCGCCAGCAGTTATTTGAGAGAGACCCTGCGGCCATCAAGGCTTACATGACGAGTCCGCAACAGTTACGGGTGAACGCGCATTTCTTGCCATGTCCAAGAAGATCCAAATGGGCGGAATGTGACACTCCTCTGGACCGGATCACACTCAACAATTTCAACTGGCCAATCATCAAATCCGAATATGGTTGGACAACGGATGCAGATGCCAAAAGGACTCTCTTCGCATTCGCCAGTCACTACATCAATTGCCCCGATCCCACAGTCCACGCGGTAGCCACTTACGCCCGAGACTTGGAATATTTATGGGCATTGAAACAAAATGGGATGATTTCCTTCCCTCCATATTTTTTGATCCAAATAAGACGCTCGCTTCCAACAAAGTCAAAGACCAACTACCAGTTGCTCGCGTATATTACCGAGCTATATTTCTTGGAGATCCCTGGACGAAACGATTCCAAGCATGGGTGGATCAGGAATGGTTGACAGGAGTCCACAAGTCCTTTCACACACCAAAGGACTCAAAGAAACTGGACCGTATCAACTTCATGGAAGACGTTACGGGATATCTCATCCACCAGAGGCGGTCCAAGAGAACGCTCTACTAAAACGGTAGGGTGTCGAGGGACCAGTACTACTTCAGGCCGTGGGTCCTGTTGGGGGTATTCCCAACAAAGTGTAAATAAATAAAATCCTCCAATAAATGTGTTGTGAGGGCATGGCATCCTGCGTGTATAAGCCCATGGCCCAATGAGCATGCAATTGAAGTTGTAAATAAAATAAACTTGACTTGGGCCTTGTAATTAAAATAGAACTAGAGGCCCAATGTCATTTTTAAACTTAGAGATCACTTTTTAGAGTTTGGTCCAAATTGAGACTCACATGAATCTTGTGATTTCTAATGTACTTTTTGTGGACCCTTATATCAAGTTGGGTCCAAGATGAATGGTTAGGATCATTGTGAATATTAGCCAATAAGATTGAGGGGCAAGGGCCTTCCCCATTTTATAAAAAGGCACCATTTGTACACTATTTCCATGCTTAATGAGAAGGAGGAAACTCTACCATTTTTTGGAAGAGAAGCATCCTCATTTGCTATTCACTACTTGCTATTGCTCTTGGTTGTGTTTTCTATTGCTTCCTATTTCCATGTTTATTGTTTGCCACAATGAATGTTTTTCCATTAGCAAGCATAAGGAGCATTTGAGCTAACCTCCACCCTCACTCTCTTTCTCTCTCAATCTCTTTCTCTTCTCTTCTCAATCTCTTCTTCTCCATCCCTTCCCTTCAATCAAAACTATGATGAATGTTAGTGTAGAAGAGTACAGTTAAAGAGGAGTAGTATAGTGGTGAGTAGAGTTAAGGGAGAAAGTAGGAAATTAACTAAAACTAGCATCTATGCATCATTAGGCACCTATCCAGTGATCTAACCTTTGTTGACAGGCGGAAGGGCTATAGTACGAGAGATCTTCGACCCCACAACGGTCTGAAGCAATCATCCAGATCATGGTTTCATCGAATCAATACATTCTTGATCGAACATGGATTTGAACCTAGCTCTGCAAACTGTAATTTATATTTTAAAGTTGTTAATCAATTCTTTGTCATCATCACACTTTATGTTGATGATACGTTGTTGTTTGGCAACAATATTGCTCTGACAAAGGATACGAAGAGGATGCTCTCCCAAGAATTCGAGATGACAGATTTGATAGAAGCACATTACTATCTCGACACACAATCCATAGAGACATAAACAGAAAACTTTTCTATATCACCCAACAGAGGTACTTCTATAATTTGTTGATGAAATTCAATTTCATGAATTGCAAGCCTATACATAATCCCATGATCCAGTTTTAAAGTTATCCAAGGAGAAATGCGCTCAGACAAATGAGGAGAAAGTCGAAATGAAGGGGTATTCAAATCAATCGATTATTGGATCCTTGATGTATGCGATGATCTCGACCAAGCTAGATCTTGAGTCAATACATGACCAATCCTTGTATGATCCACTGGAAAGCTCTTATCAGAGTAATTAGATATGTACGAGCTACCATTGACCTTTGTATCTGCTGTGGTGATGGGAATCTATCCGATATCCATACTCTTTATGGATATACAGATGCAAATTGGGCAGGTGATATCGACACCAGAAATCGACTTTTGAATATGTCTTTCTACTCAATAATAGTCCAATATCTTGGAACAGTTGAAAACAAACCTCCATTGGCGAAAAAGACAAAAAAAAAACAAAGGTGCCCTTAAATCTCATTTAGGGTTGCCCCACACTTTGCCATAGTCATGTAGTTACATGCACCGAGGATTTCGGGACACGCGCGCCTCCGCTGGCGCGCTGTTGCGACGATGCAATCTCAACAAGTTATCATAGAAGTTGAGGGAGCTTAGGTGTCGATATTTGAAAGAGCTCCCCTAACCAACCAAAACATGTGGTCTTGTCTTTGCAAGAGAAGGTCAAAAGATCTTGATGAGCAAACAAACAAGTGATACTATATGGGGGGGGGGCTAACATGCAAACCCATGTCTGATATGACCAAGATGTTCATAAGAGAATGGCTCTTACAAAGAGGCTAGCCATGAGTAGTTTATGTGATCTACACTAATTGGGACATTATTTCTCAACTCTCAACAACTTCAATTGTTGGTAAGGCTTATTGCAATGCTTAAATAAATTATCAATGCTTGAAAAAATATCAACCAACTTAGGTAATAGCGATCTTCTACAACCTAGCAAACTTTCCAGCCCCAAGGTGCAGCACATGACGAGAAGTAGCCACAATGTAAAATTGTAGAAGTCCAACAAAAAATGTACTATATTGTGATGTATTTCAAGGAAAAAAATCTTATTCTTTGATATTAGACTTCCAAAAGCAAGCTCATATTCAACTATGATGCACGTTACAACTACATGGTGATGATTTAATTCCATCCAATAAATTGCTAAATAATGATATATTTGTACCTAATTGAATACTTGTCACTTTCATATAAGTGAGCTTTTTAAGAATATGCTTGAGATATATTGGACCTAGCGAATGTGGAATCTTGTCAGGAAGCTTGTAGAGTTTGAGGATTACTTTTGGCAATCTTTTGAACAAGTTGACTTGGCTTGAATTTTTGGTTTTTGCCTTTGAATGATGAATCTACTTTGTTTTTTTAATATTTTTTATCATTTAGAATTCTCATGCAACCTAAAATAGTTTCCACTTATAGCTCAATTGAACTTTTTTAGTTTGAAGATTGAATTCTAGGAACATGCAAGGCAAAAAAACCTAATGTTTGATTAAGTTTTTTAGTGACCTATTTGTGGTTACTAGCATTGTATATCATCATAGAAGCTGGGGGTTGGACAAATTGTGAGCAATAATTTGCAAGTTTAGCAAGTTTTTATCTTTGTGTTTTAAAATAGCCATGTTTGGAATTTCGATTAAGAAAAATGTGAACTTGAGCAACAATGCACTTGAAGTTACAATTCCAATAATCAAGACGATGAAACGAGATTTGAGGCCATATAGAAAAATATCATTATTTTCAAACTAAGAGTAATAAAATTGCAAAATCCAACAACAAAGACGACGTATGAGATTTGAGGCCATATAGAAAAGTTTTATTATTTTTTAACAAGACTAACACAACAAAAGTAATTGATGAACTCTCCAAATTCTATTTATGCCATACCACATGATGACAATACCAACACATGAAAAAGATTGTGGATGCCTAGAATTGGCTGGTGAATGAACATATCCTCATTCAAATCTAGTCCCTTAACACATAAATAACAAAGTACAAATGTTTACAATGGCAAATACTTTTTCACAGTCATATTTTGACATAAATCTGGATAGGTGTATGAAGGCTCTATGGATATCGAAACATGATAACTAAGACCTGTATTTGAACTATCAAAATTGTCAATGGCATATAGCTCCTTGTTGTCCATATGATGTTTAATTACTTCTTCAACATGACATTTTAACAAAAAGCCCCCTCTTCGTCCTCTCTTTGCATCCTTTGATATGTCGGATCTTCATTTCATATGGCTGCATTCAAAAATTTTGTTGGGTGTAGAGTTTGTGCAAGGATGATTCTTATTTTCTCTAGTTTTTGTTTGGCCATCATGTGGCATTTTCAATTGTTGTGATAGATCTTGGTTGGGTGCAAAACATAGGCAACAAGAATTTTTCCAACTTTAAAATGCCTAATACATATCAAATAAGCTTCATATAACCAAATTCTCTTAAACTTAATGGTCATATATGTAATTTTAATTTATTGGACTCATGGTTGTTGGGCTCAACCAATAATTGAAGAGCCAATTATGGGGATAAATACGAAACAACATATCGTAACATATAATTCGTTAATGTTTTCTTGTTAACATTCCATGCATTCAATAACAATTTATGTCAACACATTGTCAACACCTTCAAAATCAACATACTATGGGAAGTAATGCACAAGGTTACTAAAATTTATGAAGGACAGATTACCCAATGAGATTAGAGAGATACTGATTATATCCCTAAATCTAACATAATGTTCATAAATAACATCCACACTCTGTTGTGTTGTATTAAACACATGCAAGAAAGGGCGGAAGAGGGATTTGAAGTACCAATATCCTTCGATATACCAAACTCTGTGAGAAATATGGACAATGAGGTGTCACGACTAGTATAAGACGTGGAGGCCATGAGGTGATATCGATTTTCTGCTAGGGGAGGCTATTTCTGGGAAAGGATCTATTCTATCGGCGAATAGAATCGATATGTATGGACTCCATGAGGCTTACATCGCTTTTCTGCGTTTGGGTCTCAGACTGGGCATGTTAGGCGCGCACAGAAGCGATATTCGCAGAAATAAAATAAAAAACATGTTCAGGGATCGTGCCTTTTATAAAAAAAATTCGAATGCCATATTCGGCTAGGTAGTCGGACATCTCATCTGAGATGCATTCACAACCACCATTACTTCGGAGTGCTTTCACCTTTATATATGTTTGGGTTCCAGCCATGACCATGAATTTCTTGAAGCTTTCAAAGGCTTCAGATTTATGCTTTGTGAACATGATTGTCGTCCATCTAGAATAGTCATCTATAATGGTTATAAAATAAAGTGCATCTCCTAAGAATGTAGTTGGCATTGGACCGCAAAGATCACTATGTACGAGATCTAATACATGCTTTGTCTTGATGGGATGTATTATGGGGAATGTGCTTTTTGAATGTTTTTCATAAATGCAAGACTCACATAAAAAGGACCTCATATCTAATAAGAGAGGAAAATTCAATCCATCAACTAAATTATTACAACGCATGTAAGAAATGGATCTTATATTAATATGTTCAAATTGAGCATGCCACAGTGATGCTTGATCATTTACATTTTCATAAGAAGTTGTAGCTAATGCAATAGAGTCAGAAAGTACATATAAGTTCCCAACTTGAGTGAAAGTTTGTCGAAGATTGTACACTGTTTAGAAGAAAAGGTAACAGCGTAGCCTTCATCAGTTATCTTTGAAATCGACAGGAGATTTTTAGATAACTAAGGTACATGAAGGACATTTGAAACAAAAATGAAGAGCACATTTTTTAGCATAATCTTGACTTTTCCTTTGCCTTTCACGAGGATGGTGCTAAAATCTCCGAGGTAGATGAATTCATCTCTGGTGTAAGCCACATATTCAGTAAAACATTCTCTTCGATGAGTCATATGTTGGGTGACACCACTGTCGAGATACCAGTTATCGTAATTTGTATCATTACTTTTCAAAGCCATTAACAGTTTTGATGGTTTGCCATCATCAGGAGTTTGCTCCTTGAATTTTGCGGCATTGGTAGAGTTCTCGGCCGTTGGTGTTGCTACTTCTTTGCCTCATTGTAGATTCGAATGCGACAACCTTTAATGTCGTGGTTCACCCTCTTACAGTATCTGCAAAAGAGTCATCGTCTGGATCCACTACTCTCTGATGGAGGTTGAGACTTCTGTTGGTGTTGCTTTTGCATTTGATTATTGCCTTTGAGAATATCTTTCTTCATAGTGTATAATGCTAGAGATTTATCTTTGACGGATAGAGCACTGGTCTTTCTCCACATTTCTTCTTTAAGAAGATCACCGATGACCTTTTGAAGAGTCGGATTGGGTTGAGTGGAGATCATTAAAACAAAGTGCTCATAAGACTTTGGCAAAGAAGAAAGTAAGGCCATTACAACTTCATTATCCTAAATAGCACATCCTACAGCTGACAATTGATCTAGTAAAGATTTAAAGTTGTTGATGTGGGTAGTGATGGCTGTTGAATCATACATTATGAGAGTAAGAACTTCTTCCTAAGGTGTAACCTGGTGGTCACATCTTGAGTCTCATAAAGATTTGACAGCAAATCTAATGCCTCCTTAGAGGATTTGCAAGCGGTGACGTGAGATATTTGGAAATCAGCCAGATTCAGTGTGATTGATGCTAGGGCCTTACGATCCTTGATCTTTTATGCCTTAGCTAATTCAAAATCAACGTTGTCTAGTTTCGGGTCAGACCCGTCTACAACATCCCCAAGATCTCTATCTATAGGCATCATCCTAAATTTCAACATCCAAAACTGAAGTTTTTTGAAGATTCATACAATTGGCTATGCGATTCAGAAATCAGTATCATGGAACTGGACAGAATAGTCATTTGGCATGTTCAGGATACCAATAATAGGAGATCCACAGAAATGCCATATATTGTCCACCATAAATTGCCTCATGTGAGTTTGTCATGAAGCAAAAACGATGAGAGACACACAACCAGGGAGATGATAAACGAAAAGATGATATTGATCGATATAGCTAACTTTTGGCCTTTTATAATGAAAGGTTGGGATTGTTGATGAGCAAGTACAGTAGTAAGAAAAAAAATGTGGAAGTCAGAGAAACGAAGTCTACCGTTTAAGGATAGTATAATACTTAGTAGATCGTGCATCTTCTTATACTTTTCACCCCAAGTTTCTGGTTGATTTTCACTCTTAATAGTAAAAGATTCGAAAGAATAGGGGAGTTGTTGTAAAGCTACCTTTACAAGCTTTACTTCCGGCGCCATCGGCGCCAGCTATGTCCCCGGCGCCAGCAGCGCCCCTGCTGCTCCCGGCGCCAACGGCGCTGGCGCCGCTCCCGGCGCCACTGTGACCAGAATCCAGCCGGCGCCAAGTTCCTATGGCTGAAAATCTTTGATCGGTTCTAGCGAAGTCCAGAGAGCTCAGATCGATGTGCAATCACCTCACACGATCTAGGCATGATTAAAGGAAGCCTGGGGATCAATAAAATCTAGAGAGAGAAAATGACTTTCTAGAAAGAGAAAATCCTAGAAAGAGAAAAACGTGCTTTACCAGCTTGGGTAGAGTGCTTGGTATGAGGGGGGGTGCCGAATCACACCAATACTATAGGGGAGTGCGGGTTGCGACTCAGGGCGAGCTCCAACCAAGTCTCAGCCTCCCTTGCTGGAATGTTGTCATGGCTCTCGCCTTGGCATGCTAGCGCCCCGGAGACTAGGGTCGGTCACACACTTGAAATGTAACCTTCTCAGATTTATCAATAAAGTGGGATTTTTCTCAAACTGACTCTGATTACCTTCTGGGTTTCAGTGTTCGGTAAAAGCGCCAGTTGTAAGGCCGCTTCCAAATTTTTAACTTGGCACATAGCTGAGGGTCGTATCCCGGGACGCCAGCGGTATGCCGTCGGGACCATTCGGTCCGTGGCGCCAGCGGTATGCTGTCGGGACCATTTGGTCCAAGAACTGGTTGTTTCCATATCTGTCGCGGCTTGTGGTTCTGAGTGTTCCTTGCATGAACGTGAATGGGTTAAGCTCTTGGGGAACGGGCTCTAACCTGTCGGCTGAGTTGGATGGCTTGCTTGGGTGGATGTTACCTGTTTATGGCTGTCCAGTCTGGCGTGGCGCCAGGTTGGCTTCCAGCGCTCGTGACGAAGCTTTCAGTTGGTTAAGTCTGATGTAAGTCAGACCGCTTGCTTGGAATGGATGTTACTCGTTTGTAACGAAGCTTCGAGTTGGTTAAGTTTGATGTATGTCGGGCGGCTTGCTTGGAGGGAAGTCACCCACGTCGGGACCCCCGATCTGGCATGGCGCCAGGTTGGATCTCAATGTTGGTTTTCGGAACTTCAAGTTGGTTAAGTCTGATCGTTGTTGGCGAGTTGGCTGCTTGTATGTCAAGTGGGTTTGGATGGCAAGAGTTGAAGGCTGGGAAGCTAAGTCGTGGTTCCCTGCTCCCTTTGGGATGCCTGCGCTACAGGAGTCCACTTTCCAGTAGCAGCAATCATGAGCATATTTTGGTCAAGGTTGGGTTTCAAGGGACTTCGACATCGCTAGTGGCTACATCTATTATGTGCGGCAATTATCATAAGGAAAGCAAAGATGATCTTAGCAAGCAAATGGATGGCAGTCTATTGCTTTGACATTTTGGTTGCTCATTATACTGGTGGCTAGTGGCATACCCCGAGGTTGCTGCTTCAACAACTGCCACTGGCTAATTACTTCCATCTGCATGTGAACTTATTGAAGCAATCACTCAGACTTCAAGACTCCAGTGTGTCTTCCTACATTATGATTCATTAATGATTATGTTGCCTTTTCGCTAGCCCACATAAGCAAACCTCATACACCACCAGATTCTACATTTGTTTGCTTTGACTGCCTAAATTTCCCGATTCGATTTCACTTTAAATGTTAAGATTAGCTACCAATATCTAAACAAAAAATATGAGTTTGCATCTTATAAATCCTTGTTAAGGACTGCATCTTATGAACAATTTGTAAGGATTTGGTTGAGAGAGAGAGAGAGAGAGAGAGAGAGAGAGAGAGAGAGAGAGAGAGAGAGAGAGAGAGAGAGAGAGAGAGAGAGAGAGAGAGAGAGAGAGAGAGAGAGAGAGAGAGAGAGAGAGAGAGAGAGAGAGAGAGAGAGAGAGAGAGAGTGGGATCAACATTCGAACATGGGCACAATTGTGGCTAGGCTGGGTCGGTGAGGCATTGTTTCAGCAGCTCGATTCAACACAGTCATCGTTTCACCAAATTCCATGATAAAAGAGTTCTATTCTCGAAAAGGTTTGTCCATTTGTAATGGGAATTGCATTGGTAGGAGTATAAGTAGACACATCTCCAGCTTGTGTTGTATTCAAAAGACTTTGCCAAGTATTGCGGATTTGCAAGAGATCTTGGTGAATGAGGAGTATAGGCTTCTCTCTCTTTTGATGTGTTTTTCAAGTCCAATATCAAGTGAAGGTGACAAGATTCATAGTGGATTGATATTGGAGCTAGTTCACACAAGACTAGTCAGAAGGAGTTCTTTACTTCTTTGGTCACTTATGATGGAGCCAAGAAAGCAATTCACATGGCCAATGGTGGTGAGTGTGTGATTGAAGGTATTGGTTCAATTTCCATTTGTCTCTCTACTAATAGGAAAGCAAGACTTGATGGTGTTCTAAACATTCCTTCACTTTCAAAGAATTTGCTAAGTGTTGGTATAATGATAGAGAAAGGATACATGCTAAAGTTTGGTGGTGATGCTTGTTTTATTACAAAGGAAGAAATCTTGGTTGCTTAGGGGCAACAGACAAGGTAGACTTTTCAAGCTTGATGCTTTTGTTATGGCTAACAAAAAGGATGGAATGGAAAAGGAGATTGGTCTCAACTTGCCAAAGTTCTCTTTTAGCATCAATAAGATTGGTGGATCTTACACAAAGTCTAAAAAGCTTTGTTATGACTAGGTCAAGATCTAATATGCATCTTGGAGATGTTCATCTTTGTGCTAACTTGGCTAGTCTTGAGGATAATGATGGTGTTTCAATGGTTTTTCATGGCAAGTGCAAGCATGCAAAAGGTAAGGAAAGAGCTAACTTCATCAATGGAGGTGGTGAAGGTTATTCCTTGGAAAAGATTGTTTCTTTGATCATATGGAAAAAGATGTTGCTAGGTGCATTCATGAAGGAGATGGTTCTTCTACATTATTTTGTGATGAGTCCAAGAAAGTAACTTTTGCAACAAGTGGAGTCACATTTCTTCATAAAGAGAGTAGATCATATGGTTCTATCAAGAGACTTGGTGAGGGAGATAGCCACAAGTCAATAAGAAGAGAAGTATGTGAAGTGTTCAAAGTAGGATGTACTTTGAATGATGTCATTGTGAATGATAGTGATGAAGAATCATTATCAAATGAGTCATTACCTAAATCATTGAGTAGAAGTTCTTGTTTGAAAAAAGAGAGTACGCCAATCATCCTTATGAAGATACTAGTCATTTTTTCGTGGCGTCTAATGTTTTCGAGGTTTCAACTTCTTATGATGCAATCATTAAGAGGGAGCCTTACTAAGGAAAGAGCAATGGAAGATTGGTTCTTGGGAAGATTCAAGGCATGGATCTCACATCTCTTCATCAAATCAAAGGATTTTATGATTGTGAATTGATCACTCATGATCAAGATGGCAAAAGGTTGGTTGGAGAAGACTACATGGAACAAATCGAGAGACAATTTCTTCAAGGCAAGGGAGAGCTCATTGGTGAGCTTATTGAGATTTTTTATGGACTCAGAAGGCTAGATTTATTAGGTTTGATATTCATCTTCACCTACTCTATTTCATGTTGGATGGAAAGTTTGGAATCTATCTTTTGATTTATGATGGTAACATTGGTGGCATTGTTATTTCTAACCTTTATGAAAGATCGAGATCAAGCATTGATGAGATCTTGTTGGATCTAGATCATATGTTTGAGAGGGAGTATTTCCAGAGGTTCAGCTCTAAAGATATTCGTATCTTTGATATCTTTGGTGTTTAAGAGAAAGGTAAGCAAGTGGAAGCGACTAACTTTGTTTTACTCACATGTTTTGGAGAATCTTCTTGTGTAGATGATGCTATGCAAGTGGATATTGGTTCTCATGGTTTTCATGCTGAAAAATCAAGTAATGGATCTGAAAAACAAAGTTTTTTCAATGACTTTGATGGTCAAGTTGAAGATCAAGAGGTTGGTCTCAAAGAGCTTCAACAACACAAAAGGAAACTTGGTGGCAATTTGGAGCTAGCCAATAGCATCAAAGGAAGGCTATTTGGCAAAGATGTTGTGGATCTATTTTTTCAAATGTTTGAAGACTCAAGTAACGTCAAAAGAGCAGCAAGTAAGTGTTGTTTAAGGTTACTTTACTTGTTCTATGTCATGTTTGAGCTATTTCATGTGAATGTGTGCAAATTGTCAAGATATGTACAAACTAGCTACATTGTCTTGCAATATCTCATTGTTGGAGTTGTACTTGCATTCTTGGCTAGTTTTGCTGATGGAAATGAAGCTTTTGGAGGTTCATTATGTCACTCATTCATGGCCAAGTCATCAAGTGTTGATGATGTCTTGTGTCAAAATGGAGATGGAGGAGAAAGGACAAGGTTGGAGGATACAAGCAAGCAAATGGTCATCACTCACATTTATTGTTTGGTTGTTGTAATTTTCTAGAGATTTAAAAGTTTGAAACATGGAGGAATCATTTCATTCACATTCTATTTGGTTCTTCATGTTCTAGTTATATCTTGATGTGTAAAATTGATGTAAGAAATAATGAAGCATCCAATTTGGACACTATTCTCTATATCAATTATGAAAGATACTTTAGAACCTTAGAAAAGAGATCTTGGGGGCAGGATTGACAAGAAAACTATTTTGGTTGTCCGCCTTAGACAACATATATGTGAAGGTCTGAGAAGGCACAACAACAGTAGGCAGGTCCGAGAAGTGCAATACTTGAAAAGGAGAATTGTTGTTTCCCTCATTTAAACAAGCAGGATGATGAACGTATGTCTCGATAGTGTACCCCGTGATGATTCCGCTGGAGCAGACTTCCAGACATAACCCTGAAAGAATAAAAGGAGCCCCCCCATTTATACCTTTGGGATTCTCATTGGTATGCCTTTCAATTTTCTCTATATCATTTCTTGCCTTTCTTTTGTAGCTTCAAGAGGGCAGGGGCTTTTGAAAGAGACATCCTGTGTGAAAGATTCAGCTAGTTTAGTCATATTTGCTACATTTCTAGATTTGACAAATTGAGGCCATTTAATTAGACTTAGAGTTTAACTTCTCAAAGTTATATTAGTCTAAATTTAATTTGAATAAACACTTTTTGAAAGTGTGGGAAAGTTAGTAGCTGAGTTTGAGTAGATTCAAATTTAAATGTTGGGTACATTGAATCTAGACCCAAAAATAGTAGGGTTTACATTTTGGAGGGAAAGTCAAGTGGACAAATAGGGTTTGGACCTACTGTAAAAGGATTCAACTCATGGAGAAGCATATCTTCTCTCTTCTCTATCTCATTTCATGGTTATATGTGGTTCTCTTGGGTTCTACTATCCATTGGTGCACTATACTTGTGATATCTTGCAATTCTATGCGTAGAATGATCTATATTTGTTATTTTCAGATTCACACATGTGAAATATAGTAGGTTACTATTGATGTACGGAAAATAGCTTCTATTTAAGTTTTTATTCATGTTTGATCAAGTTCTATTAGAGTTTGCATTCTATTTTATGTGTAGATGCTGATTTTTTCACATTGGCAAGATTGGTGAAGTAGTTTGTTTTGTAACCAAGGATCTTTAATAGATTTGGATCTGAATTGGTCCCAAATTTTTCACATGGTATCAGAGCTTGTGTTTCAGGTTATGAAGGAGGCAATCACATCTATCAATTATTTGGTGAAGATATGAAGGCTAGAGCATGCTAGAGAGGATTCTACACCAAAATCGAGTTGCTTGCATTTGTAGTTTGGATCTTTTGTAGAAAAAAACTCTATTTAGGTTTACAATCTTGATCAATTTTGATTTCTCAGTTGACATGTTGGATTTGGCCGATTTTTGGATCATTGGATAGCCTAAGTGGTGGCTAATAGATTGCATATCAAATTTTCAGCATTTGCATGTAGATTTGAAATAATAAATTTTGTGTGATTTTGTCAAAACCCTAATTTTGATTGGATCTCTAGATAGTGAGGTTGCTAGACTTCATTTGAGTGTGTTTCAATCTTAGGAAGTGGCAAAAGTCATTAGATTGAGGATAGATCATATGTCGATCAAGATTTCATGATTCTGTGTGTTGCTTTGCTTGGTATAAGTGCTAGAAGAGAATTGAGTAGTTTCAAATCTTTGTGATTTCTCTTTGAAAACATTTGTTGTTGTTCAAAGGAGTTATTTGTGCATTGAAATAGGTTGAAAGAGAATATCACATGGCTACATCAAGTGGAGTCATATTGGAAGCCAATGATAGGCTTACCTCAAGTAGCTATTAATAGTGGAAAGTGGATGGAATCACTTCTTGAGATGAATGATGTTTTGGATATTGTTGCAGGTATGGAGGAGAGACCAGAAACACAACAAGATCAAGTGAGGTATGACAAGAGGGCCAGAGGCCTTACACATGATCAAGATGAATGTTACCAATGAGCTTCTCAAGGAAGTTGGTAAGAGTACTTCATCAAAGGATGCTTGGGATTCATTGAAGAAGCTTTGTGAATCCAAGTCTACTTCTAGAGTGTTGACTCTAAGAAGGCAAATCTTTTCTTGTTTTCAAAATAATGAAGAAAGTCCCAATAATTTTATTCTAAGAGTGAAAGCATTGAATGATGAGTTGGCTTGCATTGATGAGAGCATTAAGGAAGGAGAGCTTGTTCAAGTTATTCTTAATGTATTGTTGGATGCTCATGCTAACATTGTTCAAAGTATTGCTATTCAAAGAACTTTGCCAAGTTTGATTGATCTTCAAGAGATCTTGATCAATGAAGAATATAGTCTTCAAGCAAGAGGTGGATCTACATCGACACTTCAAGAGGCTATATTCACAAAGGGCAAAAGCAAAAGTAAGTGGTCTAAAGGGCAAGATCAAGGGGAAGATTCTTCAAATGGCAACAAGAAGGACAGATCAAAGCTCAAGTGCTTCTATTGTGGCATCAAAGGACACTTTGCAAGTGAGTGCTACAAGAAGAGAGAGATTCGAAGACGAGCAAGGTAACCTTACTCTTGATGAGGATGGTTTGGATGTTCAAGATGCACATGATGATGCTTTTGTGATGTCTTCATGTATGCTTACTAAGGATGGAGATCTAGATCCATGGTGGATTGATAGTGGAGCAAGTTCACACATGACTTTTCACAAAGAGTATTTCACTTCTTCATTGGCATATGGAGATGACAAGAGGGTGATCTACACGGTCAACGATGGTGAGTGTGCAATCAAAGGGATTGGCACAATTCCTATTTCCCTCTCTTAGTTGGCCCTGGTGGTGTTGGTAAAGCCATGCGCTGCTGATTCATTGGTGCTCCAAACCGTAGTGTTGGTGATATGGATAAGAGGTTTGATACTGATTCCTCTTTTGCTGTATGATCCTAGGGTTGAATGGGCAGAACGTCGTTTCGTGTGATGATGCGTTGCATAGGTGGCAATACCGTTGTGTCAGTTTCAGATTTTGTTTCAAAATTGGACACTCCTTGGCGGTATGGTCTATATATTTTCTCTTCGAGGATACTGCAGCTGGTTCAGATCTAGTGCATCAGAGAATGATAGTTATCTTAAAAGTAAGGTTATGTAGTATAAAAGATTGTCATTCTCCAAAGAGACAGCTCAATGTTGTGAGTTTAGATGTTTTTAACTCATTTAATGTTCTTGGATTAAAATCCGGTTGTCAACAAACATTCGATGTATCAACGACCAATATCACAGGTTAAGATGTGGTTTCAGACATACAAAAACAAAAGATATTGATGCCGACAATTCTTCTATCAAACATATTTCATTGCTGATCAGTTTAGGTGTCATTTACAGCAGCAGTAGTGGTAGTGGTGTGTCCATAACAACAACAACAAAAGTTTGGGTGGCTTCAACCTGAGCTCGTTCAAACCTATAGTTTGCAACGTCCTGCTTGTCATCATCCACCATCTCTGTGTCTGCCATAGCGACATCAGCAACATCAGGTCCCGAGTCTTGTACAACCTGACTCATCCCTACATCAACAACTTGACCATCGGGTGTGTCATTGATGATCGCCAAAAATAATAATATGTCATGATATACTTATCTTAAAAGTAAGGATATGTAGTATAAAAGATTTTCGTTCTCCAAAGAGACTGTTCAATGTTGTGATTTTAGATATTTTTTACTCATTTAATGTTCTTGGATTAAAATCTAGTTGTCAACAGACATTCAATGTATCGGCGACTAGTATCACCGGTTAAGATGTGGTTTCAGACATACAAAAACAAAAGATATTGATGTCGACAATTTTCCTATCAAACATGTTTCATTGTTGATTAGTTTATCTGACTTATCGGCCAGATCAGTCTATCAATCTATGCACCTAATTAAGTTAGTTAGACAAGCATAGTTCTGTTGCATTAGTAAAACCGACCTAGAAAAACTTACAAATGTCTCAACACAATCTAAATGTAGTCCAACAATCTATTCCCAACAAATGATTGTCGCTCATTCAAGAGAACGATCGGCCACAGATTTAGACTGCACGAGTATCCATATGCAAGATTCAAAGTATCAATTCACAACAACACAGAGCATGCTTTAGGATGTGTAAGAACAAATATACATCAGTGTAATGAAACAATGATTCTAAATGTTGTCATCACGATTAAATTCCAAACAATCGATTATTCAATTACACATGCAATCAAATAGCCAATGAGTTTTAAGACAACTTTAGCAGTGAATTTACGATTGCACACTTACGACAATGTCAAGGCTAAAGAGTTGTCTGAACAGAGTTATCATCACAGGCACATCCGACAATTTGATTCTTACGAACTATTAGAAACAGAAGAACTCAACAAGCATAAAGGTTATGAAAGCGAAGAGTAGGGAAAAGTTGAAGACTCAAACTTGGGCCATGTAAATAAAATAAAATAAAAAGCCTAAAGTCTTAAGTTGCAAAATTTGAGTTGCAAGTCAAAGTCAAAATGGTGGTAGGTGAGATGTGCTACTTTGTGCCCTGCCATTTTTTCTAATATGGTGTTTATGCCCTTCCAAATTGTTAGGAGGACCAAAAAAAAATTGTCCTGCCAACAATCTTGCAAGGCATAGACATTATAGAATTTGCGAGACAAGGGATAATAGTGAAGGTAGTTAATCATAGATTATATATAGCAAATCAAGTTGTTGATTGATTTTGGTTAAGGCTGATAAAACCAATCAACTCGATACAAGTTTGATCAGTTGTAGATCATAGTACTACTCTAATTTTTGTTAGATGAGCTCCCATAATCTAATAGTATCTAGTAATTATTTCAATGGATGATCACTTGTTGGCCTTTCCTTGAAAAGGCAATACTATGCATTGAGGTTGGTCAATGGAGTTTAGAAGAACGTCAAAATTAAAGGCTAATATGTGGTGGCAGTCATGATCCCTTTTAATTTCTGGGTTGTTTATAGATGTATTCATGGTTGTAATTCTATTTATAACTAGACAGAGCACTAGCTTGTTTAATCCTTTTGCTACATTTGCTAGTATCTTGGATCCATTTGATCATGTTGCATTGTTTGATCTTTTTGCTAGAAGAAGGGCATCAGTTTGATAGACCGTACCTGGCGGAGAGTCTCTGTCAAAGTTTTGGGAAAGAAGTTGGAATCAACTATCCATTGGTGTCCTTCGAGCAAGGCATTTACGAACTTGTTCACCATTTTCCTAGCAAGGAACCAATATCTTCTTATGTGAAACTTTATATTAAGAATGAAAGGAAACAAAACCTCAATCTTTCTGGACTTCATCTGGAGATCTAGAGATTCTAGCTGAAGCAGTTAACTCTAAGGATGCTGTGAAGTGGCGCGAAGCAATGGAGAGTGAGTATGACTCACTTTTGTTGAACCTTGGTCCACTTTCCCACTCACAGGAGATTTATTGACAACAAGTGGATTTTCAAGAAGAAGATCAACTTTGATAGTTCCATTGGAAAATGGAAAGCAAGGCTGGTGGCCAAAGGATTCACTCAAATCTAGGGAGTGGATTACCAAGAAACATTTAGTCATGTTGTCAAAATGTAGTCAATCAGGACTCTCATTGCACTAGCAGCCGCCGAAGACCTCGAAATACATCTAATGGATGTTAAAATCGTTTCTCAATGGCTATGTCGAAGAGGAGTTGTACATCTTCCAACCCAAAGGTTTCGAAGTCAAAGGCCAAGAGCACAAGGTGTGCAAACTGCACAAAGCAATTTATGGTTTGAAACAAGCCACAAGGGCTTAGTTTGAATGAATTAATGCTTATCTTATTCGATCAGGCTTTGCAAACAATTCAGCTGACTATAATGTTTATTCCAAACACATAGGTGTCAATTCAATTTATATAGCTTTATACGTAGATGATGCACTTATTCTGTCTAACGACACACTCTTGCTGCACATTACTAAGAGCGATCTGTCGAAGGAATTTGACAAGGTAGGTGTAGACTGTGACCGACAAGGGACAAACTCGAATCCTAGCCGCTGCGTACTGACATCTTAGGAGTTTGCTCTTCACTTGGCTTTGCCAAGCTGTATATGTTGTGTATAACCTACTAGTTGCGTAACTATGTATAAAAAATAGAAACACCCTTAATAAGATTAAAGTATATACATTGTCCCTATGATGTGGACCAGAACTCTTATGTGGACCACAATTAATCGTAACAACCTATTGATTTTTTTACAGTGTTACACCTACATTTATTATTTCAAGATTTGGAGAAGTAATAAATGTGCAATGCATCATTACTATTTTTAGACACAACCAAAAGTGCATTACACTTTGTAAGGTACTTTTACTATTATAAAAAGCATTTTTTAAAAACCTGAAATCATAAACTTATTTTTTTTAATAAATCGTTACTTTTAGCAAAAAAAAAAAAATCAACGATTGTCATGGGAGGGGAAGGGCCATGCCCAGGGGCCTTGCGCGCCTGGGAGGCACCTTGGGCTGCCTCCCTCAAACGCCTCAAGGCGCTGAAGGACCCCGGACGGGGGCTTACCCTATACTTAAAACATATTTCACTTAATCAAAACAAAAGAAAAGAAAAAAAAAAGCAACATATTTTTAAAAAAAGCAAGAGATTTGTCGTCCGATCATTGTATCGTGCAGGTGGCGCGAAAGAGAGAGAGAGAGAGAGAGAGAGAGAAAACACACACACAAATACACAGTGTGTTACTGTTCACGTTGCTACGCATTAACCAAGGAAAGGGGGGAAGTCAGCTGCTGAATGACGGCACTGATACCCTCATTTCTTTACCACAACTACAGCTCCTCTTCATTCTTGCATATTGGCTCTTTCAGCAAGCATTAGAAAGAGACACAGACAGATAGATTTTGATTCGGCTGCATATGTTTGCAAAGGAGCAACAGCAGCAGCAGTGCTAGGGCGGGGAGGCTGCGAACAGGCCAATCGAAGAAGACGTTTGCGTGTGAGTGAGTGCCTAAAGCCATGCTTGCCATCAACCCTAATGTTCTCTTTGCCACTTCTACCTCCTCCTCGATTGCTTACTCTTCTCATACTTCTGTTTCTGTTCCATTTCTTGTAAATGCATCTCGGAAACATTGTGCCTTCTCTGGTGGATCTGCTGCCATCTTCCGCAGCGCAATGGCAGTTTGGAGGTGCCTTGCTCAAGGTATTGCGTTTAGGGTTTCTGAGGTATATTGGGGCTTTTGGCTTGTCCTTTTAATTTTTGTAACGCTAGCATTCATCATGCACAATATGTATGTGTGTATATATATATATATATATATATATATATATATATATATATATATGTATATGTATATATATATATATACACACATTACATTCAATATAGGGTTTGCCAAAACTTGACCACACAACTCCGAGGTATCCCGTTTCTGCAGCAACCGAGGTATCCCATTTCTGCCGCAACGGGGATTCAAGACCAGATCTTTGCAGTTGCAGTAGCAACTCTTATCCAACTTGGCTACTGCAGGACCGCAACAACCAGGGATTGACCTTCAGTCTTTGTGGATCCAACTTGGTTACTATGGGCATCTACCTTGATTTTGAGACTGGCAATCAGTTATGTGATCTCATTACCTTCCAGCTGTTCGAGCTTCTTTTTCTTCAACGGAGAGAATCGCCCTCTGGCCCAACTTTCCACTCCATAACGAGGCAGTTCAAGCTGTGCCAGCGGCAGGCTTTTTGGAATTTTGGGCTACACCCTCGGGCAGGGGCCCTTGTGCCTAGAAAGCTTTCCAGGAATGACTGTTCCCTTTACATAACAATATGATTAATCCCTGATCTGCCATGCTCCCAAAGATTGAAAGAATTATGCCTAATATGTTGGCCAATGTTGATTAGATGATAGAAGATGCACCCCAAAGCCTAGAAAGTTCTTATGGCGCGACTTCAATTCTTAGATAACAATATAGTCAATCTTGGGATCTGCTATACCCCACAAGCATGACCAAGTTCTTTCTAGTTCATTGCCTGACCTCGAGGCTCATTCAGATGGTAGTGGGATCATATTTTTGCTATCTGAAGCTTACATTGGCTTCTGAAGGATAAAGTCCACATAAATTGTGATGGAAAGGGGTTGGAAGAGTCCCATCAAAATTGTATCTTTGACAATGGAGGAATTTCTTCCTAGAGACTCAAAGAAACCTGTACTAGATGAATGGAAATGATTTTGGTCTTAATCCACAAAGAAACTGTTGTTTCAAAACCCAATTTTGCTGTAGTTGCTGTATTCATGGTGACAAATATTCTTGAGTCTAAAGTGACCCAGTTAAGGCCATAAAAGCTAAGGCACCCAATAGCAGAATGCCCGCAAAGATTGTTGTTTTTCCTTTTGTATCATCGTTTTGATATGGACAAAATTTTTAGGTGTAGAACCTCCGCATATGCCTTGATTATAACACTCAAGGCTCAATGACTCATGTATCTTGGACCACATTGTTTTGAAAAGCCTAGATTCACAATAACATAGATATCATAATGCTCCTTGTAACTTGAACTATCTTGGGTTATGCTTTTCATTTACACTTTCAAGTTCTTCATGCACATTGTTGGTTTAGATATGTATAGAATGTAGTTTACTCTAGATTCAATCATAAGGTGTTTGTTAACAACCTAATAATGATTTTGTATTTTTGTTCTATAACAGAGATGTCTACAAAGGTGTTGGACCCATCATTGTATCCTTTGCATCGTTGCAAGATCATTCATCTGGTAAGATTATGATGTTTTTAGAAAGGGCAGCTTATGGTATTATTGTTAGCAAATTCTAAGCATGTATCGTTTTTAGGAGCTTCTTTTTTATTTGAAGAAATGACATTTTCATTGAGAAGCTTCAAATTTTTATTATTTTATGCACTTGAGATCTTGGCGATTGTGTTTTTAAGACGTCTACGAAGGAAAGTTTTGAAGAATTGCTTGCTGATCAGAGCATTTAAATTTGCAGTTTACAATGAATCTTGATATGGTGCGTCGGTCATCTTAATGGGGCCCTAAGATCACTGGCGCACTGTGAAGAGACTATATTATATGCCCAACATTTGACAATGCTATGGTGTTGTTTCACCTGAGTTTCAATTGTTGGAGCTTAGATAAAGTAGCTATTTGGGAAGATGTGTTGCTTGTTAATAATTGCAACTTCAGTCTTGAGTTCTTCGATGGAGGTTTCTAACTTTTTGAGGTGAGATTGCACAGCTAGAAGCATAGAATTGTGAGAAACCAGTCTTTCTCTGTGATTGTTGAGATATTCGAACATTTGGAGTTGATCTTCATGAAGAAGAGCAAACGCGGTGATGGAAGACAAAATCTTTTGGAGAACACGGAGTCAAGGGGAGGGGAGAGCTTGTTAGGAGTTAATGTTAAATTTGTATCCCTAATGCTAGTTTGGCCATGCCTGCGTGTTATTATAGGGGCCATTTCTATTTATAGTAAATTCTAGTGTCAATATAGTTATTCATGCATGTAGGTGGGCGCACTACTACAAGTGTAGAACCTAGTTTTATTGCTTAGTAATTCATTATGGGTCTTTACCCAAAATAGATAGCAATTAGCCTTTTGCCTTTAGCTTTTGGCTTTTGGCTTTTGGCTTTTCACAAGCCATAGAGAAAGTATTTAAGTAGGCTGGCTCCCCACCATAGCTTCAGTCCATTGTATAGAGCTTTGCTCATTCTTCCATAATTTGAGCTCTCTTGATCTCTTATGCTGTTATTGGTGTGTGTGAGTGCTAATATGATTAGTTAACTCCATCTAGAATCTGTGGATCAAATTCTTACATGTATCAGAGCAGGCTTGTGAGAGAGAGAGAGTTAGTTTTGCAGGGTTGCAAGAAGATCATTGGAGCTGGACTGCTGTTGGAGGTAGTTCACTGGAAGCAGACCTACAGTACTAGATTGTTGATCTGTTTTTGGATAGCTGAGCTGGATAGTTTTGTTGGAGATCACAGATTACAGGTGTTGGAGACAGGTCACTGGCTGCCTGCCTGTTGGATAGTTGCCTAACTAGAGCTGTTTTCTGGTTGGAATCAGATTAGACTTGATCATTGAGCTAAAATTAGGCTATTGCCTACTGATCACTGGACAGATTGCTAAGACAGATAGTTGCTGCTTGAATTAGATCACTGGAATCAGAATCTTGCTAGTTGACCGCTTCTGGATCAGACCTACTGCTGGTGCTGGATCGCTGTTGGTGCTACAAGACTAGTTCGCTAAGTTGAAAGCAGATTTGAACTGTTGTTGGAAACAGACCGTTGGCTGCTAAATCAGACTATAGAACTGTTCATTGGTTGAAGCAAGAAACTGTTTGCTGGGAATTCAGGTTATTGAGAGTTGTTACGGATCAGTACAATGGCAAGATGGAACGATTTTGTGTTGCCGAAGTCTAGCAAACTAGAAGGTACAAACTATAGCATATGGAAGTTCAAGAAGCGGAATATTCTCCAAGATCGAAAATATTGGGAGATCATCACAGGTGTCGAAATACCTCCTACTACTGACAGGGAGTTGTGGGAGTATCAGAGACGGAGAAGAAAAATTCATTATATCATCAACTTGTCAGTTAGAGATATGATCATACTTCACATTAGAGATGCTGCTAGACCCAAGGAGACTTGGGATATACTGAAGAATTTGCATGAGATTATGTATCAGTCACGATTTTTGTTCTTGACTGATAAGCAACACACTAAAGATGGGTATAAGTGAATCAAAATGGATTACTTTACTCGAGTGAAAGATTTGAGAGGGCAACTTATTGCAGTCGGAGAAAGTGTTCCGGATTTAGTGTTGGTATCCATTACGCTTAATAGTCTACCTTTGGCTTATCAGGGAGCAGGCATTCCTAGCAAAGAAGCAAGAAAATTGAAAGAAAGGCATATACAATAAATCTAAGTACAAGTACTAGTAGCAACTAAACCATAAAGGGATAAATCAAGAAATAGCTATCTATAATGGAAGCCAACCTCAGATCATGTCCTAGAGGCGATGATGATACTACTACTACTGCTGCTGTTGCTACTGGAGAAAGATAATACGAGCTGCAGTGGGGAGTGAAACTGAGATCTGCTGCCGACGTCGAATGTAAGAAGGACGTCTTCTCGTGGTAGGACGAATAAGTCTGGCTGTAGGGTAACACTAGGAGGTGCACTTTCTTTGATCTCTATGGAAAATCGTGTCCTCATCATCAAAATCATCATAGGAGTCTGGGACTGATCGTGATCGTCGTCTGGAGAAAAAGGAGGTAACCTGAAGCTGTGTCTGGAGTACTTTGACGCAGAGGCTGGAGATCTCGTCGTAATAGAAGCATGTCTCGTATCATAAGTGCAACAGAACGTGGATCCTCATAGGTAACAAGTGAGCACAAAGTGACTGGTGTATCCTTGAACAAGCAATAGCATCTCCCACGAATCTCATAATAAGCTGGGCAAATGAAGATAAAATGCTCCTCAATCTTCACCGCATCTAGGGAACGTAACTGGTAGATCCTATCCTCTTGTGGGGTACCCTAAAACCGACCAATCTCAATCTCAAGCTAGTGTGAAGAGACACGGAACTGACCCAGTATGAATTTGAGACCATGTGATAACCCAGAACGTAGGTAATGTGGGAAGTGGGGACCCTGATACATTAGTCTCCAAAAGTGAAGCCGATAGAAGTCGGGTTTGACCCCGAACTGACCATGCCAGGCTCGATCAAGGTAAGCTCTATAGATAAATCGTCTGATGTAGTCATGGGTACCATAGGGAAGTGCAGTGATAGAGATACCGAGTGTGCCGAGAAGTCGGGAGGCTTGAGAGAACCAAGCCAAATGGTAGCTCTGATTGTGAAGGTGCTGAGATGAAATGAGTGCAGCCGAAGACAATCAATCTGTCTCTGTAACCCATCCCTAGTAGGTGAAAGTAGAACCACATCATCTGCGTAAAGAAGAATAGCGATCAAGATTTCTCCAAGTCTGCAACCAAATCCACCACACTGCTGAATAACCCTCTCCAACTCATCAATATATAATCCAAAAATTGTAGGGGAGAGAGAACATCCCTGCTTCACCCCAATAGTGCTGATGATATGCTCGGAGATACCTCTGTCACTCCAAAAACACCCCAATACTCTCTCATAGAGTGCCATCATTGCTAGGACTGTGTCATCAGAGAAACCAAGGTCTCGTATCTGCTTGATGAGTAAGGAGCGTGGGACAGAGTCGAAGGCTTTCCTGAAGTCAATGAAGCAACAATAAACTTGCTCTCGCCAGTGCCGAGCTTCCTCAATGATGGCTCTGAGAGTAAAGATGTCATCTGTACTGGAGTAATGGGCTCTAAACCCAGCCTGGCCCATAGCATGCAATCTCCTGGTCTCTGCCTCAGTACTCAGCTGACTGAAGAATAGTACCATACAACTTCGTGATAACGTGCCCAATCATAAAAGTCCGATAGTTACTAGGATTCATGAGGTCACCATTTTTGTCTCGTATCCGCTTGATGAGTAAGGAGCGTGGGACAGAGTCGAAGGCTTTCCTGAAGTCAATGAAGCAACAATAAACTTGCTCTCGCCAGTGCCGAGCTTCCTCAATGATGGCTCTGAGAGTAAAGATGTCATCTGTACTGGAGTAATGGGCTCTAAACCCAGCCTGGCCCATAGCATGCAATCTCCTGGTCTCTGCCTCAGTACTCAGCTGACTGAAGAATAGTACCATACAACTTCGTGATAACGTGCCCAATCATAAAAGTCCGATAGTTACTAGGATTTATGAGGTCACCATTTTTGTGTATGGGATGGATGATGTTGGTGCACCAAGAAGAAAAACCGGAGACACCGGTTTGATTGAGTAGAGTGGCTAGGAGAGGTGATAATAAATTAGCTGCATGGGTTAATAGCTCGGATTCAAGATCGTCAATATCTCTGGCTTTACTGGTGTTCAGTTTCTTGATGTAGGTATGGACCAAATCAGTAGTGAAGAAGGTAAACTCGGAAGGTCTGGGAGGATGGAAATAGGTGTGTCAGTATCAATGGTATATAAGGCAGTGGCATAATCAGTCCATATGCGCAAGTCATCAAGAAGCGGAGGTGGAGCATGGGGAATGAACTCACGCCAAAATGCGCCTGTGGAAGAATTGTAGAGGACACCAATAAGTCATCGCTCTTCCAAACTATCATATGTTCGTTTCTTACAACGAAGTAAGTGGGTGAAATGAGGATGTGTGGACTGCAAGAGACGAGGGGTGTGTGATGAGGTGATGGTGGGAACGATACTCATCATCATACCAAGGTGGGCGCACCGATTTAGACTTGGTTTTCCTTGGTTTGTTATTACGGGGTCTAGAAGGGAAGGAAGTAGCAGCAGTCGTATGGAGTGCTGTAGTGAGGAAGGAAGCTTGCACCTCAAGTGAGCTATGATGTGGGAAAATGTTGAGCAGTGGGTTAATCGAATGCCGACAAGTAGGTGCGAATGAATGATCAAAGATGTACTTGGGTGCACGAGACAATGGTGGGGGTGAGAATTGTCGAGGCAAAGAAATAATACCAAGACTAAAGTAAAGGAAGGAGTGATCAGAGAGAGTGGTAGGAGAGATACAAAAATCATGTACGAGTGAGATGGATGATGGTGATCCCATGAGGTAATCAACAACACTATGGCCGCCATTGTGGAGATGGCAGGTGTATCTGCCCTAGTCTGACCAGCAAGTTAAACCATTAAAAATGGCCAACTCATGAGCTTCTCCCAATTGCAATAAGTATTCGCCATAGGTGGTAATGGGGCCCAAAGTGTCCTCATAAATCCTAGTAACACACAAATCAGAAGTAATAAAAATAGAACGCAATGAATATAATGAGCCGAGTCCATAACTAGACACGAGATTGTATGCAAGTTTGCCTTGGAGAGCATTCTACACATGAAGTGAGGCGCAAAGGCACAGTTCTTGTGAAGCTATCATCAGGTGAGGTGAAGGCAATCAAGAGTGTGTTATATGTACTAGGGTTGGTCAAGAACTTGCTATTGCTAGTGCCATGATCAAACAGAACATGGTGGAGTTCGATGAATCTCCTTGTTTGGTGAAAGACAAGGATCGAAGTTTCAAGATTGTAGCCTAGGGAACACAAAAGGGGGTCTCTACATCTACAAGTTTTACACATCCATTCCTAGTCAAGAGGCCTTGTCAGGCAAAGATTCTAATCAAGACAAGCTTTAATACAAAAGATAGGGTCATTTGAGCTATCAAAATTTGCATGTATTAAACAAGCACAATATAGTGGTAGGTCTTCCTAGCTTTAAGTTGTCTTCAGATGCTTGTGAGGCTTGTGCACTAGGGAAACAACAAAGGCAAAGATTTCTAAAGGAACATGCTACTAGGGCCAAGGGATGGTGCATTCAAATTTGTGCGAACCAGATCTGCAGGGGGGTGTACTACTTTATGACCTTCGTAGTTGGTCTATTTTCTTAGATAGAAATATGAAGCAGTTAAATACTTGAAACAATTGAAAACCATGGTGGAGAATCTCATATGAAGGAAGCTAAAGACTCTCAGGTCAAACGCAAGTGACGATTACATTTTTGAGGAATTTAAAGATCTTTGCAATGCATGTGGGATAAAGAGACTGTATGCCACTCATACATCAGAGCAAAATGTAGTGGCTGAGCAAAAAAATAGGTCTATTGTTGAGACATGCTCAAGGCAAAAGGGTTGTTGAATTCCTCTTGGGCGAAAGCAGTAGCAATTGCTATTTTTTTAAATGGAAGCCCAACCAAAGGGGTGGAAGGAATCATGCTTGAAGAAGCGTACAACCGCAACAAGCCCAAAATGGGTTAGGTATTGTGAGCCGAGACGGCCTGTGTTGTATGATCTCAAAATAGGAAGAAGATCCTAAGTTGCAATGTGATCTTTGACGAAGGTAATTCACCCATAGTACATGAGCGAGAGAAAAATGGAACTAGTGAGTTCCTACCCTCGATTGATTCCAAGGATGAGGAACTTAATGAAGAGTTTAGTGAGCTTCAAGAGCAAGTGCAAGTGCAAGTGCAAGTGTAGGAACTTGAACATGCTAGTTCATCTCTCGATATTTTGATCGATCTCTCTGGTCAAAGACGGGCCGATCAAAACTCCAGCAATAAGCAATTAGCTAATAGAATGGTCCTATTCCTCTGGGTGAAGGGAACTTCCTTTGAAACCGACATAGACGTCGGATTCCCTGGGGAATTTTGGAAGGCTTGATTGCCGTTATGGACTCGAAATGAATATTTGTTTTATCAATTGTCGAATGGGGCAATTGAAATTAGTGACCTATGTCCAGGAATTCAAATTTTTTTGGCCGATTTATTTGTGAAATTGCCTCGAAATTTGAAAATATTAGGCCCAAGGGAAAGAGAGAAAAAAATATATGTCTGTTGAATTAGATGTCATGGATTACCAGAAGAAGAAAAAAAACAAGAAGCCGGTGAGCCACATGAGACTCTAATCGAAAAGCTCTGGGAGGTCGTAAAACCTGACGGGCAAAACGCATTCAGAAATTTGATTTTGAGGTGTGGCATATCAAAGGAACCATAAACTCCTTTAAGAACCGGAAATCTGGAAAGAATGACTCAACGGAAAACTCTAAGGTTGAATAACAATTATTTGCAATTTTTTACTAGTTAATATTGCATGAATAATTAAATTCAACCCGTTAATTAAGAACCTCTAATAGAATCATTTTAATCAAATTCGTTCTTGATTGGATAAGATTCTTTCCAATTTCTAAATTTGTCAACCTAAGGGAAATTTGGGCGAGACCTGAAATCCTTTCTACTGACCAAAAAGGTTAAGAAAATGGGGAAAGAGAATATGAGTTGGAATTTAGAGAAATTCCCAAGAACTTGGTATATTACCGATAAATTGGACTCAAAAGTTATATGGGTCATTTATCAGATCAAGAGATTATGAGAAAACCTCTAGGGTACAAATACATTCCAAATAGTTTAATTGTTTCTTTGGAAGGTTAGATCGGGAGGTGGATGGTCTTCTTGGAGGAAGAACTTGTAGTATGGGATGCAGACAATTCCAAAGGGAAGATTTGAAACTAACTTGATCTGATTGACTTTTGAGATATTGGTCATGAACCTTTACGGATATCTCAAATCACAAAATTGGAAACCCTGAAAGCTATTTTTTTGTTCTTGAGAATATATTTGTGAATTTCTTAATATTAAAATTTTTAACCTGACTTCATGTTATCCCCTAGAAGGTAATTGTAATTACTCGAACACCTTGGACGATGTCACATGGAAGGTTAACTAATTTGGTTTCTATATATATATATATTTATATTATTGTTTCACTAGATTAATAGGGATAATCATGGGTAATCGATTATGAATATTCAGTTTTTACACCATTTAAGAATCCTTTTCTGATCTATACAGGTCGGTTTTCTAAGAGTTAATGAATTCTATGACCAAAAAAGAATATCTTTGGATAAGTCATTTGTGTTAATGTGTTGAGGCATTAACCATATTGGATTACGTTGATGCAATAGATAGTATCGATTTTTTATTTATTATTATTATTATTTTTTTTTTCGATTTTTGAGGTCTTAAAATTCCTCCTAGGCCATATCTCGAGTGTTATGACATTTATTGGAAACTTTTGAAGTTTCCTACAAAAGGGGGGGAAGAAGTAGGGTGATAGAACAATTATCTAATAGAAACATCTGCATCATTCATTCTTGGAAGAATCTGTATATGTATAGATGAAGGGTTATTTTGGAAACTTGATCGATAGGACTATTTTGGATACTGTTTGAATCTTCTAAGGATTGTAAGAGTAAATCCAGTTAGGAGATGTAAGGGAAGAAATTTTTGAAAACATTTTTGTAAGGATAAAAAGCTATTGATTACGAATTCGATTGATTGTCATCATAACTAGAAAGTACTATTACAAGAAATGGTTTGATGAAACTTGATTCATATTCCTTGTCTGTTGTGATCAACTTGATCTTAGTGTGAACTAGGATCCGTGAGAAGTTGGTACAAGGAAAGAAATTCTCGCTTAACACTATATTCTTTTGAAATAATTTCCGATCAAGATTTTGGTTTAATATCGCATGAAATAGCACTCTTTGAGGTATATACACTCTTAGAGTTAACTAGGCTACAAGATTCTCAGTTAAATATGTAATATTTATAGATTGTGTGAGATCTGTGGAGATATGCTATGTAGTGAATCGTAGTGGGATCATGATTTCTTTGCGCAAGTTCTTAATCATGTGGATCGACTATGGGTTCCTTGAACTGAGTAAAACTTAAGCTTATTGTTGAGAATTGTTTGGAGACAATCACTTACAGATTAATAAGATATCTAGGTGAGAATCACTTATTAACTTAGGAAGGATTTAGAATCAAATAATGTGGTGTTTTGAAATAGGGCCCACACTTGAACATTCAAATATTTCTAAATCAGGTACAACTAACCGAATCAGGAGCGTTATTTCTGAGTTAGTTGGTTGAATCTATAGTGTAACATCATTCATTGGCACTGTAGTTTATATGTATTGCTTATTAGTCACAACCATTGTGAGTCATTTTGTGACGCATTCAAGGGGTTTTATTCATGGGATATATTAGGAACTTTTGGTTAATTATTTTCCGATTGAAATGAAAATTATCCCGTAAACTCAAATGGAGTTGGATAGTTCATCTAGTGAAGTTTCGATAAATCTTAAGTTATTTTGGTCAAAACTTAAAGAGTAAGGGGTCTAGATGTTCTAGATTGAACCTTGACTTTGGAATGACACTTTGTGCCATGTCTAAAGTGAGAAAAATTTGGAAATAGGCGTCGTAAAGTGAGTTGATTCGTATAAGTACGAAAGTTTCCTCGTGGGAAGGATTTATATGGAGCAACTCACGATGTCTTTTAAGAATAGTGATATTCACGTTCTCTTACTTTTGAGTATGAAATATGAATCTGATGAATTATGGTTAACGAATTATAGTTCAAATTCTAGTTTATACTTGATCATTAGGAGAGGGTAATGTGCGTGGTTAAAGGAACAAATGCTTTGAGCATATGTCTCCTGATGGCAATCTTGTTGGGAGAGTTATCTATCCTCGATTGAGTTTTATAGCCCGTTTATGCTTATGTATGGATTTCAACCTCGATCTTCGATAACCGTTGGAACTGAGTTGATCAGAGTTCAAAATTCCTTATTGAATATGCAAGAAATGCTATAGTTAGCTCGAGAAAATGTTCAGAGTGCCTAGGATCGGGTTCGACATTTTGCTAATTTGAAACGATTGCCTCGGGAGTTTCAAGTTGGAGATTGGGTGTATTTTAGAATCTCAAATTTTTTTAGAGTAATGCGTACCGACAAGCACTATAAACTGTCTGCTCGTTATAGTGGACTATATAGAATCATATGAAAATAGATTGGATCTTTAGCTTACCAACTAGATTTACCAAATGGGAACAAGGCTCATCCCATATTTCATGCTAGTAGTGTAGAGATGAGAGTACATGAAGAAGTTCGCCTTGGTTTTGGTAAAGGTCTAGATTTATGTGAAGACTTATTTGAAATAATTCCTTTAGAACCCAAAAGGATACTTGTGAGGCTCTTCCTGAACTTCTTATTGGCACCCGTCCAGAACATGCACTTATCACCACAGATTTCAAACCTTTTTGATTCCCTGTATGCACAGAGCATCAAAGCAAACACAGTATAGCTGGCTGCGTCGTCTCCTCCCAGCCTTTGCTGCATAGATCACGATGAAGAATGCCTCTCTCTAGGCTCACTTATCTATGACCCTTAAGCACCCCTTGACCCTAACCCTTCCTATCGTCGACACATGGGCAATTCCATGCACAGTTGACACTTGCCACTCGACAGTACCCTGACACATAGGCAAGCACGTAGGTCGAACCTGTCAATCTTGACATGTGTCACTCATTCACTGGACCAAATGTCCCAGTGAGCATATGACAAGTGTCAGTTGACCAATCAACCCTCTTACAAAATAGGTGGTCAGTCCAACCACTCCTAATTAATGACCCAATACCCTATACCAAAGCTCAGCATGCGACTCAGAGGCATAGTAATGCAAATAACCATTTTATTTACATTTCTTTTACAAGTGTCACCACAGGCTGGTGACTTAGCCATTTACAATTGTCACCACAGGCCGGTGACTTAGCCATTTCACTTTCTTACAAAAGTACATATGTAAGTAAAAACAATAAACATCTTGGACAGGGGGTAAAAGCTGTAACATCTCTTCCCCCCTTAGATAACATCATTTGTGATGACAAAGCTAGGGTACTGTGCACGCAAACTATGCGCGGTCTCCCAAGTAGCATAAGCAAGAGGCCTGCCATGCAAGCGACCAAGTACTCACGAATTAGATGGTTGCGTAAACGCCTCTCCCGCCTATCCAATACCCTCATCGGCCCATGGGTTACTTCTCCCTACTCCTGGAATGCAAATAAACCATCAGACAACAAGTTATCACTGTTATGTAAAGCCTGTTTCAATCTAGAAACATGAAATACAGAATGCACTTTACAAGTTTTAGGCAAACCTAACTTATAAGAAACATCACTGATTCTTTTAACAATTTATCAGGGTCCACAATAACGCGGGGATAACTTGTAACATTTGTCCCCCGTCTTAAGGGTCTTAGAGTCCTTGGGTACTTGGAGAAAAACTGTCTCCTACCACAAACTCTCTAGGCGTAAGACTTAGCTCGATCCATCGCTTGCCTTACATTAACTTTCGCTAATTCAAGTATTTCATTCATTTGAGTTAGGAAATTAGCCGCACTAGGCACTTCCTAAGATTCTTGTCGTAATAGGGCCAACTAGCCTAAAACCATAATTAAGCTCGAAAGTACTCATCTTAGTACTTACATTTTTTTTGTCATTGTAAGTAAACTCCAACAGTGACAAGTACTTCTCCCACTGAGTTTGCTTATCCCCAACAAATGCCCTAAGCATATCCTCTAAGGTTTGGTTGACTCTCTTAGTTTGGCCATCCATTTTTTGGGATGCTCCGTACTGCAATCCATCAATCTTTTTATGTGTTGGAATAAAATGAGCCATCTTAGTCAGGCTGTCAACTATGACCAAGATAGAATCATGCTGTGACTGGGTACGAGACAAGTTAGTGATAAAGTACATGGAGATACTCTCCCATCTTCCAGTTGGCACAGGTCGTGGGCGTAAAACTCCAGGAGTCTTAATCCTTTCAACTTTATTGACCTGGCACTTCAAACAATGCGTCACATCATGGTAAACATTTTTTTTCAATTTAGGCCACGAGAAGTTACGTAAGATCAACTCATAGGTCCTATCCACACCAGGATGACCTGCACTAGGGCTATCATGACATAAATGGACAATCTTCCTATGCAGCTCCTCACAAGCTGGAATGAGAAGTTTGCCATTTATCTTAATCATACCATCTTCTATGGTATATTTGAGGTAAGTGTGAGCAAAGAGACTAGAACTCTCATCCTGAGATTCTACTTGCGCAAGATTTGCCTCTCTTACAATTTCGTGACAATGAGGATCCTCTTGCTGAGCCTGTCAAATCTCAGCAATCAGGTCATTTTCAATGACCACAAAAGACATCTGATACAAGATACGAGATAATGCATCAGCACGATTTTCGGTACCCTTCTTGTATCGAATTTCCATGTGAAATTCTTGCATCAACTCAGCCCACCTAGCTTGCTGCCCTCTGAGGTCCGGCTGGTTGCAGAAATATCTCAAAAGTGTTATGGTCGGTGTACATAGAGATGTCCACACCATACAATTAATGCCTCCATGCCTTCAAAGCGTGGATAATGGCATACAACTCCTCATGAGTTGGATAGTTCTTCTGTGCAGGGTTGAGCTTCTTGCTCTCAAAGGCCACATGCCTACCCTCTTGCATCAGAACTGCCCCAACGGTAATGTCACTTGCATCCGTTTCTACGACAAATGGTTTTTGAGGGTTTAAATTTTTTAAAGTGACAAAGTCAGCCACAACTTGTTTCAAAGCATCACAACTTCGCTGCTGAACTTTCGTCCACTCTTTCCATTTATTTTTCTGTAACATATAGGTCAATGGTGCCGCTACGTGTGAATAATTCTTCACACCTTTACGATAAAACACAGCCAACCATAGAAAGCCTCTTAGTGTCGTCAAGTTTATAGGAATAGGCCAGGCAAGAAGAACAACTACTTTCTGAGGATCCAGTTTTATCCCATCTGCTGACACTATAAAACCCAAATATATTATTTCTTTTTTAAACAATTCACTCTTTTTATCATTAGCGCAAGTAAGGTGTTTTCCCTCAAAGTTGATAACACAGTCCTAAGGTGATTAACATGCATAGCATCACCACAACTGTAAACAAGTAACTCATCAGCAAAATTAACCACAAACTTGCCCATAAACGGTCTAAGGACATCGTTCATCAACATCATAATTGTTGCAGGGGCGTTAGTCCGGAAGGCAGTCTTATGCACATTGTCTTCTCGAACTCTCACTTGATGGTAACGACTCTTCAGGTCAATTTTGCTAAACACTGTAGCACCATGGAGGGCATCCAAAAGATCATCTATACGTGGCATAGGATATCGATACTTAACATTAATCTTGTTCAAGCCTCGATAGTCTACACACATTCTCCAAGACCATCGGAGAGGCAAAGGGGGAGAAGCTTGCCCTTCGGCAAGATAGTCCTCAATCATGCTTCTAATCTCTTCCTCTTTCAGACTCATTCTATAAGGTGGTCTATGAACAGGAGATGATCCAGGAATTAATTCAATTCTATGCTCTACATTTCTTTTAGGGGGTAAAACAGATGGGAGTTCACTCGTAAACACATCCATAAACTCCTCCCTAAATTTGGCGATCTAGGTTCTTAGTAAGGTTAGTTTGTTCTTGACGTACATCAGAGTCCAGACTCGCAAGCAGAAACAAACATATCATACAAGAAGCAAACATACATGCACTTATAGTGAACCTTACACCCTTTCTGATTCCCTGTACGCACGTAGCATCAAAACAAACACAGTGGAGCTGGTTGCGTCGTCTCACTCCTAGCCTTTGCTGCATAGATCACGATGAAAATGCCTCTCTCTAGGATCACTTATTTGTGACCCTCAAGCACCCCTTAATCCTGCCACTCGGCAATACTTTGACACATAGGCAAGCACGTAGGTCCACATGTCACTCGTTCACTTTACCAAGTGTCCTAGTGAGCATATGACACGTGTCCTGTTTGATCGGTCATCCCTGACATTTGTCACTCATTCATTGGACCAAATGTCCTAGTGAGCACATGACAAGTGTCGGTTGACCAGTCAACCCTCTCCTACAAAATAGGTGGTCAGTCGAGCCACTCCTAATTAATGACCCAGTACCCTATACCAAAGCTCACCATGCGACTTGGAGGCATAGTAACGCAGATAACCATTTTATTTACATTTCTTTTACAAGTGTCACCACAGGCCGGTGTGACTTAGCCATTTACAAATGTCACCACAGGCCGGTGTGACTTAGCCATTTCACTTTCGTACAAAAGTACATTTGTAAGTAACAACAATAAACAACTGGGATAGGGAGTAAAAGCTGTAACAATACTTGATACAAGAACCAAACGATTGCAAAATCGAGAGGTTATTGAGCATCTGGTTCGTTGGAAGAGACATTCTGCCATAGTTGCATGGAACCGCGGTTTGAACCCCCGACTGTGGTTTGAACCTTCAAACCGTCAGGGGCCGATTCCAACCGGAAACCGGTTCAAACCGTTGTTTGGCCCACTAAACCAAAAAAAAAAAACAGTTCGAACCACTTCCCGATTTGAACCGAGCTAGCCAATTCAAATCGGCTGATTCAAATCGGGCGTCTAACCTTGCATTTTGACGATGAGGATTCTTGGGAACTAGAAGGTAATCTAAATAAGAGTTCCCCTGACTTTAAGTGCTGAGGACAGAACTAAAATAAGGGGGGAAGAATGTCATGACCCTAAGTAGATTTGGACCATTAGGGGGTGCCTTGGACATAGGGCGGACCTAACTTTGGTAATAGCCGAATAGGACCATGTGGACCGATGACCAGATGCATGCGGTACTAGCATGACTATTGCACGCATGCTTTGGGTGTCGATGTGCACATACTACGCTTTTGCATGGGACCTAGCTATTATGTGTAAGGGGTCTTTCCACCAATGTTTCATCGAAACGTGTTTCAAACAAAGAAATGCGCATATATTTATCCAAAGAGTTAGTAGTGCTTGTATTGGTACGCTAGGCATCTTAACATTGTATTATTAGAAGGTAAAGGCGTTTTGGAATAAGATTTATTTTGAAGTTGTTAATTCAAGTATGCTTAAGTTGTTCTCACACTCTTCTAGATCTTAAAATGACATGTGATGGCCATGACGTAAGTATGGATGTCTTTGCATATAGTCGGCACTATGCATGATTGCGTTGATCATTCAAGATTCTATAGTGAAAATGGTAAGTCAAAAGCTACATGCCTTAGGGATGTTGCTACACTTTAGTCCAAAATATGCATAATCGACTTCGTAATTCAACACTTAATGGTCTGAATTCATTAAAGTGTTCAATATAAGGGTTTGTTTGGTTTTTTTTTCTAAATATGGGTATCTAGAGCTTGATTACATGTATATTTTGAAGTTGTATTAAGTATGAATGTCAGGGTAGACGCTTCAATTTGCAGCATGGCTAGGGTATTTCATGGAGACAAGACAAAAATTGACACATGGAATTTATAGCTACTATCACGTTTCGACTTGGGAATAATTACTAGGTGAATAGTTGAGTTTTTCTTAATAATTTTTGGGAGTTTGTAGGATTTAAGGAGCAAATAGAATTTTACTTACTTAAAAGCTAATGTTCTTGCCCTAACAAGTGGGTCACAATTTGTTTTGTGTTATGTTGATTCTAGGTGAGACATGCACAAGGTTATCACAATGTAGCAGGAGAGTTGGATCAACTCGCATATATATCCCCTGAATTTTTTGATGCCACGCTTACGCCTTTGGGATGGAAACAAGTAAGATCTTTTTTTTTCACTTATGCTTCAATGAGGTAGGTATCAAGCAGGTAAATAGAGAATAAGTGTTTAGGTGTTGAACTCTTTTCACTTAGGTGTCATTGGTGATACATAGTAGCGATTAATTTCCAGCCATATTGTAAATCTTTTAACCAATATAAGAAAAAAAGCTAATGGATGATGTTCTATTTCTATTGGTATTTCATAGTGAATAAGTGTTTAGGTGTTAATAGCATTTTATATGATGTGATTGGTGATACATAGAAGGAATCATTTTGCATTCTTTTAACCCTTCTTCTAAAAAATAATCAATCTTTTTTGTTCTATCTATATTTGAAAGTTTGATCTTCTTACGTAAATCTTGTTCAAATGCAATCTTTGGATGCATAGCTATTTTCTTCTTTTTTGCTTCAGATGATAAATCTTTTCAAGGAGCAATCATTGCTTGGAATTGCACATGCTCAATAATTTGCATCTAATCTGGTTGATTGAGAACTAAAGTCTAACAAGGATCACTAGAAGCATGAAATGTACCAAGTGGAGCCCCTTTGCATATGTGCTCTATACTGATTACTTATCTAAATAAGTTTGGCCACGATGGATCCTATGCAACTGCGTAGCTGAAACAACTGGTCTAGGAGGCACATCCCGCTCACCACAAAGGGAATGCATCACACCATCAAACTGGAACTCATACACATGAGTATCCCAGCCTATGTGTGGCTTCCGCATCGTCTGCCAACAAATGCCAACACCACATCAAACTGCGCAAGCCGTGTTATTTCAAAATCGAACTCTTCTGTGTAACTTTGTACAATTAGTGGAATGCCCACAACCACCCTCTTATCCAAAATATTTGTACCCTTTCCATCAGCCATTTCCACTTTGTATTGGTCCTGGGATGGTTGAGTGCTCACACCTAACTTCTGTACAAAAGTTGAATTCAACACATTATGAGAGGACAGTGTCAAATAGCTGAACATCTCTACCACACAGCTGTCCTCTCATAGCAATAAAAGAAGTGTCAGGAAATTGATACCCTTGGCGAGTCGATTTTGACAAAAGCGTTGGTGGAGCCGTGTCCACTCTCCTGACCACCAAAACATTCATGAGGCATGGAACATCCAGATTGGCTTCATGCTTGATCTCTTCCACTGTCATAGGGTCAATACCCTAGTTCATCTGGTCCACCTGAAGATTATACGTGGTCCGCATCAAGTTCCATGGACATTCCTTCCACCTATGCTACCCCAAACATCCAAAACAGAGGTTCTCCCTCTTTGCACGTTCTTGGTCCTGAGGCGACAACATTGAAGGACGCTGACCGTTTTGGGCATTGCGCTGCCCATACAACCCTTTGCCTTTGGGGCCCCCTGCACCCTTTCCCTTTTGGTCACTCGAGCTTGCCACTGATTGGTTTGAGCTTCAAACTTTCTCTTTTTGTTCCATTTGCCCTTGCATCCCCAAGGTTGCTGACCACCTGTACCATCTACCGCAACAGGATCCGGGCCTCTTTCCCATCTTCATAATACAAAGCCATCTGGATGGCTCCGTGCAAATCATGAGATTGCTCCTTCCGGGCAAATACTCTCTCGAAGTCCCTCCACAAAGTGAAATACTTGCATGTACATAGGAACTTCCTGTGGAATGCGTAACAAAGCCTCTCAAGTTGTCTGCATAATCCTGCACACTCAAGTTACCTTGCTTCAAATAAGTCCAATTGTTGCATGGCTCTTTTGTTTTCATCCATAGGCACCCAATTTTTCGTAAACATTTGCCGGAATGCCTCCCATGTGGTTGGAACTAGGTCATCCTTTTCCACCTTCCTCCACCACCTTTGTGTTGACTCTTGAAAACATTATGTGGCTTCAACAATCATCTCAGTTTCATCGTCTATGCCACACATCTGGAATGCTTTCTCCCATTTTTGCAACCAATTATCAACGACATCTGTAGTTCTTCATAGGTACTGCTCCAGTGAACTTCGGAGGTTTTAAATCCTCGATAGTAGGTAGCTTCCTCTTTCAAAACCCCAACTCAGCTTCGTGGCCCGTTGACAATGTCCTTCTGCTTCCATAGCTGTACCACTGACTCTCTCAAGAACAGTGGCCCCTTTACCTTTGAGTTGCTCCAAAATCAGCTTAAGAGTGGCTTCGATAGCATCCACCTTGGATTATTCTCAAGCAAATGTACATAGATCAACAAGCAAACATGAGAGCTCTGCTGCAAGTCTCCTCCCAACCATAGCTGCATAGGAATACCATAGGGGATGCCTGGCAAGGCTCACACTATATCCCCTCAAGCACCCCTTAACCCTGATACATCCTAACGTCGACACATGGCAAACTCCATGCAGAGTCGACACTTGCCACTTGGCAGTACCTTGACACAGGCAAGCTAGTAGGTGGACAGTTTGACACGTGTCACTCATGCATTGGACCAAGTGTCCCAATTGAGCATATGACACGTCTTGTTGACCCGTCCATTGACCGTTCTCGACAATTGTCACTCATGCACTAGACCAAGTGCCCCAGTGAGCATATGACGCATCATGTTGACTAGTCAACCCTTCCTACTTTTTAGGAGGTCAGTCCAGCAGAATCTCATGAGACCCAGTACCCCCTTGGCCATCTCGGAATTAGTCACTATAATAGGTATTTACTTTGCAATTTACAATTCTCCACAGGCCGGTGACTTAGCCATTTACAATTTAACAATTACAATTTGCATTGGGCAAGGGATTCAAACTACATGTGACATCTTCCCATAGGCATAGGGGGTGACCCAGCGTTTTATGAGGGGGGGTTTGAGTAGACTTTAAAAGTGGAGTGGAGCGGAGCATCACAGGATGTCATTGGCTAGGCATTGTCCGAGTGGGTAGGGCCATCCCCGGGTTAGGACTGTAGGGTTCGGATATGCAGACATGCAGACCTAGAGGGAGACCACCCTTAGGTAGAGGTAGGGGCAGCTAGAGGGGGAGAGGGAGCACTGCCAGCAGAGGTAGAGGCAACATTAGCAGAGGCAGAGGCAGAGGCAGAGGCTCACCACGGTGCATGGTTCCCTGGGATTCATCTGTGGACTCCTTTGGTTTAGGAAGCACAAACTTGGATGATTCTGATTATGAGGACGATGATGAGTCTTAGTTGTATTTTACTTTCCATTATGTTCGTCAGACATTATTGTACTCTATTTACGGTGCCATGTGGCCCGATTTTATATATGGTGTTTCTTTTGCACATGTGCGACAAGGATTGGAGAGAGAGAGAGAGAGAGAGAGAGAGAGAGAGAGAGAGAGAGAGAGAGAGAGAGAGAGAGCTTTATTAATGTCTTGTAGATACCTGAGGGTACAAAAGACAAAAAATGTACATCTCAAGTGTGTATGATACTCTAGGAGCGTGTAAAAAAACGTCTCCGTGAAAGAAAACATACTAAATAGAAATAAACAATCTGAACTAGATATGCTGTAAACTCTCTACTGAGCTGGAAATAAAACACATATATCATGATGTAAAAACAAGCCTCAAATGTCGGCTGAAGCCCTAAAGTAGGACGTAATCAAAATCGTGGAGTGCTCTGGATGTGAGGAGTGAAACTGCCTCTGTCTGGACCTTTGAACAGTATGTCGCCTGCTTTGCCTCGTCCTGCTGGAGGGATGACTCGGTCTGATGCACTGGCGTCTGGCACGATGTCTGTCTCTAACTGGAATATCTATCTCATCCTCTGATCTGTCCTATGTGTCATCTGTGGGCCTCTGTCTGCGTCTGGAAAGGAAATCTGTGATACTGGTCTGGGGATCCAAACTGATTTGGGCGCTGGCTAAGTCTCGTCTTAAAAGCATCATCTCACGGGCTTTTTGATCCCTCAATTTCTCTTCAGAGATGGTGGCTGAAATAGAAGTAGACATATGTGGCTTACCATCCGTATCTTTGAAAAGAGATGCCCAAGTTTTTGTTGATTCCTTGTGGTGGACCAATTCTTGTTCCAATTCTTGGATCTTCATCACCGTTTCTGATGATTTACCATTACTCTGAATACCTTCTTTATATGCTACGAAATCCCATTTCAACTGCCTTTTTCTTCCTGAAGCAGCTTCAGCTCATCAAATATCTTCATCTCTGACTATTCGAGTGACGCGACTTTGAACTGTAACAAGTTCTTCTCATTGATCAGAAATGTTGGGGATATGCCTTGGCGGGCGACTATCCTCGGTGCATGAATCTACGTCTATTGGATTCAAGTCAACTTCGACAATTTGAAGATCGCTCTACTTGATCACAACAACTGGATCGAAACAGTCGATTCCGTAGACATGCACGAACTTGATTGATTTACAGTTTAATTGCGAAAGCGAAATAGTGCGGAGCTTAGAGCATTATGATCGACATATATTATCAGTCAAATGAATAGTTTAATCTACGAATAAGTTCATTTCCATAGCATGAATCAATCGAAACAGAATAAAGATGCATTCAACACAGCACAACACGACTTAGATTACTAGAACAAAAATTATTCAGTCACAAAGATTCCAAGTTTGAATGCACACAAAGTCGCATTCTTTCTGAAACAATACTCTGTGATAACAGAGAGAAAGAACGAATTATTGCGCTCTGAACGTTTGATCGAGTGACTCAGTGAATTAGTCAGAATGTGAGTAACCGAGCAATTGATAAGTTGTTGAATATATACACATGGCTAACTGATTAAAAGAATGCTTAGTGTGTACTTTACTAATAGGATTAAGGCACTACATGCTGTTAGCAGTCGCCTTCGGACAATATTTGATTCTGTTAGAGATTCTGTCTGGACGTGATGAAGGCACTGTTGAACCGCCGAATGTCCGAGTCGACTATTTGAGTTGATAGTGATATGCGACTAGTCGATGAAGTCGAGTGGTCAATGAGAAACGAATAGTCGATGTCGGCCTAATAGTTGATGTCGGATGAATATTCGATGTCGGCTGAGTCGACGGAACATTGTCATCGAATCCTTTGTATTTCTGCAGAGTGTGCGACTGTACAAGTATTTACATACTTCAAATGAATGGATCTAGATTAGCAATGAGATAAGGGATGGAGAGGATAGAAATCCAACACCCCCCCTTAATCTAGATCCTTGAATGCCTTCATTTTTAGATTCAAGATAGCACAAAAGTTCTTGTGTGCTTCTTGATTTGACCCTTTTGTAAAGATGTTAGCTGCCATGTACTGGGTTCTGGAATTTGCACAATTTCAGACTTACCCCCTTGTTGAGTATTCTGCTTCTGATGTAGTGGTACTTAATCTCGATGTGCTTGCTCCTAGAGTGAAATCTAGGATTGATCGATAATGCAATGGCACTTTGATTGTCGCACTGAATGATTGTTGGGGCAGTTTTTCTGAGACGAATATCAGACAATGATTTCTCAACCAAATTGCCTCTTTTGTAGCTTGAGAGGTTGCAATGTATTTTGATTCTGTTGATGACATTTCAATGGAGGTCTGCTTTCGACTGTTCCAGGATATTGGACCATTATTGAACAAGAAGGCAAATCCAGAAGTCGATCTTCTGATGTCGACATCGCCTACCCAATTCGCATTTGTATATCCATGAAGTGTATGGATATTGAATGGATCAACACCTCCATAGCAGATGCATAGGTCGATGGTAGCTCGTACATATATGATTACTCTTAACAGAGCCTTCCAGTCTCCCTCTGCCATGAGGGGTCTGTGAGAAGAACCGACTGCCTGTGATGCTCTGAGTCGTCTCTACGCGATGTCTCTGGGTGGCAGCCTCTGTCTCCCTCGCAAACTCTGACCAGCCATCATCTGAAAGGGGGCGTGAAGCGGGAGTACTGGGTGGGGCACGTGGACCATCTCCTGCAAGGTCGACCGTCTCGTCTGAATCATATGTGGGCTCATCATCAGAGGAGGGCAATGGAACATCAGCAGGGAGAGGGGTGGTCTCCTCAGTGTCATCATCATCCTCGGGATCACCCCGCAGAGCATGCCGAGCGGCATCGTCTGGATCAACCTCTGGCTCTGCCTCACGATCGGCCGCTGCAACCAGGCAATCATCGGGATTGACCTGCACAAGTCAATCATTCGTGAGAATAGTCGAAGCAACCGTGAGGGCATTAAACTGAATGTCTTAAACTAATACAAAAGCAAACGATAGAGCATAGACATATACCTGCAACAGTAGGGAGCCTACGCCTCCTGCTCTCATGCTGTCCGTGATGCGTCGAACCACCCTGGTGTTGGTGTTGCAGTACACCAAGTCATTGCATCGCTCAGTCGTCAGACGGTTCCGCCTGTTCGTGTGAACAAGGCTGAACGCTGACTAGTTCCGCTCGCACATGCAAGCATAACAATCCTGCATTAATTGGCAACCACTCGAGTGAGTACCGACCTTGTAGAGACAATGTGGAAACTGGTTGGATGAATGAGATTAGATAACATACCTGTGAAAGGACTCGGAACGCGAGCGTCCTCAGGTTTGGCTGTCCAGCGCTGTAGCTCTCCCACCATGATACAAGCAAGAGCATGTTCTCTCGGACACGTGCAAGGTCCTCGCCGAACAGCCCCAGACAGTGCCTGAAATTGACCAGCGATGTGCGTGAGTACACTTGAGCCCGCACATGGAAATTGAGCGAACAAAAGCAAACGACAGAGCAAGAGTTTACCTGTAACTGAGCGTCTGCTCCTCGAGCCTGCTGCAGATACCAGTGTCGTTGCTGAGGAGGCGGATGTATGAGAACCAGTCCGCACGCAGCTCTGCATCGTCGTGGCCCGACCTCCTCTATCGTTGCGCGGATGATGCCGTAAATGTACTCGGCCGTATGCACTCTCCCTACCTCGGAGGTGTCGATGTTGTGTAGGAACATGGAACCGTAACAACTAGAAACAATCACGGTGATGAGTGGACGTCTACGACGATCAGTCCACCCATCAGCCATGATGGAGCAGCCGCATCTACCCCAAGCCTCCTGCAGTGCGGCTAGTCTCTCTCTGACGGATGCAACCCGCTCCTGGAGCAAAGGGCCGCGAAGCACGTCGGCTGTGGGTGGTGTGTAGCCGGGCCTGCAGAATGCAACTTTTGAGATAGCCTCTCGAAAGATGCGGGATGATGCCATGATAAAGGGGAGGATCAGGTCATAGAACATCTGTGCTATGGTCCTGGTGGCCTCTCTATGCTGCCCCTCTCTGAAAGATCCCGACATGGACATTTGCCTGGTGTCTCGGGATGTGGATGGCTGGGAGGGTGCGGATGGACGATGCGGATTTGGAGGTGGTGGCATAGGTGTAGGTGCGGAAGCGGAGGATGCGGACGGACCTTGCAGATCTGAAGGTGGTGGCACAGGCGTAGGTGCAGCAGTGGAGGTTGTGGATCCATGGGGAGTACTGGCGGAGGGGGTGGCTGTGGCAGAGGCAGTGGCGGGTGCGGATGCGGTGGCGGTGGTGGGGGCGGTGGCGGTGGGTGTACCAATGGCAGGGGCGGTGGCAGTGGGTGCACCAGTGGAAACAGAGTCCGCGACATCTGTGGACGGCTCGCCGGCCTCAACAACTGGCTCAGGATATGCCTCGAGAATGTGAGCCCTCTCCGTAGAGGGATGACCAAACCACGTTGATCCCGTAGTGTCCCCCGTGGGTCGGACTCGCAATCCCCCCCCAATGTGCTCGAACCCGAGAGGCGTTCCCTGTGAACTGCTTTCGACAAAAAGGGCAACGCCACTTTTTGTCGGGCATCAACTCCACCTCATCCCAAATGGGACGAGCGGCCATCTCTCTCTCTCTCTCTCAAACACACACACAAGCACGCAAATCTAATCTCTCTCTCTCTCTCTATCTCTCTCTCTCTCTCTCTCTCTCTCTCTCTCTCTCTCTCCTCCTAAACCCCAAACCCAAGCACGCAGTGTCAAATTCCAAGGCCTAGCTATGGAGTATCATAACAGCATAGTAAGCACACTATGAAAGCTTCAGAAAACCAGCTATGGAGTAGAACACAAAAGCAAGAGAGAGAGGACTTCAAAGCTCACACAACATGAATGAATATTCAAAGTGTAGTAGGGCGTGGAAACCCCTCCAAAGTTTGGGCTACATATAGCATGTTATGTATAGAGGTCTTGCTAATTCTAGCTCTAGAACCCACATGGGTCCTTAACCTACTTGATTTACTTGCCTAATTAGCACAAGTGGGGTGTACTATGTACATAAATGTTTTACCCCCATGTCTTATGCACAACTTACAAGTTACAAGTATACAAGCCTTAAAGGGCAAAATAGGCATTTATTTCAACACCCCCCCTCAATGGCTATTTTGTTCATACCAACACCTAGCATGCTACGAAACTTTTCAAATTTTTCTCTACTAAGTGCCTTAGTAAAGATATCTGCTGCTTGTTCGTTGGTATCACAGTACTCGAGCTAAATTTCTCCGCTTTGTATCTTCTCTCGTAAGAAGATCCACCTCAATATGCTTCGTACAAGCATGGTACACAGGATTTTTGGCAAGCTGGATGCAACTCTGGCTGTCACACTAAAGAATAGTAGGACCATCCTGTGGAATCTGCACCTCCCCAAGAAGTCTCCTGAGCCATATTGCCTCGCAGGTAGCTTTTGCCGCTGCCCTGTACTCAGCCTCTGTCGATGATAAGGTAACTGTGGGCTGTTTCTTGCTACACCAAGAAATGGCCCCTAAACCAAGGTTAAAAGTGTAACTTGTGGTCGACTTTCGATCATCCCTATCACCTGCCCAATCCGAATCAGTAAAGCCTCCAAGCTGAAGCTTTCCGTCATCTGTGTACTCAACCCCATAGCAGGTTGTCCCTTTGACATACCTCAAAACCCTCTTGGCTGCTTTCCAATGTGCTTCAGTTGGAGAACTCATGAACTGGCTTGCTACACCAACCGCATAGGAAATGTCTGGTCTCGTAGTGGTGAGATAAATCAGGCTACCCACAAGCTGCCTATAAAGAGTCTCGTCCACAAAAGGAGTGCCATCATCTCTGGATGGCTTACTGCTGGTATCAATGGGCGTGGAAACGGGTTTGCAATCCTGCATGTTGAACTTGTTCAAGACTTCACATGCATAGTTGGCTTGGGAAATAAACACACAGTTTTCCTTTTTCCAAACCTCCAAACCAAGACAATAGTGGATTAAGCCCAAATCCTTCATCTCGAACTCATTTGATAAATGAGCCTTCACCTTTTCAATAAGCTGCCCATTGTTACCCGTGATGACCAAGTCATCCACATAGAGAACTATCAAAACAATGTTCCCATCTTCCTCCTTCACGAACAGGTTGCAATCCAACTGACTCTTTATGAATTGCTCCTTGGCAAAATAGTCGTCAAGACGACTATACCAGGCCCTGGGTGCCTGCTTCAAACCATATAAGGCCTTCTTAAGCCTGCATACCATACTTTCCTTGCCCTTAGCCTCAAAACCTTGTGGCTGTTCCATGTAGACTTCTTCAGCCAACTGTCCATTATGAAAAGCACTCTTCACGTCCATTTGATGGACCTCCCAACCAAAAAATGCAGCCAATGCTAAAACCAACCTAACAGACGTCATCTTAGCTACCGGTGCAAACGTCTCATCATAGTCCAAGCCCTCCTTCTGTGCATAGCCTTTAGCAACCAGCCTTGCCTTATGCTTTTCGATGCTCCCATCAGATTTGTATTTGGTCCTGTAGACCCACTTACAGCCAATAGGACGCTTTCCAGGTCCCTGAGGAGTGGTCATCTTCGGAACTGAAAGAGAGCTACCTTAACTTCTGAAGGAAAAAAGTCGAAAAGACTAATTTACAACTGTACAAGGGAAAGGAAAGATGACTTAGCTGTTTCTGAGGATTGTACTTCCAAAGAAAGAATGAAGAGGAACCCTTTCAGCTCTTTTCCCCAAGATTTCAGACCTGCTGTCCCGGAAAATGCCAGTTTGAAGCTTCAAAACGGTGCCAAATTTCCCGGTTCTTGAGTTGAGTAGCTGACTGATCTGATTTCAGGTGTGGGGTTCCAACAAACCGAGTAAAAACCGGAAATTTACAAAAAGAAATCCGGAATTTTTGAAGTCCCTGCCCTCGCTGGTTGGACAGCAACCTGTCCGGCCCGATTTGTCCAATTTACAGCTCTAAAATCACCTTGAATCTCTGATTTAATCTCAGCCCGTAGGTCGCTGGTCTGTAGCAAGTAAGTTTGAAGCTCAAACTCCTGAGAATCCTCAAAAAACAAGGATGAAATTTAACTTTTTCACTACCCTGTCCAGTGGCCCTGCTAGGGAAATTTACTCTGAAATCCCCTCAAAATTTCTCAGATTCTTCAGAGGTAGCTTGCTGTTTCTACAGCGATGGACCTGTACTATCCTTCCTTTCCAGAATCCGCTCAGCTCTACTAAAATTCCTTTCTGAAAACTACAATCAGATCCCTGAAAATAGAGATAGATTGTTACCTGTCCAGCGACTTACCTACATAAGAATTTTAATTCCTAGAATTGTAAATTCTCAGTGAATTTCAAGGGTTTGAAGGCTGTACCTACAACGATTTTCCTCCTCTAATCTTTTCTGAGAAACTGAGAAACACTTCCTATCTTCTGATAGCTTTCTCTACTGCTGCTCCTAAACTCCCTAGGATGGAGACGGCTCTGATACCAGTGTAATAGATCTTAACACCACAGTAGGGCAAACACTAACTGATCCACCCAACCTTGCCTACTCCCTGATATAGAGTAAGCCCCTCCTAGCCCAGTGTGAGGATTGGTAGCATGCTACTGCCAAGTGTCGGCCACGTGGCACTGACGTGGCCGACTGCACGTCGGGACCCAACTGGGGGCCCTATCCTACTGACAGGGTCCCTAGGCTGTGTTAGGCCCGCCATGGCTATGGACCGTGCTGGGGCACACTACTCACACTGTCTTGCCCTGTTGGTCATGTACGCTGGACACGACCCTGACTGTGGTATCTGACCTATCTGTGTTCTCTAGGGTTCGGCACTGGTTACGAGCTCGGAGAAATAATGCTGCTTTAGAAGCTGTCCAATCCTGTCCATGAACTTGTAGATAAGGCCCATAGTGCTGCCCTCACTATCAACTAACCGCAGAACATGGTAGAACGGACTCATCACGGATGTAATGCTCTCAGCCTGACGCCAAAAATCATTGTCAAATACTCCTCAAAAATCTCAAACCATCAGGCCTACTGGAGAAAGGCAGCTCCCTACATGCAGCTCTAGTGGCCATGTGGCTGAGCTGATGTCTGACTCTAATAAGCCTATGCATGACAATCAGGTCAAATGCAAAACGTGTGGGAGTTGGTTTCTTCAGATCAAGTGAACTGAAGTGGCGGCGACGATGGGATAAGTTTCACCGGCCCATTTACAATGTGGCCCACATACTGCATCCGTTGTTTCAGAGCGAGAGGCAGTATGACGATGCAGATCTACGTGCGGACTAGTTCTCATACATCCGCCTCCTCAGCAGCAACATTAGTATCCGCAGCAGGCTCGAGGAGCAGAGGCTGAGTTACAGGTAGACTCTTGCTCTGTCGTTTGCTTTCGTTCGCTCAATTTCCCTGCGCAGGCTCAATTGTACTCACACGTATCGCTGCTCAATTTCAGGCACTGTCTGGGGCTGTTCGGCGAGGACCTTGCACGTGTCCGAGAAAACAGGCTCTTGCCGGTATCATGGTGGGAGAGCTACAACGTTGGACAGCCAGACCTGAGGACGCTCGTGTTCCGAGTCCTTTCACAGGTATGTTGTCTAATCTCATTCATCCTACCAGTTTTCGCATTTTCTCCACAAGGTCGGTACTCACACGAGTGGTTGCCAATTAATGCAGGATTGTTTTGCTTGCGTGTGCGAGCGGAACTGGTCAACGTTCAGCCTTGTTCACACGAACAGGCGGAACCGTCTGACAATTGAGCGATGCAATGACTTGGTGTACTGCAACACCAACACCAGGGTGGTTCGACGCATCACGGACAGCATGAGGGCAGGAGGTGTAGGCTCCCTACTCTTGTAGGTATATGTCTATGCTCTATCGTTTGCTTTCGTATTAGTTTAAAACATTTAGCTTAATGCCCTCACGGTTGCTTCGGCTATTCTCACGAATGATTGACTTGTGCAGGTCAATCTCGATGAGTGCCTGGTTGCAGCGGCCGATCATGAGGCAGAGCTAGAGGTTGATCCAGACGATGTCGCTCGGCGTGCTCTGCGTGGTGATCCCGAGGATGATGCTGATGCCGATGAGACCACACCCATCCCTGCTGACGTTCCATTGCCCTCCTCTGATGATGAGCCCACATATGATTCAGACGAGATGGTCGACCTTGCGAGGGATGGTCCACGTGCCCCACCCAGTACTCCCGCTTCACACCCCCTTTCAGATGATGGCTGGTCAGAGTTTGCGAGGGAGACAGAGGCTGCTGCCCAGAGACAGATAGCGTAGAGACGACTCAGAGCATCACAGGCAGGCAGTTCCTCCCAAAGACCCCCAGGCAGGAGTGTACCACAGTGGGTTCCTTCCGGCAGACCTAGAGGCAGGCCAGCCAAGAGGGGACGCACTGATGATTTTTCTAGTCGTCTCTTGGCAGGCGTTGGCCCAGACTTAGAGGAGTCCCAGATGCCCCCAAACTCCCAGCCAGACTTTGTATTTGACACCCCTGAGGATGCATCTGGCACGCAGAGGGATGATTTTTTTAGCACAGACTTGTAGATATTGATACACACAGACTATCATGTATACTGGCATCAAATGAGATGTATATATTTTTTTACAGTTTATTCGTGTCATAGCTAGTTTATCATGATTGCTTACAAATGGTTAGCTCTGTGAAATTTGAATGCTTAGTTAGAAATGGTTTGCTCCGTGCAAGATGTGAGAGAGAGAGAGAGAGAGAGAGAGAGAGAGAGAGAGAGAGAGAGAGAGAGAGAGAGAGAGAGAGAGAGAGAGAGAGAGACCAGCACATCTGCATCTCTCATAACATATGCATCATGTTCAACCATTCAACATAACACGCTAAACCCGACACCCTAACAAATGGCATAGTTAACATAACACCCTAAACCCTAACAAATCATCATAAACCCACAACCCCACAACCCCAAAGCCATAGCCATCAAAACAAGCCACAACCATAATCATCATAACCACAGCCATAAACATCATCAACCCCACGTCCTCATTGTGTTGTAGGCATTGCACCACAGGTATGTGCAGCACTTGTGTAGCATTCACTTAAACTTGTGTAGAATGCTTTAGTGGTCCAAGAATACAGTCCACAGGTTCGTGATCCCGATACGAACCCAACGGATCGAGCCTGGCTCGATTCGGGTATTGTTCGGTCAAAATGGCGTTTCGACGGGAGAGAAACGCAATTAGGTCACGTGAAATGGACTAGTTTTGCAGCTTTCCGTCCAACGGCCCAATTTCTCCAAACGGGATCCGTTTTAGGTGCCGTCTGTTTCGGCTAGTGGACAACCTCAATAGGAACCTGTGGGAACAGATAGGACGAGGAACGAATGGACGGCCGGCCCAAAACGTCCATCCGAAGTTCGACGTTAAACAGGGCTTCAGGGACACTTTGTCCGGTCGGGACCTAAAAACTGGGAGATGTGTCGGGGCCCCCGTGTCGGTACTGTGCCATAAGTAATTAGTAAGCCATTGAAGTTCATCCAGGGAGAAACCGATCCCTGTAGTGAATGACACAGTTTTGCATAAGTAATTAGTAAGCTGTTGAAGTTCATCCGAGGGGAAATCGATCACATCATATAAGACATAGTAGTGTGTAGGTCTCGTGGTTCCCGGTAGTGAATGACATAGTTTTGCATAAGTAATTAGTAAGTTGTTGAAGTTTATCCGGGGGGAAACCGATCACATCATATAAGACATAGTGGTGTGTAGGTCTCGTGGTTCCCTGTAGTGAATGCAACAGTTTTGCATAAGTAATTAGTAAGTTGTTGAAGTTTATCCGGGGGGAAACCGATCACATCATATAAGACATAGTAGTGTGTAGGCCTGTGCTGACAGAGGTAGCTATACTTCTTGTAGGACTTTCAGTAGGATATTGTATATCAGAAGAGTGTGGATAACCTTCTTGCAAACGCTATATCTGGGAAAAGTGAACTGTGGCAGGAATATTCAAGAACAAATCAGCTTTGGATCTGGATCTCTTTTATCAGGTTCCATGAAAAGTGTCGATGTCACAACATGTATCACAAGAGAGGTCTTCGTTCACTTCTACATTTGCCTACACCAATATTCTAATGAGAGAGTGTCTCAAGAGATTGTCACTCATCTAACATGAGTTGTTGTGGGTGGTCATGGTCTGTTGACTCATCCGGGGAGCGCATCGTTTACCTGTATTTATATACTTATAAAATTTAGAATCGTCAGGGAGAGAGAGATAGCGAGGGCACGAGACAGAGTTTTGGAGACTCAGAAAATATAAACTGTTGCTCTTTCTTGTCCGATTTTGTGGATATCAGACATGGGAGGCATGGGGGCAGTGGTTAGGTCAGTTGCAAATTTTTTTGGGTACCGTTTTCCTATTTTTTAACAGGAGGGGGCAGGTGGGTGCCAGACACCCTCTGATAATTAATTCCGGGGGGGGCAAGGGCCATAAATTGCTTTTATTTCGCTTTGGGGATGTGGGACAGCGTGGGCAAGTGCTTGTTTTTTTTTGTTTTTTTGAAAAAATAAAAATTTCAAAATGGGGAACGCGTCCGGACGCGGACGCGGACGCACCCCTGAGGCGTCCGCGTCCAGGGTCCGCTTCCTTATATATATATATATATATATATATATATATATATATATATATATACATGTATATCATAGAACCCACGGTTCCCAGAATCGTGGGTTTTGGGAACTGTGGAAGGAACCGTACCACGGTTCATCTAAATAATTTATTTATTTATTTTCCCCCCAAAACCCCTCAATGCTCGTTTTTTGTCCCTCATTTCACATTTGTTGTTTTAGAGATTGAGAGAGAGGGTGGTTTGGTTTGAGAGAGAGGTCTGCTCAGATTGATGAGAGAGAAGAGGGCAGGGTAGAGAGAGACTGTAGCGGCCTATGTAGAGAGAAAATTAGGATTTAGTTGTAGGCGTGCTTTTTTTGGTCAAAAATCAGGTTTTTTGACATTCCCTCATGCAAATAGGTCTATGGGTATGAAGAGTGTCTTCAGTATCTTCTTCTTGACTAAGTACTGAATTACATGATACTTGAGAGCTATGTGCTAGGCATTTCGGATCATAGAGAGACATTGGGACAGTCTAGAGAGAGACTGTACCAACCTATCTAGAGAGAGAATGTTAGGGTTTAGGTTAATTTTTGGAGCAAAAAACAGGTTTTTTGCATTATGGAGGGCCTTTTCTGGAGGTTTGGGGGTTTAGCTTGATAGGGTTCAAGGTTGGCATTCCCAGGTTCATTGCCTTGCGTGGGAGCGCATATCCACTTATCCAGGACCGGATTCCTCTGACCGAACGGTAACTCATTTGTTTTTTCTTGCACTTCTTTTGTACTTCTTGTTTCCTATACCATCTCACACCATGCCTGCTGGAGATATGCCTGAGTTATGGGGTGAGGTAGACTAAGACCCTGGAAGGGAAGGAAGAAGGGATCTCTTCCACATCCTCGAAGGCCCGCCCAGTAGCATCCTGGGCCTGCTCGGGTGGCGGAGAGTCCATGAGAAAGTCGTAGACTGGTGGAGTGCGAGCAACAGTGGGCGGTGGTGGAACTGCAGTAGCAACTGGCGGACGCGATGGGACGGGATCCACCGGAATCTAAGCAGATGGGGGTGCGTGAGGCAGAACTGTCTGAGGGGGATGAGGGGCAAAGGGACCGGAGGAGGATGCACTCCCTCTCCTCGTGCGTGCCAGCCAAGCAGGCAGCAACTCTGGGTCAGCCACATAAGGAGCGGCGCAAAATCGGAGAATGCCCTCCGAAATGGTGTTCTCCCCTGCCACGAGCCGCGGCCCGTAGGTGTCCAGTAGTCGCTGCCTGTCGGGGATGGTCATGCTGCCACAAGGGACAGCATTCAAGGTGGCACCATTTTTGGCGCGTGCACCGAGCAGATGGCCTTTAAGGCGAGTGAGGGATGCAGCAAACTCGACGAGACAGTATCGGCAGCGCACGATCTTCTGACCGGTCTTGTTGGCCTTGTCGGCAACCCGCCTGACAATGTCTACCTCGTCCCACAGACCGGAAAGGTCGGATTGCACCATTGCGATGGAGAAAACTAGGGACAAAACGCTGGAAAAAAAACAGCAGGGTACACTGTGTGAGAGACGCTGAAAATGGGCGAAGGTAGGGTGAAGCAAGTCAGATGCAAGGCAGGGCAATGCGTGGGCGAAGGGCGACGCAAGAAATCGAAGGCAAGTAGGTGGGAACAATAGCGATGGCAAGGCGGAGGAGGGCGCAAATTTTTTTTTGATGAAATGCGAGGGGGGCGGGTGGTTTAGGTTAAAAAAAATTTAAAAAAATATTAAATAATAAATATTATAGTATATTATGGTACCGCGGTACCAACATGGTACCGCGGTACCAGTACGGTCCCGTGGTACCGGGATCCGCGGTACCCAGTCCCGCGGGACCTATGATATATATATATGTATATATATATATATATCAAAGGTAGCGGGACGCGAACGCACGTCCGGACGCACTTTTTTAAAAAAAAAATTTGAGTGTAAAAAAGCTTTAAAAAGAAAAGAAAAAGAAAAAGAGGACGTGGACGCCGGACGTGTCTTGGAGTCGATGCGGACGGGGTGGACTTTAATTTACAGTGCTTAGGTATATCTATAGTATTTTATACCATAGTTGCACAAATGTAATCTGTTTTTTTTATCGCGTTTCTATTGCAGAAACGCGTTTTTGTGCAACATATATATATATATATATATATATATATATATATATATATATAGATAGATAGATAGATGCCACGCCCATTCTGGAATGCGTCCCGGAACATGTTCCAGGATTTTGTCTCGGAACATGATCCCGGAACAGTTTTTTTATTATTAATTTATTTTATTTTTAATATGGGTGTCAAAAAACTGGTCTTCTGATGATGGGGGGTTTGATAGTAGTTTTTGTTAAAATTTGTTTTTGTAGTGTAGGAGCCTACAGATCCTTGATAATTTTTCGACATGTTTATCTATGGCTTTGCTAGATAAGCTCTTGACTGAATTTAAACTTGGTTCAAATTGAGAATTCTAGTTAATGCTGTTTTCTTAATGTTTCCAGCTTTGCTCTTAGCACAACTTCTACCAAGTTCGAAGTATGTGTGTATTCATAGGACATTCTTTATATAAGCTCTTGACTGAACTTAGACTTGGGTCAAGTTCAAAATTCTTGTTTTTGGGATTTATCTATGACATTACTACAAAAATGTCTTGCCTACATAGGGAATTTTGAACATGTTTATCTATGTTATTGCTAGCCAAATGACTTGGGAATCAATTGAATGTGGTTTTGCGACTTTTGAAACCATCCAATATGTCAAATTTGAACTTGAATTATGCAATACCAAATAAAAGTTTTTTGATGTTACTAGCTTTGTTCTTGGTATTACTCGAACCGGTTCGAGTTATGCATGTATGTATAGGATATTCATTACGTAAGCAAATTTTTAAATGGCACCAAAAAGTGTTGCAAATTTTATTAAAACCTAAAAGAATTTCAGTTAAATGGCACAATATATAATATTATATACATATCATATATAATATAATATATAAATAATATATATTGAAGAAAAAACAAAAAAAATGTGTTCCAGAATGTGGATGCAATGGAACGCTTTCTGTTGCACACACACACACACACACACACACACACACACACACACACACACACACATGTATATGTATATGTATATTTGGATATGCTTGGAGCACGTTGTGGTGAAGCAGGATTGTTCTCTTCCACCCGTGCTCTTTGGATTGTATATTAGACAATTGGATTGCCTACAGACCTTTTGTATTAGATGGGGCTTGGGGGTGAATGCTGCGAAGACCAAAGTTATGGTCTTCAACATTTCCAGGGTTGTCATGTAGCGGAGCTCATTTTTGACAGACAACCTTTGGAGGTGCTTTCCTCTTACACTTTGGTACCTCTTCAGTAGTCAGGCAACTACTGCTCTCGTTGACTTGGGAAGGGCTATGCTTTTCTTGTTCAGTTAGAGAGATTTTATTTTTTGAAGTCCATTCGAGACGCTTCGAGTAACTGTAGATTTTTTGATACCATTGTCACTCCCACAACTTCACATGCAATAGAAGCATGCTACACAGGTCTTTCCTCATGAAACTTGGCTAGTATCTCAAGATTACATACTACTATGTTGTCTCGTAACAATAGCATGCAACTTGCACTAATGGCTAATAATCTAAAGGTAGAGTAGCCACCAGAACGTGAGACCTTTAGAAAACTTAGGTATGACTTTAGTGATGTTTTCCTAGACCAGTTGCCAGATGGGTCTTCCCCCTTCTGGGGGGGGGGTGTCGACCATGGCATAGAGCTTCCCAAAAGCTTGCCTATGTCATTGTATCCTTAATAGGATGAGCACAAAGGAAGAAGATGAAGTTTTTTGCTAGCTGCAACAATATTTAAAGATGGGCCATGCTAGGCCCTTCGTCTTTGTGTAGATTATAAAAAATTGAACAATTTAACTATTAAGAATAGATACCCCTTAGTTAGAATTAAAGTAGAATCACTGTGCTACTGTACTGTGGGTCCTATCAGTCGATAAGGATCAGTTGGCCTCGCCACGAGGCAAGTCGACGGGACATGCGTCCCGCCAACGGCAACCCGGGTCATGCATGGGTTGCCTGAGTAAAGAACTATGTGTACAGTGTAATTTCATTTTGAGAAATATAGTTGCTATGTGAGCTTGCTGTGGAGAGTGTTTTCTGTCTGTGTTACTGTGTAGCATGATTTGTGTTCCTGTTCAAAGCAAATTCTAAGTTGGTATCAGAGCCGTACAAGGGGTGTACACAGTACAACATCGCCGTTGAAGAGAGCTTCGATCAACGGAAGAGATCACGCTACTCAGGATGAGTACCCACCGTCGGATCAAAATTGACCATTAGATGAACTCTGAAGGGTCCTTGAAGAAGGCTAAGAGAATTTGAAACAAATTTAGCCCTCAACTTCAACAAAAATTTTCATATTGAAAGTTGAGTTGGGTCCAAATTCACTGAAGGTTGAAGTCTCTTCAAATTGAAGAAATAGTTCAAAAAGTGAAAAAGCCCTTAATTTTGCCTCCTTTATCCGTTTTGACCCAAACGAAGGGCTACAGACTCCAAACGAAGGGCACCCGGACTGTACCTGCAAGTACGGTACAACAAAACATAGGGATTGAAGCGGAGAAAGTGTTCGGAGTGCGCCAAAAGTGATTTCACCATTTCATTGGGCACGTAGTTGGGAGTTGATGACTGAGTGCATTTCGGAAGGCGATGCCGATTTGGCTTTCAATTTGGTGGAAAAGCGGCTAGTGGCCTGGCAAGGGAAAAAGTGCAGGTCATTATTTTCGACTTTTGACATCACAGTTGGCCTCGGCGTACTGCTTTTAGCCTACGACAAAAGTTTCAAGCAGTTTTGCGATGACAAACATGGGAGAGTCCATTTTGAGTGATAGTAGCAAATTGGATGGGATTTCCAACTATGCGGTGTGGAAATTCAAAATGAAAAACATACTGATGGAGAAAGACGTGTGGGAAGTCGTCACAGGTGATGAGAGAAGGCCGCCAAATAAAGCGGACATCAAAGTGTTCGACAAGAAGATGAGGAAAGCTTTGACCTTCATTAACTTGTCAGTGAAGGATCACATCATTACCCACATTTGTGATGCTGTTACACCCAGACAGGCATGGGATGTGCTAAAGGAGCAGTTCGAGACGTCAAATCTGTCAAGAATCATGTTTCTGAATTCATAACTGAATAGTGCCCGTATGGAGCAAGGAGTGCACATTCAGACTTATATGACCAGAATTAAGACAATGAGGGATGAACTACATTCTATTGGTGAGCACATACGTGATGTGGAGCTGGTGCACAATGCATTGTGCGGCATTGCAGAACCCTATCAGATGTTTGTGAGCTGAATAGCATCAAGAGAAAGATTGCCAACCTTTGACGAGCTCATAGGAATCTTGATGCAGGAAGAGCAACGACGAGAAATGGTGAAAGCAAGACGTCAAAATATTGACGATCAGGCACTTGCGACAAGCAAAAAACAAGGCAAAGGCAAGGGCAAGAAGAAGACTAAACAACAATTTGCCAAGACTCAGGAGGATGACGGATTTTCCAGTAAGACCAAGAAGAAAGGCAAGTGCTTCCATTGTGGTAAAAAGGGCCATTGGAAGAGTGAATGTCGAAAATTCCTGCCGGAACAAGGCAAGGGGAAACCAAAGCAAGCAGGTAACCTTGTCGATGAGGGTGAGATTGAAGACTCTAGCATCTTCATATCTGCATTGTCATCTAATCAAGATAATCAAGCGTGGTATATTGACTCAGGAGCCACAAGACACATGACAAGTAACAAGGATTGGTTCAGTAGCTTGAAAGTGTTGGATAATGGAACGTCCGTTTCACAAGCAAATGGTGATGTGTGCAAGATCAAGGGGATAGGCACCGTTTCAATCCAACTACCTGATGGCAAAAGCAGGATGATCAGGGAGGTACTTTATGTACCAGGTTTGAAGAAAAATCTACTTTCTGTTGGAGTCATTACTGATTAAAAGTTGAAAGTAGAATTTGCCCATGATCATTGCTTTGTGAAGGATGTGAACCAAAAGTTCAAAGTTATTGCGGATGGAGTAAGGGAGCCCAATACTAAATTGTAAGGTTGAATGCTACAATCCAGGGGCAACATGGACTCGTATCATCCATTCCATTTCAAACTGAGTCGTGGCATAAGAGGCTTGGTCACTTGAACTTAGGAAGCCTAAGGTTGATGAGAAAATTGGAGATGGTAACATGATTGCCTACCATAGAAGACCACTTGAAATCGATGTGCGAATCATGTGTATATGGAAGCAGCATCGAGAGAAGTTCAATAAAGGTGGTGTTGCAAGGGCAAAGAACATCCTGGATTTGATCCACACAGATTTATGCGGGCCCATGTCCTTAGGTAAAGCCTTCTATTTCATGACCTTTATTGATGATATGTCACGTAAGACGTGGATTTACTTCTTGAAGAAGAAATTGTTGACAATTTCAAGAGCTTCAAAGCATTGGTCGAAAATCAGACAGGTAGGAAGATCAAAGTCCTAAGATCAGATAGTGGAGGTGAGTACAAGTCTAATGACTTCAATGATCTTTGTGATCAATGTGGGATCAAAAAACAATTTATGCAAGCTCATACTCCTGCTCTCAATGGTGTAGTTGAGCGCAAGAATCGTACGATTGTGGAAAGTGCCAGGTCTATGCTAGCTGAGATGAAACTACCAAAAGATTTTTGGTCAGAAGCATGCAGTACGGAAATCTATCTTTAAAATAGAAGTCCTACCATTGCCATACCAAAGATAACACTTGAGGAGGCATTCACGAAGAAGAAGCCAAAGGTAAACCACGTGCAAATCTTTGGATGTAAGGCCTTTGTACACATTCCTAAGGAAGAGAGACGTAAACTTGATGTGAAAGCTATCAAGTGTATATTCCTAGGATATGATGATCGTGTGAAGGGCTATAGATGTTTTGATCCAGTGGAAAACAAAATCCATGTAAGCCGTGATGTCATCTTTGATGAATCCAAAATGTATGAAGACGAGGATGCTGAGAAGATAGACACATCCAGTGGGAAAGATGGTATAGTGAGGATACCTCTTGATGATAATCCATTTATTGACTTTCCAAGTGATGAACATGAGGATACATCTCAAGATACTACTACTCAACCTCAAGAGACAGGTTGGAAAGGTAGAGAACCTTTTGGTGCGAGAAGGATTGAAGTTGCAGGTGACAAACGCAAGGAGAAGGATGTACTGTGGGATACATTTTCACCAGGAAGCCGATCACCTGACAGGAAGCTCCCTAAGTGGTTTGAGAGATTGTTGGAGAGCCGCAACATGGATGACTTTCCAGGATCATCTAGCCAGGGAGAGCTACGAAGATCAACAAGAGAGAAGACACAACCTGAAAGGTATGAAGCAAATTATGCTCTCTTATCTAGCATTATTCAAAGCAAAGAACCTTCGACTTATGGTGAAGCGAAGGATGATGACATGTGGTTCAAGGCCATGGGAGAGGGGATGGAGTTAGTTGCTAAGCATAGCACATGGGACTTAGTAGAACCACCAGTTGGCAAGAAACCCATTGGTTGCAAATGGGTATACATGACTAAGTAGCATGCAAATGGAAGTATAGCAAAGCACAAGGCAAGATTGGTGATTAAAGGGTATGCACAAAGTAAAGGGATCGACTATGAAGAGACCTTTGCGCCAGTATGTAAGTGGAATACTCTACGTCTACTTGTTGCTTTAGCTTCACATTTTGGTTGGCCTTTGCATCAGATGGATGTGAAATCTGCTTTTCTAAATGGTGAGTTAGAAGAAGAGGTATTCATGGATCAACCTGAAGGCTTTGTAGCGAAAGGACAGGAGAATAAAGTATGTCGCTTGAAGAAAGCGCTTTATGGTCTTAAACAGGCACCACGTGCGTGGTATGGCAGGATTGATGCCTACTTTTGTTCAAAGGGGATGGTGAGAACACACTCTGATCCAAATTTGTATGTCGTATGCTTTGATGGTATGGTTGCTTTGATTGCTCTTTATGTTGATGACTTGATTATTACGGGAAATCATTAAGAGATGATAGACATGATTAAGAAAGACCTCATGAAACAATTCGAGATGCATTATTGCCTTGGAGTAGAGGTGTGGCAAAAAGGACATGAAGTGGGTTTAACATAGGTGAAGTATGTCAAAGAGTTGCTGCACAGGTTTAGGTTGCAAGATTGCAAACCAATGAATACTCCTCTTGAACCAGGTAAAAAGCTTTCTAAGCTTGATGAGTCACAGTCATTTGATGCTACGCTGTATAGGCAGCTAGTAGGGAGCTTGATTTACCTTGCCACAACTAGACTAGATATATGCTATGCTGTTGGTATTGTAAGTCAGTTTATGGCAGCACCTACGGAAACGCATTGGAAGGCAACTAAGCGCATTTTGAGTTATGTAAAAGGCACTTCAGATTATGGCTTGATTTACAGGAAGCATGAGGGTTTACTTGAGTTGTGTGGCTATGTGGATGCGGATTGGGGAGGTGACTATGATGATCGTAGATCCACCACAGGGTATGTATTCCAGTTTTGTGGCAGTTGCTTTTCCTGGTTTAGTAAGAAGCAAAGTACAATTGCTCTATCCACCACAAAAGCAGGGTATAAGGCAATGTGTAGTGCAGCACATGAAGCTATATGGTTGAGACAAATCTTGGAAGAAGTTGGCATGAAGCAGAAAAATTCCACAACTTTACATAGCGACAGTCAGAGTGGCATTCAACTAGCAAAGAATCCAGTGTTCCATCCGAGAACCAAACACATTGAGATTCAGTATCACTTTATACGTGAGAGGCTGCTGAGTTGTGAAATTCATGTTGTGCATTGTAGTACGGAAGAACAACTAGCTAATATTCTCACTAAGCCACTTGTTGGAGAAATGTTTGATAAGTTTAGATCAAAGCTTTCTGTACTTAAAGTTTGTTGACTTTAAAGCTATGTATATGAGTGTATAAAAATTAGACTCTACTTTAAGGGAGAGAGTTAGAATTAAAGTAGAATCACTGTGCTATTGTACTGTGGGTCCTATCAGTCGATAAGGATCAGTTGGCCTCGCCACGAGGCAAGTCGACGGGACACACGTCTCGCCAACGGCAACCCGGGACATGCATGGGTTGCCTGAGTAAAGAACTATATGTACAGTGTAATTTCATTTTGAGAAATACAGTTGCTATGTGAGCTTGCTGTGGAGAGTGTTTTCTGTCTGTGTTACTGTGTAGCATGATCTGTGTTCATGTTCAAAGCAAATTCTAAGTCCCTTACCTCAAATGGATGAACTAGTTTATCGATTACATGAGTCAAAGTCCTTCACTAAAATCGATTTGAGATTAGGGTATCATCAGATTCGGATTAAGAGTGAGGACGTTGAAAAAACTGGGTATGGTATGGCCATTAGTCTTGCCGTTTGGATTGATGAATGTTCCCCACAACCTTCCAACAGATGATGAATGATCTTCTTCGACCATATCTGGGTAAGTTCGTAATAGTTTACTTAGATGACATTCTCATCTATAGTAAGACCTTAGAGGAGCATCTTAGGACTCTTAAAGTTACTAAGACAGGAGAAGCTCTACGCCAAGGAAGAAGACTAGTTTATCTCGGTCACATTATTTTGGACCATGGGTTGGAAATTTACCCCAATAAGGTTTGTAAGGTTCGTGAATGGCCTATTTTCCTCACCATCAAATAACATGCAATGATAATCTTGTGGTATATGCCTTCATGCATATGAGTAGACTCTAGAGAAGGTGGCTGGGGGAGAGATGACCTGATAGAAGGAGGAACTTAAGAGAGATAACCGTTTGCAAATCCTAGTAGAAGAAAGAGATCAAGGTTGAGTGAGGTGAGGGAGGTGCATACTTAACTTGATAGGAAGAGCTTGGAGTGAAGAAGATGCTGTAAACCCCTAGTAGGAGAGGTGGAGATCACTTGGGTAGAGAGAGGAGATCAAGGTCAAGTGGGAAAAATAGAGAAATTTTTTATCAATGTCTTCAAAGTGCCAAAGCTACATAAAATTAAGAGGTGCATGTCCAGTATGCTTCATGCTATGAAAGCATGGCACGTCTCCGATATAAAATACAACCTAACTAAAGTTGAAACTGAAGATGAGACTAAAGCTAAAACCGAAAATCAAAACTAAAACTAATTTTGAACTGAAAATAAATGCATCTGACTGCAGCCCCAGTGGGAGTTCATTAGGTTCGCCGTGCCTTCAACAGCGGAGAAGTGAGTACGTTGGTCTAATACAAATGTATGAAAGCTAATTGGACATATGTTTGTTTGTGCATGTGACTTGCACCTACTCTTGGGGGCTGACGAAGTGAGTGGGGATGAGATAGGCATGATGAATTTGATAGTGTAAGACTTGTCGGTGGACTCTAGAAGGTTGAAAATTGCATGTCTACTTTGTTATGTGGAATAGTATTCTTAGACATACCATCAGGATATCTCTAATTTACATTTTCTTAGTTTTTAACCTAGAAAATTTTCTCGGTAAAGCTACTCATATCTTCAAGATTGTTACATTGGCATCCTCTCATTGTGCTTGTCTTTATTTTCTCCCTTATCTAGGTATGCCTAGCATATGAGACCAGAACCAAACATACTGCTGCATCAGACCAGAACCCCAGAAAATTCTCTTAACCAATTATGTTGGTACGCGCAGGTGGATGCTCTTCGAAAACATGTTGCTGATACTAAGCTTAAAGCTGGTGTAGAGCTAGTTGTCGTTTCTCCCTTATCTAGGTATGCCTAGCATGAGTATAAACATGTAAGAGCCTGGGAAATAGCTTGTGAAGTAGGTGAATATGTGCACTGGTGTCCTTGAGATCCCCATTGCAATTATCTGATTTATAAGTGGGTTCCATCTATTTGCTTAACATGTTATGTATTTGCATATCTTCTTGTGGGTTATTTGTAAAGTGCATGAATTTGATAGGGATCCAAGCTTTCTGATTGAATGAAAAATATATAGCTGATATTCTGATAAACTATCTGATCCTGATTATATATCATGCCTTTATTTATGATTCGTATTTTTCAGGACAATGCAGACTGCAGTGGGGGTTTTTGGTGGCAATAATGTTGTTGATGGTGAAATAACAACCCCGCTAATGGTAGAGGGCGTTCGGGAGAATCATCCGGCAATATCAAGCTCTGCAAGTGCACCATTTGTGGCAGTGGAATGGTGCCGAGAACACATGGTAAATGTCCTTGATTGTAGTTATAGTCCTCACTGGACTGCATGGATTAAAATTACTTGTATTGTGATTAATTGCTTTGGAAATGCTTGCAATCTAAATCTTAAACCTTAAAAGTCCTGAACCTTGAACCGACTTAGAATCTATTCAATTGGGGACATCTAGTGCACTTTTCTAATCTGATGGAAGTATCTTAGAGCTGCAAGCAGCCATAAAAATGGACACAGTCAAAAAGTTCCAATCAGGGTGCCTCGATGATTTGACATGATGAAGTTTTAGGTGCCCTTGGAAGTTATATTTGCTTTCATCTTTGCCACATAGCTGATCGTACTCGTTTTGCTGATCACCAACGTATTTCCCTAGTCTCTGTCATGATTCTTATATCGAAGTTCTCCATTACTGTACAGGAAGTACTTCGAATTTCTAGCCTCAAGTTGATGAAATTTGCTATAGGTTTTGTTGCATATAATGTCACCATATTAGATTGTGCACAATTATTGTAATACTGTCCTTGTTCGTCGAGGGATTTGATCATGTTTAAAAATTAAGGTATGTGTTCCTTCTCTAGCTTTTGCATCAGAAATTTTAAGCTTCGAGTTGGTAGCTCTAGCCAGTCATTATAGCTTACAAGACCCGAGAAGAAACCTAATGTGGAGATATTTTCTGCTTGTGGCTTATTTTTGGCTTCTTGTTGTGAAGCTATATGAACACATGACCATTGTTATGTTCCTATTAATTACTTCAAGGACCCATTTATCAGCTATATGCTTTTCAGTACCTTCTCACTGGCTGCCTTTTTGGATGTGCCAGCCTGATTTGGTAGCTTCCTGGAAGGTTCCGTTAAGGGCCTCTATATAGATAGTATCTCTACCAGCCATTTACAACTTATGATTTTGATGACTATGGGTGTCCTTTTCACAAGTGCTTAGCTGTGTTTCTTTGCAGGAACTGCACATTACTGTTAATGTTACTTGTATGGTGTTCTTTGTAGATTAGTATTTCACTGTCTATTGTTCCTCATGTAATGCCGCATGCTCATAACACTACTGTTGTGTGCCAGAATGTTCAGTCCATATGAACGATTGTCGCATTTGTCACTTTAGTGACTACATAATGTTAAGGATTGTCCATCTTCCTTTTGTTATGTTTTTGACTTATACAGACTTGATATTTGATAATAATTCTATTCAATCTACATTTCTTCTTTCAAGTGAAAATATCCGTTTACTCGACTATGCAAACTGTTTAGCAAGTTTTGATATCATTGACTTGCAACCCTTTGTGGTATTCAGTTTGTTCTCATGCTCAGCACAGAAAAGATGGCAAATTTGTTTTTATGCAACTCATATTACAAGAGTTCATGATGATGTTGGGCATATGCTATGAGGAGAATTCCTGCACATGCTGGATACATTTTTCATCGTGTTTATATGTTTGAGCAGGGAGTGCATCCATGTGACAGGAGACAAAGTGCAAGTATTTACAAGAAGCTCTTTCCAGCCATAGACTTTTCTGAGGTGTTTGTTCCCACCTTTCCTTCCACAAGTTGGTTTTGAATTGGATATGCAACTTACTATTCTAGTCATACTCTTTTTTTTTTTTGCAATATTCATGTTCTTTTGCTATGACATTGTTGTCCTTTGCCGAATTAAGATGATTGAAGAATGCCGGGCTATATTCTACTATTTTGAGTACATTATAAATGCAAGAACTATTGACAGGAATTGTTTTGATAAGAACAAAGCCCATGACAAAGACATTCATTAAGCTTAAATAGCTCATTATGTGACCTATTGCTTTTTGCCTTATATTTTATGTCATCTAATATAGGTTGCTCTTATTGCTTCTACTTGTATTGCTCTTAATTAATCAAAGGAGTCAACATTTGCTAAGAACATGCTAAAAGAGTCCAATTTTTCCATGACCATGGTAGATTCTCTAAATTGCAACCAGCTCAAGAGCCCTATAGATCTTTTGGCTGCTTTTAAGATTAAGTTTTGAGCCATGCACAATCCTCGTACAACAGATGCTTTCGTTACAAATTGTGCGACTCTTGTTTGAATCGTTCCAACTGTACAGTGCACTAGATTCTGATGTGCCATGAAAACCTCTTCAAAAAAAGTTGACCCCATCACCTGGTAGGTCAGGGTACCTATCTTCGCATCCACTATAAATTCTCCTTTTTGTGGTTGGGGGCTTGGATGTTTACCTAGCTATAGGGAGCCAGAAAACTCTTGTAGTGCTAGATATATTGAGTGAAAACATGTTAGAAATGTAGAACATCAGACATGAATGTTTTGCAAAAGATTTTTTTTGGTTCCTAGAAGGTGCTTGAAGTAGCTATGATCAAACTAGCAACAAGACAACATGCAGCAGAATCCAGGCAAGCAACAATCACTGTAATTATGACTTACGTTTAGTGTTATTTGAGTAAGCTGAAGTGATGATATGTCATAAACTTTAACACTTCTATGAGGAAAGAGGGAATTCATTCGATTGACTTTGCTCTTTAGTGCTTCATTTCATGATGGCTGAGTTTGCCAGGCACTCCAAATAACTGATAGAAACTACTGTAACTTTTTCCCGTGTTCGCGTTCCCTGTGATATTGGGGACTCGTTCTTCTGTTCGCCAACGAACTTTCATGGGCTGCTTGCATGACAACCACAAAATAACAAAGTTATTGTTCCTTGTATGTGAGTAAATGTAATTTTGTTGGCCAGTTGGAAACAGATGAAGACAGTTGGTGGAAGGCAGATGTTCGAGAAAGTCATGAAGATATTTATTCTCGTTGTCGAGCTCTCATCAAGTGGTGAGTGTAACACTTTCCAGTTTACAAATCATAGGCATCTTCTGAACATCATATCTGGACGTTCTTTTCCCAGAACAATCTGTCAAATGAGAAAACATAACAGATTGAGTCTATGCTTTTGAACTCTAAATGAGAAGGTTTGTTGTTCTAAGTATGATATGGCAATTTGCAAATTGGATGGGGAAATAGGATCTTTTGCATGCTGGAATATGTATATGATTCTAGATGTTATTCAAATAATTTCCTTAGGTTAGCACGATACTGCAAGTAGTACTGTTTAGTGTCAAAAGTTCATTGCTAATTCTATCAGCCTCTAATGGTTGAAATTGTATTGGAGGTTGTCTATCATTATTGGCAAGTTGTTCCGTATGCAGCAGCATCATCCCAAATCTTGTTTTGTTTTCTTAAGAATCCCAGTTATGGCCTTATATCCCATGGTTGTTGATGTGACATGCCTTTGCTCTTAAAATAAGTGCATTTCAAGCAGAAACCCAAACTCAAGGACTTACTGGTCTCGAATTGTCTATTTTGTTGGACTTTTTGCATTCTTTTTCAAAATGTTCTCTATGCCATGCGTGTTGTGTTGGGCATAGAGTATGCTAGATGAAGAGTCTCCAAATTTGGTCCAGAATATATGGCCAATCCACACAATATTATCATCCTTTGGGGCCCGCAAAAGTCAGGGTACCATAAAATCTGAATTGGTCTATTTTTATGAGAGATAGGTGACATTAGCAGTTTTGACTCCTAGTACTTACACTATTACATAGTACGTGCCCTTTTTTAAAAATAAAGAGCTCCTTTGTGAAGTCTTTTCTGATCTGCGGTAACTGTCTCACAGGTTGCTGAATCGTTCTGAAAAGCAAATTGCCATTGTTTCCCATAGCAGTTTTCTTGCCCATTTGGTTTCTTTGTTTGGTGATGATTGTACACCGGTAATAAAAAATGAGCTTCACAATGGGTAAGCCGGTAGTTACTTTGCAGATTCTGTCCTTATTGCAAAGAGTAACTTGGACGTTGAATGTACATACCTGGGGACTGATACTTGCTCTATATCTTTTTAGAGGTTACATTTTGCTCTGTACATATGGATTGAATTTATGATAGATGTATTTTTGTTTAACATAAAAAATTGTGATATATGGGATGTGGGAAAAATGTTGACTTCCTGTATGGAATGAGTCAGAACCATGTTTCATATGTACCTGTTTTTTATTAACAAAACTATGCATATGGAGAGGTATTCATAACTTACTGAGTTCATGGCAAATGTTGAATGTCCACACCTTATCTGTTTTGACTGCAGATATGCAAATTGTGAGCTTCGCACAGTCCTTGTTGCAGATCGAAGGTCCCCGCAGTTAAACTCACATCAGTTGTTTTTGTGACTTATTGGTTTCCAGTGACTTGTGAATGTTGTTTGTAACACATCTAGTCTCAACAATATAACTATCTTACCACATTCGCTTCCCTTTTTTAGTTAGGCTATGCAGGAACCTTTTGAGTGATATTCCAGCTACTGATTCTTCCTGATTTATCTTTAGTTTTTTAATAGTAAGAATTGTTTTTGTTGATGTATAACATGGTCTTCTGATGGATACAGGGCTATTGGTAAACCATCCATCACAACAGATTTTCCAGGAGGAATTCCAGGTGGGCCGAGTGCTGGTAGCGACCTTGCAGATTCTTTGTCAAATGGGCCTCTTTAATTGTCCTTGGGCCTCTTTAATTGTCCTTGAAGCGGTCCGCCATCATTTTGTTGGTTAAATCCCGATGAATATTTGATAAATTTGGATGCTTGGTAAGCTTGATTGGCTTTCTTATGTAAATTTGCTGACATATAGTAAAAGAAGGATGAAGAATGAACCTTCTTAAATTCAAAACTCTACACTCCCTTTTGGTTTCCATAACATGATTGGCTGAATTGAACTTTGGTATGGGTTCCTCCGTTGTCCTGTTCTATTACAATAAGATCCACATCCATTCACAAAAATTCATATCATAAGAAATTTTGCTGAAAAAATGTTGTTGTTTCTAATACTTTGGCTACCTTTAGGTGGCTTTGAAATTAACTTGGGAGTTTTTTGAAATAAGAATTGCTTCTTAAAAGAGTGCTCTTTTCTAGCAAAACATCAATTATATTTGAAGAAAAGAGAGTTTTTGATTAGAAAAATTTGTCTTGTACTTTTAGTGCATCAGTGCTTATAAATGCATTATAATATCCAGTGTAACATTTGTTAGGCCCAAAAGGAGCTATTAGCGTTAAGAATAAGGCGGATCCTTCTTAGGCCCTCCAAAGTACTTAAAAATAAAGATGATAGGCCAACAAAGGCTAACTATCCTTCAAGATAGTTATGTTTAATTAAGTTAGGGCATTGTTTGTAAGTAGATGAGACATCACTTTTGGTATCTTTTGGCTCATTTGCAAAGGAGAGAACTAAGCTTTCTCTTTGTGAATGTGAGCCTTGGGAATAGAGCTTGCTAGGTCTATGTGCTCACTCCACATGACTCCATTCCCCTTTTGTATATTAATTTTTTTCTTTTTTCTTTTCCCAATATTTTTGGTCAAATTTTGTTACTATTAAGCTATGTATGAATAGATCTTGAAGTTAGCTTTCCGGAGGTATGAATTTCTTTTCATTTGGATCAGTATTAAAAAGGTATGATCAATTTAGTGTGATTGGGTCAGAATTGGCAGATTTTAAAATTCTCCTTCTTGGTGGGTGAGAAACCCTTTCAGAATTGAAATGCTAAAGTTTTTTTTTCCTCTTGTATTTTTGTTTCTGTTTCTTTATTTTGAAGTTGAAAAGAAAAGGCTCGCCACTGTGGCGGTGGCCTCGAACATTCGCCAAGGGATTTCTATTGTTTTTTTGAAATTTTTTTATTTATTTCTAAAATAATAATAATAAACACACACACACACACAATCTCTCTCTCTCTCTCTCTCTCTCTCTCTCTCTCTCTCTCTCTCTCTCTCTCTCTCTCTCATCAGCCGCTGCCTGCTCCTTTGCTTTTGTCACCTTTCCACCTCTTCAAAGAGCTGCAACCTCTGTGTCGCCAAGAAATTTTTTAATTTTTTAATTTTTTAAAAATGTTATTTTTAATTTTTTATAAGCAAGTAATTCTACCCTCCATGCAAGATATTCCTATTACAAAAACCTAGCCATTGCCAAGGATTTGCCTTTTCCTTAACACTGCATGGTGAAATAAATATTCTTGGTGCCCAAATAGTCCATCCTAACATGATGGCCATCGTGAATAAGATATATCTCCATAAGAATCACATGTAACTATAATCAGGTTAGTAGACAAGCCGAGTATAATTTCACCCTCCATGGGCATATTTCCATTACAAGATCCTAGGTGTTGCCATGCATTTGCATGCTCTTTAATATTGTGCACAATGAAGTAGATAGCCTTTTTGCCCATTGAGTTCACGTATTGCCATGAATCTTAACTTGCCTCCAATCAAATGACATGCATATAATAAGATCAAAATGGATTTCCATTTATTGCATACACATGCAAGATCCTCAAGCTAAGAGAGTATGGAAATTTATAGTATCACGATTTGCAACATAGAAAGAGCAATGGACATCTTAAATATTAGATTGAAATGTGCAAGAGGTGAGAGAACTAGAGTTATGTACACTAGCCACCACATACAACCTACACCTTATTTAAGCTCTTGTAATCCACACACACATCTAGAAACCTCCATCTTTCTTCACTTTTAGAAAAATAGGAACATCCCATGGTGATTTATTAGATTGTATTTGTCCCATCCTCAAATAATTTTTTATTTGATTTGAAATCTCTGTCTCCTCTTACTGAGAAAACCTATAAGGTTGTCTAGAGACAGGTTGACTTTGTAGAATAAACTCAATCATGTGGTCTACTGACCTAGATGGTGGTAAACCATGAGGTAATTCAGATGGAAAAATATCCCTAAATTTATTTATGATCTGTTCTTTCATTGCTTGGCGCCTTTTTATCTTTTGGGTGGCCCTTGCCCCTTGCTTTCTATTGGCTACTTGCAAAAAGGTGGGATTGAAATCCACACCCTTCACAAGAAGCACAAACTAATATATGGTGTAGGAAGAAACACACACCACTTACCACCATTTGACCTTTGGCTAATTACCAAAACTTAGGAACTTAAGTTTAACTTAAACTTTGGTCTTCTAATATTATTTTTAATTACTTGGCCCAAAGTCTACTTTATTCAAAAATAATTATTTACAAGTGCTCATTGGGCCATGGACTTACGCACGCAGGATGTCACGACCCTCGCAACTTATTTCTACTTTTTTGACTATTTTATTTATTTACACGAGAATACCTCCAACAGTAGGAAGTAAAAAAAGTTCAAAAAATGATCATTTTTGGTGATTTTGGGAGATGGATCTCTCTAAATCCATAAGGAGATCATTTTGGATTTTTTTTACAACATGATTAGCATTTCTTTTTACCTTCCCAACAAGCTATCAAACCTGTAAATTGATGGTCGATGACTTATGCTTCATGTCCATCAAGTTTGAGGCTATTTTGACTTCTACAAATCAAGAAATATTTGTTCTCAGCCCATGCTACTTCATAGGACCTATATGAATGCTTCTTGGAAGTCTAGTAGACCATTTAAGACTATTGGTAACATCACTTTTGGGCTTGGTATGGTGTTTGCATGTTTTTTGACATATTGGTCTAGAAAAAGTGCGCCCTCCTATATATTTTTAGCTACTCTGATCTCGTATGTGTGAAGCCTAGGTGGTAGGCTGATGTGGCAGGTGTCTTGATCACTAGGTCTCCCTCTGTTTGGAGCTCTACAACACTCAATTTAATGTCCTGTAGCCAAAGTTATGATCATCTTGAGTTTTGCAATTTTGTGAGTAAAATTGGCAAAATTTGAAATTGTTCTAATTGCATGCTAATCAATTTCCTAATTTGTGGCACTGTGCTTGCATGGAGTAATTGCATGCTGATTCTCAGAGTGATTTTGACATGCATGATGGATTCACAGTTGTTTTCAGTAGTTATGTGCATGTGCTCTGACAGTTAGGACACAAATAAGGATTTATGGCTGACAATTTTCGTAGAACTGAAATTTACGTAAAGTTCCTGTAAAGTCAAAAAAAGCAGTTAATGTCGCATGTCATGCATGTTTGATAGACATTAATTCAGTAAGATTAGGAATCGAACAAAAGAATGCTTTTTCAATTTTGGTTGCCTAAATATTGACAGTGTTTTTGACGAGTTTTTAAATTACGTAAAATTTATAAAAAAATAAATAGATTTTGAAAATTAATTTTTTGAAGTTTTTTTTTTCCAGTTTCTTGAATTATCTATGAAATGTACTAAATTTAGTAAATTGACCATACTAGAGTTAATTTTAGTCAGATATTGGTCAATTGTACTTCACTAATAGTTAATCAGATATTAACTAATTTTAGTAATCTCAAGAATAGATAAATCAAAATGGCCGAAGAAACTTCAAATCAAGCTGCAAACAAATGGAAGTTCTTCTGAACCAAATCAAATTGTTATCTTCGTCGGCTCGCTAAGTTCAACCTGCACGGAGTTCTAGATGAGAAGAAAATTGAAAGTGTCATGTTGTTCTTACGCGGCAAAGCGTCATCGTGGTGGCGAGATTTATCGGTGAAGCCAACTACTTGGGATGTGTTTGCAAAAGTCTTCAAAAAAGCTTTCCTAATTGCTAATGACGTCAACTACTACATGAAATTTGTGAACGGTAAAATGGGTACTAAGAGCTTAGACTCTTATATCCAAGACTTCATGGACCTATGGAATAGGGTTCCATCATTCGATGCAAAGTTGGCACTTTGGCAGTTTGTCCTACGTTTGCCAGCCGACTATCAAAACGAATGCAAGTGAAATGTGCTTCAAACCCTCGAGGATGCGTTTCGAATTTCAAAAACATATGATTCCACAGTGGTGGCATCTAGGAAGCAATTTGCGCAAATTCCAACCGCTTTGAAGACCAAGAAGGGAAAGAAGCACGGTACAAACCAAGTAAAATATTTTGACGAATTGGATCAAGCAGCATCGGAACCCAAGAAACCGAAGAGAAAGAGATTCATAAAATTATTGTCCCGAAAAAAGACTAAAAAAGATAACTTATGTTTCGTCTGTAAGAAGTCTGGACATATGATGAAATTTTGTCCAGAAAGGAAAAAAAATGTCGGCTTATATTAATGAGTTTCTAGGAGGTAATGGTAAGACTTTGGAAGTTAACCTGACAAATTGTGAGTGTGAATGCTCTTTTAGTACTGCTTCTTTCTTGCCTAATGAACTTTTCCGTTTAACTGACATAGTTAAAGATAAAGAAGTGAGTATTCTATTGGACTCATAATTTTATTAATTCTTATCTTGTGTAGAAACTTAGCTTGGAAACTGAAGCCAACAATCATAGATATAAAGTTTATCTAGCTTCATGAGTAGAATTGGAGACTTGGAATGTAAAAGTCTTGAATCTCTCAGTTTTGATACAAGGACACATAGAATTAATTTTCATGTTTTAGACCTAGCATGTACTGATTTGATTTTGGGATACGAATGGTTATTTAGTAAATCGTCTTTTGTGATAATTGATTTTGAGAAGCATGTTCTCACTTTCAAGGAGGGTGATAAGATAGTTATATTATTTGGCAGTAATTTTGTATGTTCGTTGGATAAGATTTTTACAGTCAATGAAATGAAAGCATTGGACTATTCACAGTATGAAGTTTTTTCTATATTTGCTATTCCAATTGTGGATGTTTTTGAAATGTATCTAAATGGTTGTGAATTCTCAGTAGTCTGGAGGCCATCTTCGTGTTATTTCAGCTTTCTCTGCTAGCTCGTGTTGTTGGCTATCTGCAGGTCCTGTTGGAGTAAAAATTGCTTTGGCAAAAGAGTTTAAAATGGTAGATCTCAGCCTATTAAGCTTCATTCTAGGAATAGAAGCTACTAGAGGATGTGATTTTAGCTTTATTTGTCAATCTAAGTATGGTACATCCATCCTAGATAGATTTGGAATGAAGAACTGTAAAGGCATTGAGACTCCAATGGAGAACTGTAAAAGCATTGAGACTCCAATGTTGGAATGAAGAACTGTTAAGGCATTGAGACTCCAATGGAGAACTGTGAAGGCATTGAGACTCCAATGGAGCAACATGTAAAAGCATCTATTGATGGTGATGAAGCATCCTTTGAGGGCATCACATTATATAGAAGACTTATAGGCTCCTTGATTTATTTAACTATGACTAGACCTGATCTTAGTTATAGTGTTGGAAAGTTAAGCCAATTCATGCAAAGTCCTCTAGTTTCACATTGGAAGATGGCCAAAAGAGTTCTTAGATACAGTTCATCTACTAAGAATTTTGGCATATTGTATAGAGGGACTAATCTTGGCTTAAGAGCCTATAGTAACTCGGATTTTGCAGGTTACAAAGTGGATAGGAAATCAACAAGTGCCTTTGCCACTTTTCTCTGTGATGGAGTAGTACCATGGCTTTCCAAAAAGCAAGATACCATCACCTTATCTTCCACAGAATCCGAGTACAAGGCCTTGACATCAACATGCAAGGAGTTCTTGTGGCTCAAAAGGCTATTGGTGGAGCTTCATGTCATGGAGGAGGAGATCCCTATCATCTATTGTGACAACCAATCAGCCCAATCACTTGCTACTAATCCTACATTCCATGCAAGGAGCAAGCACATCGAGATTGCTCATTATTTCGTGAGGGAGAAAGTGCAAGCCAAAGAGATCAAGCTCCAACATGTGCCATCATCAAATTGTTTGGCTGATTTGTTTACTAAATCTTTACCTAAAGATTCATTTGTCAAGGTTAGATCTTTAATTGGAGTGATTGATAAAAGTATTGTTGTTTTCAAGGCTAGCTTTGAGGAGGAGTGTGAAAAACTGCCCATGTTGGCAAATCTAGCCATGTAGAATATTGTACATTTTGTCTATATTTTTTGTTTGACACTGGTGTGGCCAAAGTGCCACATGGCAATCTGCACCTAATGTAGGTTATCTCAAGTCAAGAGGAGTGCTTGTGTCCAGTTGGTAGTGATTCCTATTTTGTAGGATCTAGACCTTGATTTGTGTGAGATTTCTACCAACCATGCACCTACCAAGCATGACTCTAGGATCTAGGCTAGGGTTTCATTTTAGGGCAAGAAAGTTGAGTCTACTTCCTTATTACATGTTGGATTTTCACTTAACTTAGCAAAGGAAGTGAGTTTTGCTATGTATTCCATCTCTCCATAGTGAGAAGATAGATTATTTTTGGGAGACATTGGCAATCTCGAGTTTGAGCTCTACGTATACATTGATATTGTGAACCAAATGAAACCATAACTTCAAGCACTTCAATCTCTGTTGTAAATCCGTACTGGAGCTTGCTCTTCACACATGTGGACTTGGATTTGGGTCTTTGATCTTGTTTATTAATTATCAATACTTGTTATGTGTCAAATTGCCAATCTAGATCAAGATTTGTTGTCTAGTTTTTTGATGCATTGTTAAGCAAGCACATAATCTATCTTGTGGATTTTTCTAAGATCCATTTTTGGTCCCCAAAGTACTGTACTTTCACACTCAATTCTTGTTCATGGAAACCTCCAGAGTGGTGATATTTCCTTCCAAACTTTCATTGTTGTTTTTTACTCCCAAGTTTTTCTACAATAGGGACAAAAATAGGCCTTGCATGTAAATTACAAGAACATTTTTGGCCTTCCCCTGAAAAGACAATACTATTATATCAATAAAAAGAAAAAGTGAAAAAGTGAAAACTTTTGATGGTTTAATGTTGTTTAATATAGATCATGAGTGCAATACAATACTTTAAAGAGTAACGGAGTAGGCCTTCTACGTTGGGTTATATGAAACAAGTGACATTATGGGGGGCGGGGTCGCACTACTCTTGGCTGAGCCCCTTCCGACAATGGAAACGATTGAGGAGGTGGACCTTCCTTGACGTGAAATATTTTAATTTTTGTAATCTTCGTTTTGCTGTAAAAAAAAAATTTACATGCATCTTCCAATGCTTTCCAACATTTGAAAGGTGCATGTAAATTTTTTCAAAAAAAAAGAAAAAGGGAGGTGCACATGTTCCGCACCTCCCTTTTCTTCACAAAAATGTAAAAATTGATTTTACATAACAATAATAGGTTTCAATGAGTAGTAATTGTGCGTTGAAACAATTATGTAATAATCAATCGATACCGATGAACATAAAATGGTTTGAGATAAAAATTTCATTGTGATTTCTCATGTGATAATATGTTGAGTACACCGATAGATATTCTAAGTTAATCTCAATAAACTTATGAGTGAAGTGAAATCTCTATTCATAATTAAGATATGGGAATGTGTATCTCGCATTGAACATTGTAAGGTATGCAACTAACAATTGTAAATCTTGATTACTTTGAAAATCACATTTGTGAGATGGAATATTCATAATATCCACAAAGGTATACTAACAAATGCGTATGTGAGAAATTGTTGCTACTACAATTATTTTTTAAAATTTCAAAAATATTCATCCATGCAAGATAGTCTATCATTACTACCATTAATATATGTATTGAAAAGTCATAACATATTTAAGAGAGTGTTACATTCATAACAAACATGTAGGATATATCTAAATTGCTCAGCAAGGGGATAAGTGAAGTCATAACATATTTAAGAGAGTGTTACATTCATAACAAACATGTAGGATATATCTAAATCGCTCAGCAAGGGGATAAGTTTCAAAATTAGAAAAATCCCAAAACAAACAGAACCCACATATCTCCAAAGAGAATCCTTGACGACGTAAACAACCTACTTGCGTATTTTTTGAGATTGTGGATGTTTTTGGAATCTTCACAAAGCAATCGGATTCTTGATATGGATGTTTCTACTACCACTTGTGCTCTTGCTACCTAACGTCCAAATCTCTCCCAAAAACACAAAACAAATACAATGTAAACAATCCAACAACTCATTTTTGGGGATTGTGGTTGTTGTTAGAGTGTTCAAATTACAAATATGGATGCTTCTATGATCACTTGTGCTCTTGCAACCTAACTAACAAATCTACCCAATGGTCCTCTTCAAAAGAGATCAAAATGAACTAAAACATCATTGATTTGTATAATAGGGATCACCCTACTACCCTAAACTGAAGCCCCTTCCCACAACGGAAACAGTCGAGGAGGTGGACCTTCCTCGAAGTGAAATTTTTTTACTGTTTTTTGCTATAAATTTTGTTTACATGCACCTTCCGGATGTTGTGATTTTTTATGTGATCATATGGTTTTAGTACACCGAGAGATATTTTTTAGTTAATCTCAAAAAACGTAGGAGTGAACTAAACTTTTTATTCAGAATCAAGATATGGGAATGTGTATCTTGCATCAAACATGGTGAGATATGCAACTAACAATTGTAAATCTTGATTACTTTGAAAATCACATATGTGAGATGGAATATTCATAATATTTACAAAGGTAAACTATTAACATATGCGTATGTGAGAAATTGTTGCTATTACAATTATTTTTAAAAATTCAAAAAGTATTCATTTACGCTTATGAAAAAAATACAAAGCATATATTGAAGAATTTATGTGATGAAAAATATAGCAGATCATAAAAATTACCAACTATGTATTAAAAAGTTATTACATATGTAAGAGAGTGTTACATTCATAACATCATACATGTAGGATATATCTAAATCACTTAGCAAGGGGATAAAGCATTGTGTCAAAAATAGGAAAATTCCAAAACAAACATGACCCACGTATCTCCAAAGAGAACGATGTGAACAACTTATTTGCATTTTTTTTTTAGATTGTGGATGTTTGGAATCTTCACAAAGGGATCAAATTATTGATATGGATGTTTTTACTACCACTTGTGCTCTTGCTACCTAATATCCAAATCTCTCCCCAAAACGCAAAACAAACACGACAAAGAAAATATTTAACAATGTAAACAATTCAGCTACTCATTTTTGAAAATTGTGGTTGTTGTTGAAATCTTAATAGAGTGCGTGTGTGTAAAAATAGGGAATGAGATGAAGCATAAATTAGAATCTAGAGTACCGTTAAAACTTAGGATTGATAATTACTAATTAATAATCAACATTAGATAATAGAATTTGGATTAGTGTGTGATTAGTATTAGAAGTTAGAAACAAATGTTAGATTTCAAATTAGGATTTAGAGAGATTCAAGACCATGTCGAGAGATGTTACATGACCCTTGAGTTTTTGCCCATCAATTAATGTAATATGCAATATGAATTACGAAAATAGGTGGGACTTCGGAGTAACATATGAATTATGACAATAGGTGAGACTTCAAGGTTCGAACTCCCAATTCAAGATTCAAAATTGATTGTTGATTAATTATAATCTACATTGCAACTTAAACACTAAAAAAATATTTGCTTTTGTTATAATAGAAGGCTAGAAATAAAATCCCCTCCCCCCAAAAAAAAACATCGTAATACTTATTATTTCAAAAAGGCATTTTGAAATGGTTCATAAAACATTGTTGACCAGTACAAGATTTTGTTCTAGATTTGGTCATTATGAATTCTTAGTATTGCCATTCGGGTTAATGAATGCGCTAGCAACGTTCTAGCAAATGATGAATGATTTATTTCGTCCATATTTGGGGGTACACATGTAAAATTGGCACTCGCGATAGTTCAAATTTTATTTCTATCACTCGAGATAACTTGAATTTGATACCGACATGCGAGAAGGCTCAATTTTGATACTTATCACTCGACATGGCTCATTGAATGATCAAATCAACAAGTATTGAGTTTAGTGCACTCAAATTGAATGATGAATAAGAATAGGGATACGATGCATAGAATTGATGGAATTAGCACCTACACTCGCGATAGCTCAAATTTTATTTCTATCACTCGAGATAACTTGAATTTGATACCTATATGCAAGAAGGCTCAATTTTGATCCTCATTATTCGACATGGCTCATTGAATGATCAAATCAACAAGTATTGAGTTTAGTGCACTCAAATTGCTGATTTTCATCCCTTATTGATGGAATTGATCCATGTCACACAAGATAGCTTCAATTTGATGTTTGTCAATTGAGATAGGCTATAACTCAAATTTGGCCCCTTGAGATTGCTCTTTGCGTAATCAAATTAGAAGAATTTTGATTTTAGGATTGTTAGATAGCTCACATTTCATGCCTATGACTAAAGCTAGTTGAAATTTAATGCCTAACATGCAATTTTGGTCATTATCGTTCAACAAGGCTAATTGATTGCTAAAATCAAATCAGTTTCAAGTATAGTACATTCCAAATTTTTTGATTTCAATTTGAAGTGTATCACTCGAATTAGCTCAATTTTGGACCTTATCACTCAAAATTGAATTCTTGTATGAAAATTACACAAGCCTCTATATGAACTAAAACAGCCCAATCGCAAAAGCCTGATTCCATAAGATTAATCTCTTCTTCATCCTAAATAGGTTCATTCCCAAATTTCTAGCTCGACAAATTTGAATGTTACGCGGGGGAGAGATAGCAGAGCGAGTACCGAGGGGAGTCACATCCGCGAGAGTCTGAGTGAAGGAGTCTTGTGAATGGAAGATAAAATGAGAGGGGTTTGAACCATTTCTATTCATTCATCCATTTATGTTCCTAAACTCTAAACTCTAAACACTAAACCCTAAATCCTACATCCTACATCCTAAACCCTAAACACTACATCGTATACCCCATATCCGATACTCTATACCCCAAATTCCAAATCCTATACTTTTAATCTTAAAATCCATACTCTAAATCCTACATCCTAAAACCCTACATCCTATACCCTAAAAGCCAGATCCTATAACTTGAATCCTAAAACATGTAGCCCAAACCCTACGTCCAAAAAGCACAACCTTGAGTCCATTCTAGATTTCTCATTCTATTCAAATCTATGCATCCTATTCCTATTCGTATTCATCATTCATTTTCATATTCCTTCAACATTAAATCATTCATTCATATTTGACTTGTATTCATATGCCTATCTCATTCATATTTTCAAAACAATTCATGTCTATCTTATTATTGTTTCTATGCCTATTCCTACTCATTCATTCATTCATGTTCTTAAGCCCTAATTCCTAAACTCTAAACCCTAAACCCTGAACATCATACACCAAATTCTGTATCCCAAATCCCCAATTGCCTACTTTGTGAAAACTCCTGATATTTTTGCAGAGTCAGTTTCTTCGCTTGTCATTGAGTTGGTTCAATTCTGCAAGTCGCGAAATGAAGACACGTGAAGAATGCTAAATATCTGAATCTGACATAGTCAAGTTTTTCAGCTATGTGATTTCCATGTATTCCTATGAGTGAGTAGGAGTAAGATTAACCCCAACAAGAACCGCCCTTAACTTAGAATTTGCTTTGCACAGGAACATAGATCATGCTACACAGTAACACAGACTGAAAACACTTCCCACAACAAGCTCACATAGCAACTGTATTTCTCAAAATGAATTTACACTGTACATATAGTTGTTCACTCAGGAAACCCATGCATGACCCAGGTTGCCGTTGGCGGGACGCGTGTCCCGTCAACTTGCCTCGTGGCGAGGCCAACTGATCCTTATCCACTGATAGGACCCACAGTACAGTAACACAATGACTCTGCTTTAATTCTATCTCTCTCCCTTAAAGTAGAGTCTACTTTTTATACAGTCATATACATAGCTTTAAAGTCAACAAACTTACAGAAAGCTTTGATCTAAACTTATCAAACTTTTCTCCAGTAAGTGAATTAGTGAAAATATCAGCTAGTTGTTCTTCTGTGCTACAATGAACAACATGAATTTCACGACTTAGTAGCCTCTCACGTATGAAGTGATACTGAATCTCAATGTGTTTAGTTCTCGCATGGAACACTGGATTCTTTGCTAGCTGAATGCCACTCTGACTGTCGCTATGTAGAGTTGTGGAATTTTTCTGCTTCATGCCAATTTCTTGCAAGATTTGTCTCAACCATATAGCTTCCTGTGCTGCACTACACATTGCCTTATACTCTACTTCTGTGGTGGAAAGAGCAATTGTACTTTGCTTCTTACTAGACCAGGAAAAGCAACTACCACAAAATTGGAATACATACCCTGTGGTGGATCTACGATGATCATAGTCACCTCCCCAATCCGCATCCACATAGCCACACAACTCATTTAAACCATGATGCTTCCTGTAAATCAAGCCATACTCTGAAGTGCCTTTCACATAACACAAAATACGTTTAGTTGCCTTCCAATGCGTTTCCGTAGGTGCTGCCATAAACTGACTTACAATGCCAACAACATAACATATATCTGGTCTAGTCGTGGTAAGGTAAATCAAGTTCCCTACTAACTGTCTATGTAGCGTAGCATCAAATGACTGTGACTCATCAAGCTTAGAAAGCTTTTTACCTGGTTCAATAGGAGTGTTTACTGGTTTGCAATCCTGCAACCTAAACCTGTGCAGCAACTCTTTGACATACTTCATTTGTGTTCAACCCACTTCATGTCCTTTGTTTTGCCACACTTCTACTCCAAGGCAGTAATGCATCAGGCTGAGGTCTGTCATCTCAAATTATTCCATGAGGTCTTTCTTAATCATGTCTATCATCTCTTGATTATTTCTCGTAATAATCAAGTCATCAACATAAAGAGCAATCAAAGCAACCATACCATCAAAGCATAAGACATATAGATTTGGATCAGAATGTGTTCTCACCATCCCCTTTGAACGAAAGTAGGCATCAATCCTGCTATACCACGCACGTGGTGCTTGTTTAAGACCATAAAGCGCTTTATTCAAGCGACATACTTTATTTTCCTGTCCCTTCGTTACAAAGCCTTCAGGTTGATCCATGAACACTTCTTCTTCTAACTCACCATTTAGAGAAGCAAATTTCACATCCATCTGATGCAAAGGCCAACCAAAATGTGAAGCTAAAGCAATAAGTAGACGTAGAGTATTCCACTTACAAATCGACGCAAAAGTCTCCTCATAGTCGATGCCTTTATTTTGTGCGTACCCTTTGATCACCAATCTTGCTTTGTGCTTTGCTATACTTCCATCTGCATGGTACTTAGTCCTGTATACCCATTTGCAACCAATGGGTTTCTTGCCAACTGGTGGTTCTACTAAGTCCCATGTGCTATGCTTAGCAATTGACTCCATCTCCTCTCCCATGGCCTTGACCCAAATGTCATCATCCTTCGCTTCACCATAAGTCGAAGGTTCTTTGCTTTGAATAATGCTAGATAAGAGAGCATAATTTGCTTCATACCTTTCAGGTAGTATCTTCTCTCTTGTTGATCTTTGTAGCTCTCCCTGGTTAGATGATCTTGGAAAGTCATCTATGTCGCGGCTCTCCAACAATCTCTCAAACCACTTAGGGAGCTTCCTGTCAGGTGATGGGCTTCCTGGTGAAAATGTATCCCACGATACATCTTTCTCCTTGCGTTTGTCACCTGCAACTTTAATCCTTTTTGCACCAAAAGGTTTGTCCCTACTTCTCCAACCTGTTTCTTGAGGTTGAGTAGTAGTATCTTGAGATGTATCCTCATGTTCATCACTCAGAAGGTCAATGAATGGATCATCATCAGGTGGTATCCTCACTATACGATCTTTCCCACTGGATGTGTCTATCTTCTCAGCATCCTCATGTTCATAGATCTTGGATTCATCAAAGATAACATCACGGCTTATATGGATTTTGTTTTCGACTGGATCAAAACATCTATAGCCCTTCACATGATCATCATATCCTAGGAATATGCACTTGATAGCTTTTACATCAAGTTTACGTCTCTCTTCCTTAGGAATGTGTACAAAGGCCTTACATCCAAAGATTCGCAAGTGGTTCATCTTTGGCTTCTTCTTCGTGAATGCTTTCTCAAGTGTTATCTTTGGTATGGCAATGGTAGGACTTCTATTTTGAAGATAGACTGCCGTGCTACATGCTTCTGACCAAAAATCTTTTGGTAGTTTCATCTCAGCTAGCATAGATCTGGCACTTTCCACAATCATACGATTCTTGCACTCAACTACACCATTGAGAGTAGGAGTATGAGCTTGCGTAAATTGTCTTTTAGTCCCACATTGATCACAAAGATCATTGAAGTCATTAGACTTGTACTCACCTCCACAAGTAGAAAACTAACTAAGATTAGCATCTATGCATAGTTAGGTACCTATCTAGTGATCTGACCCTTGTTGATAGGCGGGAGGGCTATACTATGTGGAACTTCGACCCTACAGTGGTGTCATTGCCGGGGATAGGTTTCCACTAACTAGTTTAGCTGCATTTTAGCTATTTTCTTGCTTTTTAGAGTAGTTTTAGGTAGAGTTTTGGGAGTTTAGAGTTAGTTTTCTGTATTTTTTTGTGTTTGGACTATTCACAGCTAGCGGAGGAGGTGTTAGAGGGTAGAGGAGGCCGAACAACCTCTAAGGGCTTGAAATCCAAACCAACTAGCCAAAAAACCCAAAAAATACACCAATCTGCATTTTTGGAGGGAAAAAGAGCCTAAAATCTGATCAGATTTTTATATCTCTAGAACCAATGAGAATTAGCCCTTGCATGATTGGCAGCAGCTCCAAGGTATTGTCCCAGACCTGCATAGAAGCCTGCGAGAGTTAGTTCCCAAATCAGAGAAAAATCATAAAAAATTAAAAAAACCTTTGAAAAAATCCAAAAAAATTCAAATCTTTATAAGAACTCTTGCAGAGCCCTCTGAAGTTCCATCTCAGTGAGACTGCGAGTTAGTTTGATGTCTAAGTGCCTATGCGAGAGTTCTCAGTGAAAAAAAGGAGGGAAAGTGCCAATGAACCCTCGCAGACAGCAAAATTTTCAGTTCCAGTGATCAAGAATTCTTGTAGAGGATTTTGAAGTTCCATCTCAATGAGACAAGGACACAGAAGAGGTTGCGAGAGCTAGTTTGATTCTATTGATCAAAAAATTGGGTTTAAGTGCTAAAAAATCACTAAAAAGTGAAGATCCAGCAAATCCTTCCAGTAAGAACTCTTGCAATTGATTCAGAATGTCAATTTACATCACTGATGAAGCCTACGAGAGTTAGTATGAAGATCTGGTGAAGATTAAGCCAGAAAAGTGGTTTTGAACCCTCGTAGATAGTGAAATTTTCACTTCTTGCGAGAAGTAACTCTTGTAGAGAATTCTATAGTGAGATTTGACCCAGATCCAGCTACTGTGAGCCTTGCAAGAGTTTCTTCCCAGAGATTTGAAAGATATCAAGTTTTTTACTTGCAAAAACAGCTAAAAAACTCTCGCATAGCCAACCCTCGCACAAGAGAACCCTCGTAGACTAGATTAGTGGAAAGATCTGCATCAGATCCAACTACTGTCAAAATCTCAAGTCAATCAGTGCAAGGAGCAAAAAGTTATCAAGAAAAAACCACCGCAAAAGGCCTAAGATTCACTTCCGGCTGATCAGATCGATCAGATCCTTGAGATCTAGACTGCATCCTACTGTATAAGCAAGATCCAATTACTTTGAAACCCACCATCAGATGAATCTGAGATCGGGACGATCAATAGCACGAAGGATGGCAAATCAGGCACCACACCTTCCCAGATTAGCAGCTAAGCAACAAGAGGCAGAACCAGAATTAGCACCAATGGATCCCATGGGCCAACCCGTACCTGTTGCTGGGAAAACGAGAAAGGGTCAGAGATTATATTGAACGGGTCAAACACTTACGATCCGAGTGCAGTGCAGTCCTAACTCCTGATCATGCAGTGATCATGTGGTTCCTAGCCGGATTACCACGAAGCATCAAAGGAGAACTGAAATGACGGGAGCAGTACGCTACTCTGCAAGAAGCTATGGAAGATGCCATCAGGTAAGAGGATGAGGGATCTGACGACGAATATCCATCCACCCATACTCCTACTCTCTCGATTGCATCATCATCATCATCAAACGCATCTGCTCTATCCACAAAACTGCTGTTGGAACAAATGATAAAATTACGTGATGCTCTCGGGTTAGTTTCAAGCCTTGGGCAAGTGATCCAGTCTATGCTGGAGAAGAAGAAAGAAATGGAGTAGAGGATCTCTGATTTAGGATCCAAAAACACTCTGATCAGCCAAAAAATTGTCCAGCTGGATCGAGAGGTGAAGATAGCCAAGCAACATGAAGAAAAGGCTGAAAGCAAAAAGTCATTGGCCCAGCAACAAGCTGATCGCTTGGAAACCTACATCAGCTCCCTGCAAAATGCCCTGACAATCGTACAGGATCAGGTAGATAAGGCAGTGTAAGATGCCAAGCAACATGTGCAGCTGCTGAAGGGGCAATTACAAATGGCCGAACAAGATCGCACATGGCTTCAAGGTGAATTGGAAGCGACCACCCTTGAGTGTGATGCATATCTGCAAACACAAATACCCGATCATCCGGTCACACCGACGGAGATTGCATATTTGTTCAAGAAAGTGAAAACATACAAAGTGGCCCTTCAGGGATTCCAAGGCCGCTTTGATAGGTTCAAAGGAGCAGTTTCAATCGAGTTGGCAAAGGAAAAAGAGACCATCAACGCCTATGAAAAATCCGCCACTCAAGTGTTGGAAGCCGGACCACAAATCCCCGTCCCGGTCATGCCGCAATTCTCTCCTTCGTGCCAAAAAACTGTACAGATGGATACAGGGGTTGATTCGAGCATGGACTAGGGGGGAGCTCCAGATCTAGCAGATCAACCGCCAATTATACCGATAGTACAAGCGGGTCCATCCTCATCAAGGACAAGCCATTTATTCAGAAGGACCATCAGCGTCGAGGACCAGATCCAGACCTTCTTAAAGCAGCATCCACATGAGTCCTCACGTGGTGGATGAGTTCTCAAATTTAAGACCTCCGAGATTGAGGCCGACAAAGAATTGGACAAAATACCTGCACTGGGAGAGCAGCCGGCATGAAGAATCATGGTTTTTGAGAAAACTCCGAAATCAATTAGGAGTTACGTCTCCAGCCCTCGCCAGTTGCGTGTAGACCTTTATTACGTGCCAATGCCGCGAAGATAAAAATGGAAAGATTTGGGATTGGCTATGGATAAAATCACCATCCATATGCCCAATTGGCCAATCATCCACCAGGCTTACAGCTGAAATATTTCAGTGGATTTCCACCGGGCCTTACAAGCATATCAAAGAGAGTATGTCCACTCTCCGGATCCAACGGTGCGACAATCAGCAATGTTTGCAAAAGATCTAACTCTGTTGGCGTTAGTGGCAACCAAATGGGATGATTGCCTTTCTACCCTGGCATTTGATCCAAATAAGCCGATGGCCTCAGAGTAAATCAAAGATCAGCTGCCGATTGATCAACTGTATTTCCGTGTGGCTATGATGGGAGGCTCTTGGGAATCCCACTTCACCTCATGGACAACTTCCAAGTGGATTGCTGGAGCCCACCATTGTTTCCTGCTGCATAATTTGGATTTCAATACTGCACGTCTTGACTTTATGGAGAAGGTGCAGTATCATTTAATTAAAATTTGGTGTGAAGCCAATAAAAGTTTCCAATAACTGCATATTGCAGGTGTCGTGGGACTGCCACCAGTTGGGGGATACTATTGGAGGGTTTGTGGACCCCAAGGCAACCCTAACCCTAGTTTATAATGAGAGGGATTTGGCACCCTGCGTGTGTAAATCCAATCCAATGACCACATAGTTATTTGATTAAATAGAATGTTAATAAAAGGACTTTAAGCCTTTTTGTGGGACTTTTAATGTCGCAGGGCCTAAATGTCAAGTTAGTGAATAAAGTTGGGTTTCCCTCCAATTTTGATGGTTCTCACACTTTTTTAAATTTGAATAGAAAGAGAGGCAAGACTGGACCAATAGGATTCAGAGGCCAGGGTCCTCCTCTCTACTATAAAAAGGGACCAACTCGAGTTATTCCTGATGTTCATTTCCTCATTTCAATAAAGCAGATTGCTTCATTTTAGAAATGGATTGATGAATGTCCTTGCTCTTCCTTCTCCTCCATTTCTCATGCTTTCTTTGGTATTTGCTAATTGTTGGATTTGATCATTATTGGGATTGCTATTTCTTATGCTTTTTGTGAGAGAGAAAAGGAGAGAGAGAAGAGTAATTTTCAATCATCGTTGTGGATTTAGGGTTAATGAAAGTAGGGTTAATGGATGTAGTGTTAATGCTTAGTGTTAATGGATGTAGTGTTAGATCCTCCATTCATGTTGAAATCTGAATTATACTATTGCTCTCATGGGAACGAACCTACGCGTGACAACTAACTCCATCTCTTTGATGCTAGATTGACTAGATCTTGGATTCAGGTTAGGCAAGGAAAGAAACCCACTACATGTACTTTCTCAGTCGACTCCCATTGACCACAATGTCGAGGATATCGCCTTGAAGGGTTTGGAGTTGGACATATCTAGAGGCAAAGATTTTTTTAATGACGTAAGGTCCTTGGCCTGAAAATTTCAGTTTGCCTTTGAAGGCTTTGGCCTGGTATAGCAGGACCTTATCTCCAACCTGGAAATCTCTAAGTTGCAATGATCGATCATGCCATGATTTTTGTCGTCATTTGTGGACTTGTTGAGCATGGATGCTGATCCGTCGTGTTTCACAAAGTTGCTCCAGATGGAATAACCTATTTGCTAGATTCTGAGGAGTATCGAGCTCAAGGTTGTAGGCTACTCGAAGGGAGGGGATATGGAATTCCACAGGCATAACGGCTTCTTGACCATATGTGAGATGGAAGGGGGTTAAGCCTATAGCTCGCTTCGGGGTAGTGTGATAAGTCCAGAGAGCAGCATGGAGTTTGAGTTCCCAATCAGATCGGCTGGATTCGACGGTTTTGGTGAGAATTCCACATAGGATTTTATTGGTGGATTCTGCCTGGCCATTGCAGTGGATAATATGGAAAACTTTTGCGATGTACCACAAAAAATTTGGAAAGAAGATCTGCTATGACAGAGTTAAAGAAATGTGTACCCCTATCATTGATAAGCTCTAGAGGACATCCGAACCGAATTATAACCTGTTCATAGAGAAATTTGGCAGTAGAACGAGCGTCAACATGCGAACAGCTCTTGCTTAAGCCCATTTGGTGCAGTAGTCCATAGCTACTATGATGTAACGAGATTGTGTGTGTCAAGCAGCAGGACTAATAGGTCCGACATAATCAATTCCCCATTTCTGGAAAGCTTGATTAGTGGTTACAGGGTGTAGAGACATGTAGTCTGTCTTTTGAAAGCGTTTTGTGCGTTGGTAAATATCACAAGCCTTAGTGTAATTGTGCATATCCTTGAAGAGTGTTGGCCACCAGAAACCGACCAAGAGGATTTTCTTAGCAGTTGTTTTAGAAGAGAAATGACCGGCACCAATACCTTCATGAGTGAGGGAAATTACAGAGGTTATTTCTCCTTCAGTAAGACATCGTTGGATAATTCCATCTAACCCTTGCTTGTAGAGTTGTCCTGCAATTAACATATAAGGTTTAGTTTTGAGGACCAACGCCCGTTGTTTGGGTTTAGAAAAAGAAGGATCCATCTGCCCTGAAGTTAAATATTCGGTATTTTAGCCCATACAGGTGTAGAGTCAACTTGGAAAAGGATTGCATTTGGTAAATCATCGTTGACGCCTTGATCAGGGGTAGGAAGGTTAGGGATTCGGGATAGATGATTTGCTAAAAAATGTTGAACTCTCTTACGAACCACGATCCTAAACTCAAATTCTCGCAATAATAGGATCCATCTGGTAATACGACCTGTGGTGCAGGTCTTGTTGATGAGATACAACAGTGCTTGATGATCAGTGAAGAACACAAAGATTTTTCCTAGAAGATAATAGCACGATGACAATTGGGGAGGCCCACTCAGTATGCTCAATTTCATAGATAAATCTCGCATCTAACAGACGTTGTAATCATTAGAGGAGTTTTGAGCTCCAAAAAGACCCTTTAAGAATTTGTGCAAGATGTAGTTTATATTATTAAAATGATATAATACTAATACTTTTGACTTGCCATAACTTTTTAATTATAGCTCAAAAGTATGCCATCTAACATATTATTGGAAAGCCCTTGTTGAGTGCTTTTCAATGCACGAAACTCCGCTAAATTTGGACTTACTACTAAAAAGTTATGCCATTTTTAGTGTGGAATCAAAATGTGGACTTTCAAATTTGAGTGTTTTGATTGGTCCATGTGTAAGAAAAATCGAGAAAAAATATAAAAAGAATCTTTACAAAGGGTCTTTTTTGGATTTAGAACTCCTCTAATGTCTTCTTTGATCTTGGCCTTATAGATGGGATTGCATCTGTATGGACGACTCGCAGTGGGTCTCGCTCTCGGTTTAAGCCCAACTACTTGGGGTGAGACGCCTTGCATGTCTTTATAGGTCCAGACAAAAACATGTCAATATTTCTGCAGGAGCTTTTCAAGCTGTCTGTGTTGTTCGCGATTGAGATGAGTTCCGACGTGGACAAGATATTTGTTGGTTTCATTAGGCTCACTCACGGAAAGGGTTATGGTTTGTGCAGGACCTTCGTAGGGTGAATTACCAGTGGGCTCATATTGAGCTTGGCATAATTTGATTGTGAAATCCTCAATCGTATAGTCCTTAAAGTATGCAGGAACATCATGGGTTGGAGATTCAAGGGGGGCCTTGCCTTTATCTTGCCGAGATGGTGCTTTTTTGGGGGCTGGTGTAGGGCTAGAGGCAATCTCAGGAATTTCCCGAAAAATGGTGAGGTCACCCGGCGGTTGAATTTAAAGTGGTTTTTTCATTTTCTCCTTCATAGTATGACCACGTGGTTGAGGTTTCGGTGGTGGAGAGACAGTTGGTATGTCATGGAGGATCTCGTCATCAATTTGAAAGATAGTCTCCTCCTCACAGAGATCCCATGGATGGTGTGGGTGTTTGGGACGGTAGAATTTTGTCTCAGGTTTTTCAATTGCAACCTTGGCAATGGATTCCACCTTGGAAGCATGTTGTGGATAGGTCTTCGGGGGAATTGCTTCCATATGGTTGAGGATCTGAATATCAGAAATGTCCATATCTTCTGGACAACTCTGAATTCGTAAGACGTTCTCGTCATCAATGAATAAATCGTTTGATTCATTAGTAGGTAGCCATGCAACATTTAGCAGCTCATCACGGTGTGAAAGAATATCAATAAAATTGATATTGATGATGGGTGTATCTAGATCAGGTAATTGGTCGTGATCGATCGGGTGTGGAGAGGTACAATTATCCTGATGCTGAGCACAGTAATCGGCATTCACACAATCAATGGTAGCTAGACTGTGACTCCAGTTTATGATATCACTAGATTTAACATAATGACCTTTTTTGTGGCTGGACTGGTATGGCTCAAATATTGAGTTGGTGGTTGAGGATCCCTCGTCATGGATGCGTGCAGGTTTGAGTTTACCCATTGAGTCAATGGTGACAGAACTGTCATGATTTCCAAAAGTGACTCGGCCTTTGCTCCAGTCATGAATGACTCGTGCATTGGTGAGCCGCGGATGACCAAATAGTAATTCATAAGAATAGGCATTATTGGAAATATCAAGTACTACAAGATCAACAGAAAACTTGAGACCTCCTAGTTTGATCAACACATGCGGAAGGAAACCTGTGGGTCGAACCACACTTTGATCAGCCATCCAAAGCTGACAAGTAGGTTTGGCTAGCTTGTCTCTCAGATTCCATTCCATCATGAGGGATGTGGAAATGATATTAACCCCGGAACCTCCATCGAGTACTGCTAAAACTTCACGGGATTGATGATGGGTAGCTAGGATTTTGATGTTGCCTCGTTCGCTGAGTGGATTGGTTAGATGTAAGGGCATTTCAGGCAACTCATCAATAGTGGTGGTGGTATTGGATTGGATCTGTTGTTTCCACTAGCCAGCATGCTTCCAGAGTACATGGAAGGGAAGAGTGACATTGGCTTGTAGTAAGTCTCTCCAAACTTCGGTACCTTCAAGGGTTTTGCTTTCAAAGGGCTTGTGAGGTACTTTATGGGAAGAGGAAGATTGTTGGTCGGCATTGCGGATTTGCTGGCGATACTCATGATGCAGCCGAATTTCTTCAGATGGGTGAGGATAAACTATCGGGGTTGAATCATCACTTGGAGGAACAACCTACGGTTGAGTTTTGCTGGGTGCATGTGTAGGGGTGTGGTGTTGGGTTTGTGCCTGAGTCAAAACCCAAGCAGGATGTGTTTTGATTGGTAAGGTTTCTACTTGCACTGAACAGGTAGGAGCGGTTGGCTTAAATCGGGATGGGCAGTCCTTTACGTGATGTTCAATACCACAGTTGTCACAAGCTGGAGGAAAGCGGAGTTTATCTGGGCAGCGGATACTAGGATGTTTACCTGCACAGATAAAGCATTCTCGTATTGCGGGTAGTTGATGTGCGACAAAGACAGCTTGGTTTGGATTGTAAGCTTGGGCATTGGGATCCACTGATGGAGCATTAGAATCATAGGTGTAATAAATAATTGTTTCAGTGGAGTACTGTGGTTGAGTATTGTCTTCCACATAGTAGGTGGCCGGGTCGATGGTGTTCAGATCAAGATAATGGACAGCGTTTTCTGGGGCAGGTTGGTTAACAACAAACTGTTGACGTGCGGATGGGTATTGATTTGGTGCAGGTGGTCATGGTTGATAAACCCCTGGTCGTGGCACAGGTTCTTGTGGCGGGTACGGGCGGTAAGCTTGATAGATGGTTGGTTTGGTGGCTGCTGGAAAATGATTTCGTAGTTGAGGGCATTCATTAGCAGTGTGATGCCGTGAGCAGATTGGACACCAAACATTTTTCCTTGCTGGAAAGAATTTCTCAGCAATCTGTTTCATGGCGGTTTGAAAATCGGCAGTGAGTTTATCCATATGAGATTGTTGAGCTTTTTGTCAGGTTTCCATTTGATGTAGAAGTTCAGAAGACTGGGCAATATTATCAGATTTCGGGTAATTAGGACGGTCCGGATTCTTAGATTTCTTTTCACGATGGTCAAAGTCATCGTTGGGACCTTCGTCTTCTTCATGGATAGCATCAGTCATCACATCTTTAAGTTGATCATAAAGGTCAACTGGTTTGAGTTCACGACGGATGTTTTTTGGCAATCCAACTAAGAATAGTTTTATGGCCATTCATTTGGTGATATTTTCATCAACACATTCTACTTTGAGATGTTTAAAATGCTCAATGTAGTTTCGAACATACTCTTCGCGACGCAGTTTGGATGGTTTGAAACGCTTGATGAGAGCGTCCTTGAGGGTGGTCCAAGAAGCAAGATCAGGAGCTTCGAGATTCAAGTACCACTCCTTGGCGGTGCCATAAAGTACCATGGGAAATAGGAGAACCTTTTCAGTTTCAGAGGTATCTCCATAAAAACGGCATGCATTATCAAAGTCTTGGAGAAATTGGTCTGGGTCAGATTCGCCATCGTATTTTGGTGCATCGATACGTGGAATTCTTCATTCTAGTCATGGAGGAGTCGGATTAGAAGATTCAGCACAGTCACGAGACATGATGCAAAATATAGATGAACAGGTAAGTATTGTACTTGGTAAAAGGGCAGTTTGCTTGCAGAATGGATAGTATAGGACAAAAACTGGTCTTTCTGATTGTGATAGAATTCACGGACAGGCTGAGAAATCGTGGAGAGGCAGATAAATCTAACTATAATACTCGCGAATTCTGCAAAAGAGTTCTGAATGTTAGAATAGTGATTTTTTTAGATTTTTTGAGAAAAAATTGAAGTTTCAGAATTCGCGGATAGGACAGAAAAATCGTGCTCTTTGAGAACAAATTCTTAGGCTAGATGGCGATTTCTAACCGAGAGGTTTGACTGGCAGATAGAGAATATAGAAAAAAAGTGATGTTCTGATAGTAAACGGACAAGATCTCTGAGATAGAATTTGCGGAGCTGCTGGAGGACTAATCTTAATGAGATCTAGCATCAGTGAAGCCGGCAAATTTTAAGACAAAGATTTGGGTGAGAAATAAGGCATTTTGACAGTATATCAGGCTTGTTTCTCAAAATCTGACTGTGGTCAGAATTCGTGGAGGTGATAAAATGAAAGATCAGGGTCTGTTAGGGCTGCAGACAGACTGGCAAATTCCGATATACCTTTTTGGTTGTGAAAAGGTCACTTGGGTCACTTCTTTTGAAGAAAATGCCCAAGTTGACTCTTTTGTTGCTTCCCCCCGGTTTGAGAAGTTGCTCCGTAGCTCGTGTAGGACCTGGAGAGACGATGCGTGCTGTTTGTTGGTAGATAGAGACAAGCATACAAGCAAACATAGAACACGGAAGCAAAAAACAAAAGAAAAGGAGAAGAAGCTAGGTAAAAAATACTTAAAAAACGGCAATGACGCCAATGTTGGAAGTATTTCTAGTGTGTGTGGTGGCTAGATCTACTTACGGGTGTAGTATAGGGATGTAGAGATTCGTCCACTTTTTAAGTTTCTACCAAGTTTCAAATAGAAATGTGAAAATAAGAAGTAATGATGGAAGCACTAAGGCTTACCCAACTAGTGTTCAAAACGGAAATGAAACTATCTAAGGTGACAAAATACAAACCCTTGCTAAGGCTTACCCAACTAGCAAGGTGATTAATCTAAATTCTACTTAACACCCAAAGGGTAATAAAATAATATTGCGGCTAATATTAAGCAAATAGGCAATAAAGAACATGCCACAATAAACCGATGAAAAAGAGGCAAGAGGAGGCCCGAGCACCTTCCCTCAAGCTATGCACCTTTCCAAAGGGAACACAAATGACATAGAATGATAATTCTCCAAAATAGAGATCAAGATAGGTTAATCTCAAAAGTGTTGGTTACAATGCAAATACCTCTCCTTTTCTGGCAAGGAGGGTCTTCCATAAGTGTCTACTAACTTATGGGACTAATATGTTTCTAGCCTTTCAAGAACTTCTAACTTAGGATTTAGAACTTCAAATTTCTTAACTTAGAGAAACTTAAGATAAAAAATATTTCTAATCTTAAGTTTCCTAAGTCTAAGTTCTAAATCTAAGTTTAAGTAATTTATTATTATTTAAGCTTCTACTCATGGACTTACAAAACATATGCCATGGCTTGAAGTTTATTGACATATACTCGTACGTGGTCTTACAAAACACATGCCACGGAGTTTTATTATTATTATTTTATTTTCTCTGTGTTAGCACAGTTGCTAACAATATCATCTCGCCTTGAACATAGTGGGGTATGCAACTAACAATTGTAAATCTTGATTACTTTGAAAATTATATATGGGAGATGGAATATTCATAATAACACAAAGGTAAACTACCAAGAGATGCGTATGTGAGAAATTCTTGCTATTACAATTATTTTTTAAAATTTCAAAAAGTATTCATCTACGCTAATGAAAAAAATACAAAGCATATATTGAAGAATTTATGTGATGGAAAATGCAGCAGATTATGAAAATTACCCGTGCAAGGTAGTCTATCATTACTGCCATTAATATAAGTATTAAAAAGTTATGACATACGTAAGAGAGTTTTACATTCATAACAAACATGTAACATATATCTAAATCGCTTAGCAAGGGGGTAAGCACAGTGTCAAAATTAGAAAAATTCCAAAACAAACAGGACCCACATATCTCCAAAGAGAATTCTCACCAAGGTTTTATTCGTTGATTATCCAAATAAGGCTATCCATATGTGACCTTACCAGATAGCTTTTTACCCAAAATGTTGATGAAAAGTGGCGACTCAACTGGGAGGGCACTCCCTGCCCGACGGACTCCTATGGTTTTGCACATTTCTTTCCTTTGCAAAGTCTCATCCATTGGGATATGGAGTCACCGTATCAGCACTTCAAACCATTCGGGACAAACTTTTCTCAAGCGATCTAGCTGAATAACAGAACGGTGTGAGTTTTTGATAGCTTCTGACAACTTGAACTACCTTCATAACAGCTCTGGGTTTCAAAACTCTCAACCTTTGAATAGCAATTTTCAGCCATCTCATGCCAATATGTACATAGGACTTCAATGTCCTCCATACAATCCATAATCTAATCAATTTAGCATCAAGGAGATGAAGTTAGTTGTCACACGTAGGTTCGTTCCCATGAGAGCGATAGCATATTTCAAATTTCAGCATGAATGGGGATTCACATCTAAATCTAACATCCATTAACCCTAAGCATTAACACTATGATCATTAACACTAAGATCCACAATGAAGATAGCTTACTCTTTCTCTCTCTCCCTTTCTCTCTCATAAAAAGTATAAAACATGCAATCCCAATAACTCTCAGATCCAACAATTAGCAAACACAATAAAGGCATGAGAGATGGAGGAAAAGTGATAGAGAGCAAGGACATTCATAAATCCATTTCACAAGAGAACCAATCTGCTTTATTGAAATGAAGATATGTACATGTATAGGAAACTCGAGTTGGTCCCTTTTTATAGCAGAGAGGAGGACCCTAGCCTCTGAATCCTATTGGTCCATTTATGTCTCCCTAATTATTCAAATTTAAAAAAGAGTGGAAACCATCCAAAATTGGAGGGAAACCCAACTTTATTCACTAACTTGACATTTAGGCCCTGCGACATTAAAAGTCCCACAAAAAGTCCTAAACTCCTTTTATTGACTTTCTAATTAATCAAATAACTATGTGATCATTGGATTGGACTTACACACACAGGGTGCCAAATCGCTCTCATTTATTAACTAGGGTTAGGGTTGCCTTGGGATCCGCAAACCCTCCAACAAACTAATTGGGAATCAAAGGACTCGATGGACACTACTAGTGAGGACTCATCTACAAAAAATCCTCAAGTACTGGTGATTGAACAATTTCAAGGAAGAGAACCCTTGGTGCGTATCCGTGATGTGAGCATCATTAAGATCTACCAGGGGGATGTTTCTACTGAAAGAGAGCTCCTTATTGGAACTCTTTCTGAATCCAATGAGAGATGCCTGATTATAAACTTTTTGACTACTGCTATTAGAATTTTCACTTTAACCTATGAGGACTTTAAGGGAATTCCACCACCATATTCCTTTGAAAGACGGTGTTGTACCTGTCAAAGAAAGGCAGTGGCGGTTGGCTAATCATCTGATGACACCAGTTGCAGAAGAAATCAGAAAAATGCGTGATGTAGGGCAGATCTTCCCAGTTTACAATACTGAATGGTGCTCGGCCATTGTGCCAAAGATTAAGAAGAGTGGCTAGGTCATGATTTGTTAACAAAGCAATGGTTAAGGACTATTATCCTCTGCCCTTTATTGATTAGATATTTGATCAGTTGGCGGGTAAGAGGATCTATAACTTTATGGATTGTTTTGCTGGTTATAACCAAATCGCAATCGCTGCTGAGGATAAACTCAAGACATCTTTCACTACTCCATTTGGTACATATGCATATTATGTCATGCCTTTCAGATTGTGCAATGCACCAACAACTTACCAGAGGTTCATGAATGAAGCTTTTGGTAATATGATTTTTGATTCCTTAAAAAATTTCATGACGATATCTACATAGCAACAGACACAAAGGAGGAGCATGTGAAAGCATTGAAATTCTGCTTGTTCGTCTGCAAGGCCAAATCTATAGCTCTGAATCCACAAAAGTGTCTGTTTGCGGTGTCTTATGGGATTCTCTTGGGTCATGTTGTCAGTAAGGATGACATATTCACAGATCCTAACAAAGTTGACAAGGTTAGGACGATGTTACCCCCGACTGATGTGAAAGAGATTCGTTCTTCTCTAGGCAGCGTTGGCTATTATCAGAGATTCTTGAAAGACTACAACAAAATTACACTACCATTAGTTCAACTGTTGGCTAAGGATGCACCCTTCATATGGACGAAAGAGCATCAGTAGGCTTTTGCATCCTATAGCATTTGCCGAGTTAAGCCGAAAGATGCTGAGATGTGGTACAACTATGGTGAATGTGTATGCCTGGCCATTCATTTTGGCATTTGTAAATTTCACCATTATCTAACACATCAACGCGTGATCATTTATGCTCCAAGTACTACGATCAAGCTCATGCTTAACATGTTGTATCCACAATGATAGGCTGATTAAATGGCCGATGATTTTGGAGGAATTCAAGTACGAGTTCCAGTACAAACCTCCTAAAGCTAGCAACTTGCTTGACTGCCTGTGCAAATACAACCTACAAGAACATGAGTCGGATGATTGTAAATACCAATTTGACAATGGTGTTGATCCTAAGGGTGTGCTGTTGGATGAAGAAGTTGATAATAATCTATTTCGACTTGACATTGAAGCAGTTCCTCAGTGGTACTAGATTATAGCTGAATATCTGACTTCCTTACAGTTGCCGAATGGACTTACCAAAAGAAAAGATCAGATTGCAGGCTCTATGCTTTAAAATCATTGATGGAAGGCTCTATTGGAAAGGCATTGAGGGCATCTATCAGAGATGCATGCTACCAGTTGAGACGTCTTTTATCATGGAAGAATACCATGATTTTGCATGCGATGGCCATTTCGCTGGTGATACCACTGCCCAGAAAATTCTGAGGGCAGGATGCTGGTGGGCCATGTTATTCAAAGATTGTCATGATTATTGTATGAGGTGCGATGTTTGCCGGGTTGGCCATGTTGACAAACGAATGAGACCTCTGATACAACTGACAACACAACTACCATTTGAAAAGTGGGGCATCGATTATGTTGACCCCATTAAGCCATCCTCTATTGGCCAAAAGAGCTATATTATTGTTGAAACTGACTATTTTACCAAGTAGGTGGAAGCTAAGGCGGTGAAATGAGACAATGCAGCAGAAACAACCAAGTTCCGAATGGAGAACATTGTATGTCACTTTGGAACTCCTCGTGAACTGGTATTGGATAGAGCTACACACTTGCTATCAAGCACAATAAGGCAACGCCATACAATCCACAAGTGAATGGCCAGGTTGAGAGTACCAATAAGAAAGTGGTGGATATTGTCAAGAAGACAGTCTCTGACGAAAAAAGAGATTGGGACAAGGTACCAGCGGCTGTTTGAGCTTATAACATAGCTCTCAAAACTAGCACCAGACAGTCTCCTTTCTTTCTGGTCTATGGTACTGAAAGTGTTTTAGCTATTGAAAAGAAATTGCAGACACTAAGGTTCTCCAAGGACCATGACCTACCTTATGAACCGTCTGTTTGAACAAGGACTCTTGATGCTGAGTAAGTTGGATGAAAAGCATACCAGAGCACTCTACAATGGAAAGAAAGAAGAGGCAGATTAAATAGTTACATGATCTAAAGGCCAAACGATACCAATTTTGAGTTGGACAACTATTTCTGTTTTACGATGCCAAGAGAGAACCTTTTTCGGGTAAGCTGATGCCCATTTGGTCAAAAGTTAGAAAATTTCACGTCGAGGAAGGTCCACGTGGCTCCTCGACCATTTTCGTTGTGGAAAGGAATTCAACCGAGGGTAATAGTGCAACCCCGCCCCCCATAATGTCACTTGTTTTGTATAACACAACATAGTAGGCATACTCATTTACTCGTTAAGCTATTGTATTGCACTCATGATGTATATTAAACAACATTAAACCATCAAATGTCTTTACTTTTTTATTTGTTCTTATATTGAAAAAAATAGTATTCCCTTTCCAAGGGAAGGCAAAAAATGTTCTTGTAATTTACATGCAAGGCCTCTTTTTGTCTCTATTGTAGATAAAACTTGGGGTTAAAAAAACAACAATGAAAGTTTGGAAGGAAATATCACCACTTTGGAGGTTTCCATGAATGCAAAGCCATGTGCTCAAGTTTCCTTTGTATCTTGGGACCACCTCTAGGAGCAGAATGTCCATCCATTTTTCTCTCTCCTCCGAAATCTATCATTCTCTCTTTAGAATGTGCGTTCTCTCTCTACTAAATGTGCGTCCTCTCTCCTCTCTCTACGAAATGCACGTTCTCTCTCTACCTTCTCACATGGCATTACGTTGTGGAAGGCCCGAGGACCTCTGGCCGGCCCTGCTCGAGGCAAGGGCCCTCCTTGCAAAGAAGGCCCTGATCAGGGCCTTCCACCATACATTAATTGAGCACCAAGCAGCCTAGCCTATAAAGCCCAGATTTTCCTTGCTGTTCAATTCACTCTCAAATTCAGTTGCTTTTTCTCACGCACACAAGTTAACTAGCCGTGAATTGAGCACTAGAAATCCAACGTCGTCACGACAAAGGCGCATTAGGAGTAGGTGCATGATTTTTTCAAAGAAATCTACATGGTCCTTCCAGATGTTGGAAGGCATCCGGAAAGTGCATGTAAAAAAATTTATACCAAAAAAAAATAAAATCACACAAAAAATCACAATAGAATTTCTATTTCAAAGCATTTTTATGTTCATGGGTATCGATTGATTATTACGTAATGGTTTCAACACGCGATTACTACTAATGAATTGCGATTACAGGCGAAAGAAAAGGGAGGCAGGGAATATGTGCACCTCCTTTTACTTTTTTTCAAAAAAATCTACATGCACCTTCCAGATGTTGGAATGCATCCGAAGGTGCATGTAGCCTAGCCTATAAAGCCCAGATTTTCCTTGCTGTTCACCACTCTCAAATTCAGTTGCTTTTATTAATATGGGCAAAGGCGCATTAGTAGTAGGTGCAGTGGCCCTTCTGATTACACTAATTCGACCGTCTCCTGTACCTCCACCGACACACTTCTTCCAGGAGGAATATTGCAGCAGGGAATTCCTCTGGTTAGCGCAAATGGGCTGTACACTTTTAAATATCAACCCGACGGTAATACCTGTTTGTACGAAGCTAACAACCCTCACGCATTGTGGGCCTTAAACACCGAAAATAAATTCCCTCTGCCCGACACATTCTTGATATTGAAAGTTGACGGATCCTTGATGATCTGTGATTCAGCGTTCGACCCGTTCGAAATTCTCAATGGTAGAACATGTCCGAATTATCTTAATGGACACCAAGCTCATTTGGTGATGCAAAATGATAGGAATGCTGTTGTTTACTGCGAGCCCGGTCATGATGTTATGTTCGCCACCGACACTGCCATAGCATCGTAAAACCTTTGTGCATCATAGGTATGTCACGCACTATTGACAATCAGGCCTATTTTCTTAAATATGGATCATGAAAGGTGAAGCAGTGTCCTGCTAGTGACAGATTCAGGTTGTGTGTGTCATAAGTAATTGTAGGATCGGGCTGAAAAATAAAGAGGGTACATTTTGGCTTTGACAACGACTTACTGCCATCGTCCTAATGTATATTGTATGGCCTCAATAAAATACCTCTCAAGAATTTCAGTACTTATAAGCTGTGTATGTCTCTACTAATTTATCATATACAGATTGATTTCATTCCATCTATGTGTTGTCATTTGTCTTCCAGTTTTGGTTTCACATGCAGACAAATATTGTATTTTAATTGGTATCGATTATAGATCTTTGAATGTTTGTTCTCATATCTAGATTTTGCAAAAGTAAGATTTGAACAAGCCTTTGCACATATTCCTCCGCAAACATATGATCGTGCAACACCCATCTAATGGAGATGGGGGGCAATAATACCGCTATTTTTTCAAAACAATGGTATAATATCTCATCCTTAGATGTGTGGGCCACCACAATTGCCACAACAGGTGGTGCTACCACTATTTTCTCAAAACAATGGTATCATTCCCAACCCTTAGATGTGTGGATCACCACTGCCACAACAGTGGTGTTGCGGAATACTCTCTCGAAGCTTTATGTAAGGATGTTTCCTTTGAAGCTCCTTGAGAAAAACTTTATGAACCATTGTCGCTTTTTCATCGTAAATCTATTAGGTGTTGACTTAAAAGTTTTTAAAAATTGGACGCTAGGTACTTGAAGAGCATGCACCCTTTAGCATTGTGAGATGTACCCTGTAGCATTGTGAGATGCACCCTTTAGCATTGTGAGATGTACTACAAACATGGGTGGAAATAAAATCGAAGTGACTCTTCCAATTACTTTGGAATTAGAATTTCATGTGGCTCTAGTAAATGTTAAGGTTTTGGTTTCTAGGAAGTGCATTTTGTAGATAACATTGGTGGAAAACCACGAGAGTGTAGTAACTAAGGACCTCAAAAAAGCCTTTCTGTTGAAAATGAATACAGGCGAAATGTGTTTTGATGATGTTGTACAAATCATGAAAGCTTGTGATTCCAAAATGGTGGCATTCAAGAAGCAATTTCAGGCTAATCCAACGATATCCAAACCAAAGAAAAGAAAGAAACAAGTTTAGGAGAGAACTAATTAGAAGATGTATTTTGATGAGCTAGATCAAATGCCATTAGGACCCAAGCAAAAGAGGCAGATGTCCAAAAGGGTTGTAAAAAGCACATCCAAAAGAGATGCAACTTTTTAGCACCTTTCAATAAATTTCAATACTTTTTGGCACTTGATATGAGTAACTTTAGATGCACATATCTATCTCTACATAACTCCAAACTGAAATAAAATAAAATTGAGAGACATGCTTCACATATTCAGTATTCAGTTACAGTGTTCAATAAGAAGAAAGGACCTCTGACATGTTTTCATTATCATCAAGGCAACAATATATTCTTAGATATGGAAAAGGTCCAAGCGATGATGATCCGACATTATGAAGTTAAAACAAATGGTAAGAACATTTCTTGTAGATTCTGGTTTTCAATTGTATGTGAAAAATGCAAAAATAAGCTTGGTAGAGGCCAAAAATCTTGTATATAGATAAACACACATGTGTGGAGCCTGTTCCCACGTGTGAAACTAGTGTACTTGTCATGTACCATAATCATATAGGATGTACATATGATTTAATTCAAGTTTTAGTGGCTAAAAAGGCCAAAAACTAGTTTTCTAGACATATGACACATGGCATCAATCTATTGATTGCATGAGCCACATCCTTTGGTTAGGTGTCATATCCCATGTGTAGAGGATAGCTCACACATGTGGAATAAGCTGAAGTAGGCGAATTTTGAGTTCTAGAAGATTTCGAAGTAGATCTCCATATAGAAGGAAAATAGACCAAAAGTGCTCAAAATAGAGGGTTTTGTCCAAGTGTCAGTTTTGCATGATGAATCATCATATGACAAAGCACCTTCACACATGTGGGATCAGAGGGATGATCAGTACCACGAGCTCCCACTTATTGTATATATAGAGCCACATTTGGCCATAATCATTGTGAGACACCAATCTTGGTTTTGGAAGCAATTTTGAGTGATTCTCTCCATTTGTCTACATTTGTTTTGATTGTTTTGAGGTTCTATCGCATGGCAAGTACACGTGCTAAGGTCTGGCAAGAATTTGATGCCTTTCACAAACTATCAACAAAAATATTGTGAGAGATGAAGATTTGGATAGATACGCAAGAGAAGTCAAAACATTTATTCAATTGATGATTGATGCATGGGGAGAAACACACATAACTCACTATATGGTATGTGTGTCTCGTATTTTTTACTGTTGTATTTATGTATTTATAAAGATTTAAATAATACAAATTTTATGTGAACAACACATCTTCTATGCTCATGGACCTTGGTTTATGAAAACCTATGGATCATTAGCTAACTAGAACACACAAGGCATGGGAAGGAGTCATTACAGGGCAAAGGCTGCATATTTTAAAAATTCACGCCATGGCGGAGGAAAGGGTCTTAGTAATGCATTGGTTGAGATATTCCAATGGTTTTACAAAGGAGTTTTGGGCCGAGGACACTTTTAAAACACAAAAATTGAAGAGTTGATTCAATGATCTCCAATTCAAATTCAGTCAGAAAGACAGCATGGCCATCCTCTAGTGCTAAAACAAGGCATCAAGAATGGAGGATGTCGAGTCCGAGTTGGAAAGAGATAGATGCCGAGACCACCAACATCCAATGTTGTGGAAAACAACGATAGAGAAGCAACAAAAACTGATGAGATGGAATAGAAGCAATTTATATTGGATTGTGATTCAAATATTCCTTTGTGATAAATATTATTGACTAATTGGATTGTTGTTATAAATAGAAATTGCTTTATTTTGTTTTATAATAATATTTGTTTTTGAAAACACGTCCCTCTATATAAGAGTGTAGGTTCTCATTTTGTTGTCACTTCCTGCTTTGTTGAAATTTCCTTCCTCGTAATTTAGCTTGTCTCGTGCAATTAGACTACTAGTTGCTGGTAAATTAGTGTTCTTAGTTGCATCACAATGTCATCCTCTAAAATAGAGTTGGCCAATCTGCTAGCCCCCACACAGTTTTTAGATCAGTTTAATTGTATTCATTGTATGTTCACTGGTAGAATAGACACGGTTGCCATCTACGAGCTAATACAGATGCATTCACATATGTGAGTGAGACTATAGATGAAACTTTGAAGCCTTATGTCGTACAAATTTCTTGACCAACTATCACGTGGATTCCATATAACTTGCTTAGTTATATATGGAAAGGAGATAGACTCTTTATCGCTCATCTCAACAGATTTATTAGTCACTTGGGTAACGATCATTACTTGGAGCTGATTTGATCTTGAAAATGTAGGAAGGAAGTTTCTATTCGGTGAGATTACTGTTATTTTTTTGCTTAATGAGTTTCCAGGAATTGTGGCCGACAACGAAGACAATCCTAGTGTGCAGGTGAACGAGATGGACAACCTGGGTGAAGAGGAAGATTTATCCTCGAAGCTAAGATTGAGTCTTGGCTACGCAAGAGGCAACAGGTGCATCCACATTAGCGGAGCAAGACGATATAGATGAGTCCAATGATGTCGTGCTTCGAATCCATAGCTTTGTCCCAATCATCATTGATGGGCAAGAGTATGTGTTCATGCATGACTTGCAACATATTCTTGGCTTGCGAGAAGATGAGATGTTGGCAGCATTGGTAAAATTGCAGAATGGCAGTTCCACATCTGACCACACCCAACTCAACGACATGTATGAGCAGCTGATTGACCATGACACGGACACCACCGAGCAAGCACTGGCAAGAGTGCTTTGCCAATTGAAGACGCTTCAACCACCACTAGTTCAACCGAGGCCATTCGAGATACTCAAAGGAAAAAATGTCGACGTGAAGTACAAAGGCAAAGGAATTAAGCTTGCGCGATATGAAGACATTGATGAAGGGACTGAGGCAAGTCCGACCCAACAATTCAAGTTCTGTATTTTTGTCATGTTTGTTTGTCTTCATTATACTCATTTTGCAATAATTTGAACCAGATGCAGAACGCAGTGGAGCTTGATGACTTTGCTATGCGAAGGGGCGACATTCGGGAGAAAGGTGAAGCAGGAACTCTGGATAGGTCTCTGGCCCACTACATTGGGAGCTTTTCCAACAACTTCATTTTCTGCTTTAGCAACAAGTATAGTCCAAATGGATCGACAAAGCTTCTTAAATGCAAAGCGCTCTCCAAGCACATTGGAGAGGGAGAGTTGTCCCCGTTAGAGCCAAAGGCTTAATGTGTCCTCCGAAAAGCCATTTTGAATGATTTTTGTCCTGGATTCCAAAATCGGCTCATTTTCTTGAGTTTAATTGGCCCTTATGAGAATGAGAGTGATGCTCTAAAATTAGCATTAGAAATGTTAAAACCAGTAATGTCATCATCAAAACAATCAGAAGCTGATGTCTTCTCTGAAGGAAATGGACCAAATGTGAATAAAGATTTTGTCATTTTTTTCTTGTCGACTCTCCTAATTATTTGTAGTAATTATTTGATGTGCTTATTCTTTGAATTTAGATTTAAACCTTTTTGTCTGATAAAAATGGCCTGGGTCGCGCCTTGGCGTGAAAATCACGCCAAGGCGCGACCCAGGGCACTTTGACCAGGTTAAACAGCCCGTGGTCACGCCTTGGCGTGATTTTCATGCCAAGGCAAAGAAACCTATCTTTTGCTACATCATACTAAAAAAATTCACCATTCCCATAGTACTAAAAATTTTAAATCACTGCATTCACATAGATAGTACCGAAACTTGCAAATCAATGCATTCACATAGGTAGTACTGAAATCAGATATTAAACACAATCACAACAATTTGCATTCACATAACCTGAAAATCTTCAATATATTTAACACAAAATCTTTAGTATATTATAAATAAAATCTCAGTACATGATTTTTTAATTGTGCTCTCTCCTTAGCCTTCTAGCTAGGTGGAGATCCTTCGGGAGTATTGTGACCAAAGCTATGGTCTTTAACACATCCAGAGCATTCAAGGCTATTCTAAGGTGTAGTAGGCACCTCCTAAAGTGATTTAGGTTCAGTCCAACCATTGCTTGACTTATGCACCAAATTAGATTAATTTTTCATCAATTTTGATCATTTTTTGCTTGTGATTGGATAGTAGATTGTGTTGCATCCTCATTAAGTTCCATTTAGATCTTTTACAAGTGATTTTGGAAGTATATTAGGTTGCTGAAATTCACTCTTGATCAGATCATTTGGAAGCTTTAATGTTCTTTATAGAAAGAGGGGCAATTCTACTAGTATTGTCTACTTCAATCAAGCAAGTGCATTGTTTCTAGTATTCCAACGATAGATACTTATCTTAATTACCAGCCACACTGGAGATAGTTTCATCTTACACATACTTAGGGGTGCTTTTTACTGGCCCTATATTCAACATGGGACATGCAGCTACTACTCGACTTGGGAAGGGACATGCCTCCCTTGTATATTAGAGCAATTCAGTTTCCGTAAGTTCATATGAGACGCTCCGATTAAGTGTAAGCTATTCGATTCACTTGTCACCCTACAACCCTATACATAGTAGCGGCATGGTGCACATGCCTCACTTCATCTAGCTGGGCTAGTATCTCATGACTACAAATTACTATGCTATCACTACGCATGATACGAGTTAAGCTCTTTGTTCCACATTAGATTATTCGTGTTGAGTTTGCACTTCTTCCTCTTCAGCTGGAGGCCATTTTCTTGCTTATCACATATATTCAGCTACTCCAGATGTTCCCGGCTTTTGAGTAGAGATATACACAGGCAGCACTCACCTCTTCCCAACATCTTCATGATTAGGGTTATCGGCTTTCATGGTTCTCCCAGACATCTCACCTCCTTGAGGCATTTGGTATTTCTATCACAGACATCCCTTTGGTTACTCACCAATTCATCAGACGTTTTATATATAGAGCATATCTTGACCGCGTTTGGCACGACCAACTAGGGGTCAAATTTGATTACTATGGGACTCATTTTCTTGAGTTGGTATCTTACCACATTATGTGGCTTCTGGACTGTCTCATGGCCTCCAGTTCATACTTGGTCAGCTCCGTATTTCTTCACACTATCTTGGGATTGAGACCGGATGGGTCCAGGGTATCTCGAGGGAGGAGAGGATCTGTCAGCTATGTTCTTTACATGATGTGGAGTGTGAGGAGCACTTCATCTTCCGATGCCTTGCTTACTCAAGATTAGAGAGAGATATCACTACTTATTTCGTGAAATGTTTATTACACTACGCTCACTCATCACATACGAGGATCCACGTTGCGTCGCACTCATGGTACAAGAGATATTTCTACTACGACAGGACTTATGTCAAACATATCCACAATATCACCCAGCACCATAGCTCCAGATTACATCATTCTTGTGCAAAAAGTACAAAAAGGACCAAGAGTGGATCCTAATATGATCCTCAAGAGGGATTGGATGTTAGATCTACTTGATCTATCAATCTACATAAGATTAAGATCAATCTAGATCAATTCTAGACATAAAATCCAAACAAGAACAATCATTTATTGAAGGTAAATGTACTTGCTGGTTTCACACGTGTGAAAACCTGTAAGGGTACGGACTCCAACCTGAAAATCAAGTACACATTGATAGAACCTCAAAACAATCAAAACAAATGTAGACAAATGGAGAGAATCACTCAAAATTGCTTCCAAAACCAAGATTGGTGTCTCACAATGATTATGGCCAAATGTGGCTCTATATATACAATAAGTGGGAGCTCGTGGTATTGATCATCCCTCTGATCCCACATGTGTGAAGGTGCTTGGTCATATGATGATTCATCATGCAAAATTGACACTTGGACAAAACCTTCTATTTTGAGCACTTTTGGTCCATTTTTCTTCTATATGGAGATCTACTTGGAAATCTTCTAGAATTCAAAATTCGCCTACTTCAGCTTATTCCACACGTGTGAGCTATCCTCTACACATGGGATATGACACCTAACCAAAATATTTGGCTCATGCAATCAATAGATTGATGCCATGTGTCATATATCTAGAAAACTAGTTTCTGGCCTTTTTAGCCACTAGAACTTGAATTAAATCATATGTACAACCTATATGATTATGGTACATGATAAGTACACTATTTTCACACGTGGGAACAGGCTCCACACATGTGTGTTTATCTATATACAAGATTTTTGGCCTCTACCAAGCTTATTTTTGCATTTTTCACAATTCTTTCCAAGGAGGAGACCTAGGATAGATCCAGAGCCTGTGATACCCATGATGATGATCATGACGATGATGATATACTTACACATGCACTTACACACATATCAGAGACCGTATGCATCAGACAAAGTCATGTTGCGTCCCAAGTTATCCGACCTGTCGTGAGGAGGCACACATCTGATTGACGATCTTCCAGATGACGCCAGCAGCACACCCATGCTCTTTTTCATGTAGCAGCTCACATTACATCATTTCTCATCCCTACCAGAGTAGCATCTTCATGGAACTACGATATACGATATACTTTGGACTACCAGTGTTACATCCATGTCCAGTATGAGGGATTTGGAAAAATTCATGACATGGATAGTCGGTCACTCCAATGTATGTGGTTATTAGTTATGCCTCGTCATTCCGGGCTTGGCCGATAAAGTAATTAATAATCATATGAGAGCCTAGACCTATTATTGGACGTAGGAGCACTTGCTTGGTGTTTGACTGCTATAATGCAAGAATAGGAGGTCAATTACTTATTCAGGTTGCATGGGGATCCTAAGAGGAATATTCTCATCCTGGGAGAGAATATATACTAGTGGAAACTCGCCCATCTACTTATTGGATTTTCTAATCCTTGAAGTCAGGAGCCTCTCCTCTCTTGCATTCAGGGTATTGACTAGCCATTTTCTGTTGGTTGGGTGGTTTAGCTCCACAGGTGTCCTTTTGGTTGCATGCAACATGATCTAGTCGGATCTTCACTAGGCGATTCTTACAGTGGTATCAGAGCAATGCTTTGTATCAATCAGGAGGTGGAGTTGCTTTTTGCTGTTTCCCAGCTTTTTGGTATTTCTTCCTTGCTTTGTACTTCCAGGTGGTGGAATTGATCTCCAAGTAAGTGGCTTCTCTGAATTTGGATTGATTTCACACTATTGATCATGATTATGGAATTTCTCCATAGATTTTGAGGGAAATCAATGGATTTTTGACGGTTTTTTGTGATTTTTCACTTACAATTAAAAATTTTTGCCTGGAATTTATCATTGCTACTGATCTAGTACATTTTCGAGATTGTACTTTCTGTTTTACAGTCATTATTGATTGGCTTTTATGATTGCATGTCGGTTGAAAAGTCAAAAGGGTGCTTAGATTGTGATTTTTAGCCAAAAATTGGGATTTTTGGACTAGAAATGGGCTATAAAAATCATAATTTACTGAAATCATAACGTGTAGTGCTTGCATGTAATTGATTTACAGGGATTTGGGTCTGATTGCACTTAATTATGGATTTGATCCACAAATTTTGGTCAAAATTGGTCAAAGAACATGGTCTAAACATGATTTTTTGATAGTTTTTGGACTAATTTTGCGGTTTTTCATAAAATTCATGGCCAATACTTTTCATGCAAATTTTCAGAGGTGTAATGATGCTGTCCGAAGGCTGTCATGAAGTTTGGTTAGGATTGGACACCGTTAAGGGTCTCAAAAAGTAAAAAATTAGTGTATTTTTGGGGACTTTTGAGCATGAATAACTCTCAATTGTTGGTTTGAACATGTTGTATCTTGTTACAAGCTGAAAGATATGATGGATTGCCTCTGATTTGATCCTTCATGCATCCAATTTGGTTGTGTGAGGCTTAGGCACCATTATGTTGAAGTTTTGCTTGTTGAAGGAGTCCAAAAATGCATTTGTTGCACGATTTGAGCTTATGAATTGCTCGCTGGACCTGATAGAAGCCTCTATGCCGCTTTAATGAACCTTAGAAGAGTGCTTGTAACCTCTGATTGGATGCATATTGGGCTGGAAATGGATTTTTGAAGATACCTCCTTTGAAAAGTGCACCCTCCTACCTGAATTTGGATCATTTACTGCTCATATGTGTGAAGCCTAGGTGGCAAGGTGATGTGGCAACTGTCTTGTAGACCTACTCTCCCTCTGTACTGTGCTTTACGGTGACCAATTTGGTGTCCTGTAGAGAAAGTTATGGCTATCAAAAGTTTGACAATTTTTGAACTAAAATTTAAAAATTTTCCGTAATGTTTTGATGCATGCATGCATGCATGAAACTTAGTCTAGTGCTTTTCTATTGATGGAAATGTATGAATAAACCTGCTTGTATGCTTGGATGCATGTTGCATGGATGTTCAGTAGATTGATCAGAGAAAATTTCATGCATGGAGCTGTTTTTGAAAATTCTAGTTCAAAAAGCTGATTTCCCAATTATTAGGCAAATTAAATAAAAATTTGATTTTTTAGAAATCACTGCATGTCATGTCTGATACATGTCGGATGTTTCAGAATCCTTTTAATATGTAATGGTAACTTTGAAACTGCCAAGTCGATGCTTTAGATCGATTTTCATAGTTTAGGTCCATATCGAACGGAATTTGAAAATCCCAGTTACGTAAAGTTATGGAAGAGCCACGGATGCTTTAGATTTGTTCAAATTCGTTAATTATTGGTAAGGTGACAATACTTGAAGATTTTGGAATCTGTCAACTAATGGAAGCATTTCTTGTTTTTTGGGATAAATAAAGACCAAGAATAACGCAAATATTATTGGAACAGTTTCTATGCTGATCCATAAGAGGATTTGCCCGTAACTGAGTGCGGCACTTAAATATTGAACAATCAAATGTGTTTGGTTGATTAGTAGTTAAAGACACTACTGATTTCAAATTGGTCTTTTTCCTAGCCAAATTTGGGGCTTTCAGCCTGAACCATATTTGGAAGGGAGGAAAGAGATGAAGCCTGAGGGGTAGTTGATTGGTTGACCGAGCCAATCAGTCTTGTTAATCTACTTTCAATTCCTGAAGTATTGGTAATAGCAAGTGAGAATACAATTGGGAATTTAGCATTAGCAATCAGATAATACATTTATGGAACCATCTCTATTTTGCAATTAGATTTGGATCTTGCAAGTGAAAGTAGTTGAAAGGTGTTCTATACAGAAATCTAATAATTTGGATTTTTTTTTGAGACATTATAAAGTATTTCTTTATAATGATTGAGACAACCAAGAGAAATTCTATCCTGTAAAATAATTAAGCTCTTTTTACCAATTTTGAAATAGATACTGGATATCTAGGACAATATGGTTTCAGTTAGATTGTGATTCTAAATGTTCCTTTTGGTTCATTGAATAATCATGAGGCATTTCAGACAGTATTGTACAAACTATTGTTCACTGGGTGTTATGTGGATTGGTATTCTTTGTAATGTTTAAGGGGCATGAGTGAATTCAATGGTTAGAAGTATCTCCTGAAATTGGTTGTGATTCTGATCCCATATCTGGGTATAGGATAGCCAAATAGTCTTTTTGACTTTTTGGGTAAACAGATCTAGAAGCAGAGAATTCTTGGAGAAAAAGCTGGTGGTATGGACATCAATGATTCCAAAGGGGATTTCTTGTGCGAGAATGATCTATAGACCGATGGTTAGTGATTATTGTAATGGTGATACTAACATAGAAATCCATTGGTTTTTTGTTTAGGGTATTTTGGAAAATTATGAGATATAGATCGATCCCAAATGGTATCTCATTATTTACAAAATATGGAGGCCCTTAAATCTATTTCTCTTTTATTTTAAACCTCTACGTTTTAGAAATTTCTTAAATACGAGACAATTGAATTGAGATTTGTATAACTCCTTCTAGTGCGGAACTAGATTCCGAAGGACTGTAATAGTTATATGAAATTATACTTCCATGTATGTTTTGTGAATATGGCTCAGAATCTGTTGATGTTTTCAATTGATTCAGTGGAATTTAGACTTCCTAGACCCAAATGATTATCTCTATTTGATAGTTGATTATTGATATGTAATATTTCTATCACTCAAGGTAAGATATTCTATGATTTTGAGGAAAAAGTCCGATTTGTAATAGTACTGACTTTTTCGGATCTTTGATATCTTATATGTTGTCTCCTGAGAACTTTTTAATCGAAATTATGGAATTTCTTTTAAAAGGGAAAAAAAGAAAAGGTAGGAATAAGACTTTTATGGGATCAACCAGTTGCATAGATTTCTTTTGAGGAATCCAGTATGTGTGCAAAGGTGGAACTATCCAGGGGAATAGAGGAACTCTCTAGTGATTGTTTTGAATAATCTGAAACTAGAGGAGTTTTGAGAGTACTGGGCTATCAGATATTCAAGCTTATGGATAGTGGTGGGAAAGATTAATTTAAGGTTTCACTGATCAGTTGCCAAGTACCATTTTGTTATGGATTGGATCAGATGGAATAAAAGCTTTAATCTTAACCTTATGTCCAAAGATGTCTTTATAAGTCGGCCTAATCTTGGTTGAATACTAAGATCTATGGTAGGCTGATTGGTTGAAGAAATTTTGTTAGTAAGAGTTAGATGGTTCCGTTATTTACTCATGAGAAATAGAGTTCTTTTGTAGTTGAGTAGCAAAATTCTCAGTGATTTATGTGAGTAACATATGCGGATTATGGATATATCTGCCAGATAATAGCCTATGTTTATATATAGGAACATAGTTGGTAATGTACATCCTAATCTTGTGGATTTGCTATGTGTTTTCTATGTACTGAGTTTATATTGTATACTTAAACTAGTCAGTGTGCATATACATATGAACAAGTAATGTGCGGAACAGTTACTTGCAGTGGTTCTTTATGTGGAAAGGATAATTCATTAACTTAGTAATGGTTTAGAAGAGGATCTAAATGTGGTGTTATTTTGGAATAAGTTTCAGAATATACAAATTCTCTCTCTCTCTCTCTCTCTCTCTCTCTCTCTCTCTCTCTCTCTCTCTCTCTCTCTCTCTCTCTCTCTCTCTCTCTCTCTCTCTCTCTCTCTCTCTCTCTCTCTCTCTCTCTCTCTCTCTCTCTCTCTCTCACGCATGCACGCGCGCGCACGCACACACACACACACACACACACACACAAAGATAGCAATAACATTCAAATCCAACAATAAGCAAATTCAATAAACATGAAAATAGTAAAAACATGAGAGAGATGGAGAAAGAAGAGAAGCAAGGACATTCAAATGCTAAATTGGTAGAGGTTCCACCTGAACATGAAAAATGAAGTACAATGTATCACTATTTATAGTGGATTTTGGGCACTTGGCCTCAATAGCTATTGGCCAATTTCTACCTCCCTTATTATTTGAATTTGAAAAATGGCGAGAAGTACTCCTATTATTGACTAACTTGACTTTTAGGCCTCTAAACCATTTAATTCTTGCAAATGGCCTAAAAGTCACCTTTATTGCTATTTATCGATGAAATAACAATGTGAGCACTGGATTGAACTTACACACAAAGGGTGCCAATTCTCTCACACTTATTCACTACTCTAGATCTATCAGATCTATACATGGGATGATGTCCTGCCAAGCCCCAACAATAAACCAATTCATGCCTGAAGAATTCACATTTGGATTCTTCCACATAAAGTTTCTTCTTCCTAAGAATCTACAATACAATCTTAATATGATTCACATGTTCCTGAAGGATCTTAACGTTGGATTTCTATCCCTCTTTTCTCTCTCCCTAAAATCCAATCTTTAATCTACATCCATTCAAGTCATCGAACAATCTCACTGTCCCTTATGGGCTTTTACAAGAACTTCTTCCTCTTACGACTATTGGCTTGTCGTAGGCCACTTAGGACTTCTCATGAAGTCTTCCTACGAAGTCTTATGAGTACTTACGACTATCGGCTAGTTATGACTACGATGCTTGATGGCCCAGTACAAATCCAACCAATTGGTGTTCGGACATGCACTTCAACATGAAGGAAGACCTAGTACATTGTCAGCCACTGCTCGATTATGTACATGCTACATTTTGAACTCAATCTAATCGTCTTATTGCATTCAATTATCATGTCAGTTCGAATGTGATGCTTCTTTGATTGCAGTTTCATTTCTCAACTCTCGTATAGATTTGTTTGAACATGTCAATGCTTCCCCAATACACATTTCACAACAAATGTTTAATGAATCTGTGTTTGTCTACGTAATCGATTGAATCGATTCTGACGATTTCAAAGTGAGGATCAAGTAAAATCAATTGCGACCCTTGTCGCGATACAGTTGATTAGAATATGATAGGCATAGTTCATGCACCGAGGGAAAGGGGTTATTCTGTAGAGGCCGATAGTTTGAACACAAACCTTCTCTCTTGAGCCTTTTTTCATTCCCTTTGCTTCCATTTTCCCAACATGGTATCAAAGCTAGGTTCTCTAATTAACCGATACCAACAAGTTATCAGGCCTATAAGCCATTGAAGCTTCCACTAGTCAAAGCCTGCTTATAATATGAGATTCAAGACTGTAGAATACTAAAAGCGAAGAACAATTCGAAGAAGCAATTGAATCAACAAGCGAATGCAGTAGTTGAGACATCTCAAACGACAGTTCGAGATGTGGACGAAGATGCCTTCATGGTCACCCATCAGAAAGCACAATGCGACAATGCTTGGTTTTTTTGATTCGGAGCCACCCAACATATGACCCCTCAACTTGAAAGTTTTCAGTCGTATACACCTTACAGAGTCCGAAAGTTCGTCCACCTTGACGACAACAACACACATGCTATCGAAGGTGAAGACATCATAAGATTAGGCTTCCAAAATGATCAGTTCAAGCTACCCTGTAAAGTTCTTTCTACCTAGTCTTTTTGCAAATCTACTCTCTATTAGCAGAATTACTGATCTATGACATAGAGTAGAATTCGAAACTGATCAATGCCGAATTATCGATAGGACAAATAAGATCCTAGCACTCAAAAAGAGGCATGGATAATTATAAAGGCTGAGTCATTGTTGTTCTGCTATAGATCAAGCTTTGAATACTTTTGTTCATGTGAATAAAGGCCTTGGCACTATAGACTTTGGCACTTGAATCATGCATCTCTTTCGGACATTTCTAGATAATCATTAGTACTTGATCTCGATTATCGTGATAAGAAGATTGACCTCCCTGTCTGCCCAAGTTGCAATATTGGAAGCAAACTAGGAATCCCTCTAGATCAAGTCATTAAGATGTAGCTCTAGACATTGTTCACTCGGACATATGTGGCCCAATGCAAACATTATCTTTGTCTAATGCAAAGTATTTTAATACATTCATCGATGAATATTCGAGAAAAATAGTTGTATATTTTATAAAGGAGAAATCAGAGGCTTTCAACCTCTTCAAACATTACAAGGAGTGTGCTGAACTTGAAACTGACAAAATGATTAAAGCACTGAGGAGCGACAATGGCGGAGGTATATCTCTACCGAAGTCAAGGAGTACTTCCTTAGCAAAGGAGAAACAATTCATCACTCCCTATTCGCTTTAGTTGAATGGCCTTGCTGAGAGAAAGAATCGAACCTTGGTCGAATATGTTAAGCACATGCTTTCTCACGCATCACTACCTAAGCAATTATGGGCTAAAGCTATGTCCAGTGCAGCTTACGTTCAGAACAGATGCCCGACCAAAGGCCTCTCAGGCAAGACGCTTTATGAAGTTTGGAAAGACTCCAAACCTTCGATAAAGAACCTCATATAGTGTTCGGAGCTATCGCCTACACGTAGATCCCGAACAATGCCAAGAAGAAGCTGGACACAAACAACATCAAATCCATCTTTATTGCTTATGCTTCCTCTGACAAAGCTTATAAGTTATATGATCTCGATACTGCAAAGATATTCTTCAACAAAGATGTCATCTTTATCGAGGATCAATTTATCGACCTGAAAAGCAAGGGAAAAATTCCAAGCGAACACATGACGATTCGAGTCGTAGGTCCGAATGCGTTGACATGTGACTAGCTTATCGACAACGAGTTTGAAGAAGACATTGCTACTCAAGAGCAACAAAATTAAAGACATGATTTTTAGCCTATGCCACCTTTAAGAAGATCAACAAGAGTGAACACACAACCTATAAGGTATATTGATGAGTCTGTCTGTTATCTCATTTGAGAATCGACAACTGTTGAAGAAGCACTCAAACAGTACATGGATAGAGAGTATACCTCTCTAATGAAGAACTAGACATGGTCTATCGTTGAATTGTTGACCAACAGAAATGTAATTGACTGCAAATGAGTATTCAAGGTCAAATACAACGCAAATGAATGTATCGATTGGAGGAAAGCCCAACTTATCAAAAGAGGATTTTCTCAAATCTTGAATATCAATTACAACGAGACTTTTAGTCCGGTAGTCAAGTACTCCTCGTTCATTACACTTCTGTCGTATGCTGTTGTGGCTAATCTAGAGGTATATCAGTTAGATGTGCAGACAACTTATCTGAATGGAGTTATTAAAGAAGACATCTACATGATACACAACCCGAAGGCTACATGCTCAACGGTAAGGAGAATCATGTATGCAAACTCCACAAGGCACTTTATGGCTTAAAGTAGTTTTCAAGGGATTGGCTCCAAAGGATAAATACCTTTTTCATTGGACAGGGTTATAACCCAAGCACCGTTGATTTGAATGTATACCATAGGCTAGTGTATCATTCCTTTATCAACATCACTTTGTATGTCGATGACACGTTGCTTTTCAACGACAGTGTCGGTCGATGCTAAGAAGATGTTGTCCCAATAATTTGACATGATAGATTTGGGCGAAGCTCACTACTGTCCCGGAACTCAGATCCATAGAGACAGAGAGCAAAGGTTGATTTATATCACTCAACAGAGGTGCATTAGCTCACTTATTGATGGATCCAGGCCTATAATTGTCGTCAAAGGACCAATGTCCTCAGACAAAGTAAGATAAGGAGCTAATGAGAGATTATCCATACCAATCAGTCCTAGGTACTCTCATGTATGCAATGGTCTGTACAGACCTGATATCACCTTTGTACTAAACTCCCTAAGCCAATACATGACTAATCCAGGTATTATCCATTGCCAAAGGCTCTAACCAGAGTCACGAGATATATTTGAGCTATGAAGGACCAATGCGTCTGCTACGGAGGAGTCGACAATGACATAGACAAGCTCTACATACTCAGTGGATATACAGATGTGAGCTGGGTGGGAAATATATACACTTGTATATCCACATTTGGATTTACATTCTTCCTCAACAATGGTCCTATCGCTTGGAATAGTCACAAGCAAACCTCTATCACTCTCTCATCTACAGAGTCAAAGTATATCGCTGCCTTGCAAGCTACCAAAGAAGCAGTATGGTTGAGAAAATTGTTATTAGACATTCGTTTGGTACAACATGCCCCAACAATCATCTTATGTAATAACCAAAGTGCCATTGCCTTATCGGCCAACCCTAGATTTCATTCTAGAAGTAAGCACATAGAAATTAAATATCACTATGTCAAGGGCAAGATTCTTGACAAGGAGGGCACGTTGGAGTGTTGTCGAACACAATACATGATTGCATATATATTCACTAAAGCGCTGGGCACAAATGCACACAATAGATTTTGTGCATTGTTAAATATGAAGATTAAGGCCTTCATGGATCCAGATTAAGGGGGATGTTGGATTTCTATCCCTCGAGCCATGGACGCCCTTAATAATGGAAATGACAGATGTCATGTCACCATGACATGTCATCATCCTCTCCACAAAGACCATTGCATATCATAGTCATTTTCTATTTTTCTTATCACACTTTCTTCTTGCATTTTTATGCTTTCCTTCGCTCAAAATTTTTACGATCAAGCAATCTCTTACGACCTCTTGCAATATGCGGAGCCTTCATGAATTGTTCGACACAATGGCTTATGGATTGAGTTCTTCTATTACCTGAAAAGCACGCGCAGGAATCCGCCTGACATCAATCCAGTCCTTTTTGGATCAATGCAGGTTGGGCAATTTGAAAGTGGACACTTCAGTGATTTTGTTTGAAGTCAGCACTGAGTTCGTGAACTCCATCCACGCAGTTTCTGAGGTGGATTTCAAAGTACATGTGCGAGGCAAGTTTTTCATTGTTTCTGAAGAAGTGTTCTGCACAGCTCTAGGATTACCATTAGATGGTAAAATTGTTTCTACAAACAGAGATTCAGTGGATGAAGCCGCCCACTTCCTGAGTAAATGTCTTGTACCTACGAAGGGGTATAAAATCTCAATGATCAAGGATACCACATTTAAGATGTTTTGTAAATATGCCATCAAGTTATATTTTTGACAGATGCGGATGCACCTATCTCAGTGCAAAATTTTGAGTATCTATTGGACGCGCTAGCCGGCAATCATGTATGCTTTGGTATCATCACATATAAGGTGTTTCTAAGGTGGATCAAACACCAAAAATTTTCTGGAGTCAGAGCGCATGTTTCACGACTATGCGACCATTTTGGAGTGTTAAGAGATCAAGAGAAAACCATGCTGATGGGAAGGATGTTACCTCCAAAACCAATCGACCTTTCCAGCCTGCTGACCATTCCTACCACAACCACTCTAGCAGCTGTTGTGCCAACAATCGAGTTAGCGGCTACAACTGCTATGGACATTGATGCTGTAGCATCTCAGACGGATGTAGTTGCTGTGAGAGATTTCAACTAGTTTAGTCTAGTTTAGTCATATTTTGATAAATTGTCAATAAGAGGCCAAAACTCATTTTAGACTTAGAGACAAACTTTTTGAAGTTATATTAGTTTAAAATACATTCAATAAACACTTTTTGAAAGTGTGGAAAAGTTGGTAGTCGAGTTTGAGAGAGATTCAAATTTGAACTTTGGGTACATTGAATCTAGACCCAAAAATAGTAGGGTTTACATTTTGGAGGGAAAGCCAAGTGGCCAAATAGGGTTTGGAAACTCTGTAAAAGGATGTAACTCATGGAGGGACACATTTTATATTAGTTTAAAATACATTTAATAAACACTTTTTGAAAGTGTGGAAAAGTTGGTAGTCGAGTTTGAGAGATATTCAAATTTGAACTTTGGGTACATTCAATCTAGACCCAAAAATAGTAGGGTTTACATTTTGGAGGGAAAGCCAAGTGGCCAAATAGGGTTTGGAAACTCCGTAAAAGGATGTAACTCATGGAGAGACACATCTTCTCTCTTCTATCTCTCATTTCATCATTATACATGGTTCTCTTTGAGTTCTACTACTCATTGGTGCACTATCTTGGTGATATCTTGCAATCTTGTGTGTAGAATGCTCATATTTTGTTATTTTCGGTTTCACACGTGTGAAATACAGTAGGGTATTGTAATTGTACGGAAAACAAACATATTTTATGTTTTGGTTCATGTTTGATCAATATTTCTTAGATTTTGCATCTCATTTTGTATGTAGATGCTGATTTTTCTACATTGGCAGGATTGTTGGTTTGCTCCTTATTGTAACCAAAGATCAGGGACATGGATTGGATCTTGAATGATATGAAATCCTTCACATGGTATCAGATCTATTGTGTTTCAGGTTATGAAAGGATCAGCTATCTTTAGCAAGGATTTTGAAGAGTTACCAATGCTAGAGCATGCTAGATTGATTTCTACTCAAAAATCAGCATTTTTGCATGTGTAGAATTGATCTTTTGTAGGTCAAAAATCAATATAGGGTTATATACATGATCAATTCTGATTTCACACTTGGTTTACTGGATTTAGATGATTTTTGGTGCATTAGATAGGTCTCATTGGAGTCTACAAGAAGATACATCAAGTTTCTAGAAATTGCATGTAGAATTTGAGATATTCAATTTTTTGTGATTTTGTCAAAACCCTAATTTTGATTGGATCACTAGTTTGTGAGGTTACTGAACTTCATTTGAGTGTTTTTCAATATTAGGAAGTGGCAAGAATCATTAGATTGAGGATAGATCATAGGTTGATCAAGGTTTCACTATTCTATGTGTTGATTTTCTACTTGGAAGTGCTAGAAGAGATTTGAGAGTTTCCATATCTTTGTGATTTCTTCTTGAGTTCATTCGTTGACATTCAAAAGAGTGCTTTGTGCATTGGAACAGGTTGAAAGAGAAGATCAGGTCACTTCAACATGGCTACAAGTGGAGGCTTTATGTTGGAGAGCAATGATAGGCTTACCTCAATCAACTATTCTACTTGGAAGGTGAGGATGGAGTCCTTATTGGAGATGAATGAGTTGATGGAGATTGTTGCAGGTGTGGAGGAGAGGCCTCAAGCATCTCAAGATCAAGTGAGGTATGACAAGAGAGCAAATAAAACTCTACACATGATTAAGATGAATGTTACCAATGAAGTTCTCAAGGAAGTTGGTAAGTGCACATCATCTTTGGAGGCTTGGGAAGCTTTGAAGAAGCTTCATGAAAGTCTACATCAAGAGTGCTTACTCTTAGGAGGCAAATCTTTCAAAGTTTGCAAAAGAAGGAAGAGAGTACTCATGCTTTTGTTTTTAGGGTTAAATCATTCAATGATGAGTTAGCATGTATTGATGAAAGCATTAAGGAGGTAGAACTTGTTCAAGCTATATTTAATGGCTTGTTGGATGATCATGCTAATCTTGTTCAAAGTTTTGCTATTCAAAAGACTTTGCCAAGTATTGTGGATTTGCAAGAGATCTTGGTGAGTGAGGAGTATAGGCTTCAATCAAGAGGAAGTGGATCTACATCGACATCTCATTATGAAGAGGATGCTATGTTCATCAAAGGCAAGTTCAAGGGCAAAGGCAAAGGCAAGTGGTCTAAAGGGAAAGATCAAGGTGAGACTTCTTCTTTTGGCAAAAAGAAAGATAAGTCTAAGTTGAAATTCTTTTATTGTGGAAGCAAAGGGCATTTTTCAAATGAATGTTTGAAGAAGCAAAGAGATGAAGGTAGCAAGCAAATCAACTTTACTACTAATGATGAGGATCTAGGTGGTGGTGATTCTCTTTTGATGTGTTCTTCAGGTCTAATATTAAGTGACAAAGATTCATGGTGGATTGATAGTGGAGCTAGTTCACACATGACTAGTCACAAGGAGTTCTTTACTTCTTTGGTCACTTATGATGGATCCAAGAAAGCAATTCACATGGCCAATGGTGGTGAGTGTGTGATTGAAGGTATTGGTTCAATTCCTATTTGTCTTTCTACTAATAGGAAAGCAAGACTTGATGGTGTTCTTTACATTCCTTCACTTTCAAAGAATTTGCTAAGTGTTGGTCAAATGATAGAGAAATGATACATGGTAAAGTTTGGGGGTGATGCTTGTTTCATTACAAAGGAAGAAATCTTGGTTGCTAGGGGCAATAAACAAGGTAGACTTTTCAAGCTTGATGCTTTTGTTATGGCTAACAAAAAGTATGCAATGGAAAAGGAGATTGGTCTCAACTTTCCAAAGTTACCTTTTAGCATCAATAAGATTGGCGGATCTTATGCAAAGTCTAAAAAGCTTCCTTATGCTTGATCTAGGTTGAGATCTAATGTGCTTCTTGGAGATGTTCATCTTTGTGCTAACTTGGCTAGTCTTGAGGATAATGATGGTGTTTCAATGGTCCTTCATGGCAAGTGCAAGCATGCAAAAGGTAAGGAAAGAGCTAACTTCATCAATGGAGGTGAAGGTTCTTCCTTGGAAAAGATTGCTGTTAATGATTTCTTTGATCATATGGAAAACGATGTTGCTAGGTGCATGCATGAAGGAGATGGTTCTTCTACATTCTTTTGTTATGATTCCAAGAAAGTCTTTTTTCCAGCAAGTGGAGTCACATGTCTTCATAAAGAGAGTAGATCAAATGGTTCTATCAAGAGACTTAGTGAGGGAGATAGTCACAAGTCAAGAAGAAGAGAAGTATGTGAAGAGTTCAAAGTAGGATGTACTTTGAATGATGTCATTGTGATGGTGAGGAAGAATCATTATCATATTATTCATTACCTAAAACATTGAGTAGAAGTTCTTGTTTTAAAAAAGAGAGTACTTCAATCATCCTTATGTTGAAGGTACTAATCATTTTTTTCATGGCTTCTAATGTTTTTGAGGTTTCTACTTCTTATGATGCAATCATTAAGAAGGAGTCTTATGAAGGAAAGAGCAATGGAAGATTGGTTCTTGGGAAGATCCAAAGCATGGATCTCACATCTCTTCATCAACTCAAAGGATTCTATGATTATGAATTGATCACTCATGATCGAGATGGCAAAAGGTTGGTTGGAGAAGACTACATGGAGCAAATCGAGAGGCAATTTCTTCAAGGCAAGGGAGATATCATTGGTGAGCTTATTGAGGTTTGTTATGGACTCAAGAGGGCTGGATTTATTAGGTTTGATACTCATATTCACCTAATCTACTTCATGTTGGATGGAAAGTTTGGAATCTATCTTTTGATTTATGATGGTGACATTGGTGACATTGTTGTCACTAACCTTTGTGGAAATTCTAGATCAAGCATTGATGAGATCTTGTTGGATCTAGATCATATGTTTGAGAGGGAGTATTTCCAGAGGTTCAGGTCTGAAGATATTCATATCTTTGATATCTTTAATGATCAAGAGAAAGGTAAGCAAGTGGAAGTGACTCACTTTGCTTTACTCACATGTTTTGGAGAATTTTCTTGTGTAGATGATGCTATGCAAGTGGATATTGGTTCTCATGGTTTTCATATTGGAAAAGCAAGTAATGGATCTAGAAAACAAAGTTTTTTCAATGACTTTGATGGTCAAGAGGAAGATCAAGAGGTTGGTCTCAAAGGGCTTCAACACCACAAAAGGAAAGGTGGCAATTTGGAGCTAGTCAAGAGCATCAAAGGAAGGTTTTTTTTGGCAAAGATGTTATGGATCTATTTTTGTAGCTTATTGAAGACTCAAGTAAGGTCAAAGGAGCAGCAAGGAAGTGTTGTTCAAGTTTAATTTACTTGTTCTATCTCATGTTTGAGCTATTTCATGTGAACGTGTGCAAATTGTCAAGATATGGACAAACTAGCTACATTGTCTTGCAATATCTTATTGTTGGAGTTGTACTAGCATTCTTGGCTGGTTTTGTTGATGGAAATGAAGCTATTGGAGTTTAATTATGTCACTCATTCATGTTCAAGTCATCAAGGTATGATGGCATCTTATGGCAAGATGGAGATGGAGGCTCATTCATGGAATTTTATGGTGGAGACATATCAAGAAAGGACAAAGTTGGAGGAGACAAGCAAGCAAATGGTCATCACTCACATTTATTGTTTGGTTGCTGTAATTTTCCAGAGAGTTCAGAGTTTGAAACATGGAGGATTCATTTCATTCACATTCTATTTGGTTCTTCATGTTCTAGTTATATCATGATGTGTAAAATTGATGTAAGAGATAGTGAAGCATCCAGCACTATTCTCTATGTCAATTATGAAAGATACTTTAGAACCTTAGAAAGAAGATCTATACTTAGGATGGAGATCATTCTAAAGTTGGATCAAAGTTCTATTGTCAAAACTATGCCAAACCTAGTTGAAGAGGGAGTGTGAGAGATTTCAACTAGTTTAGTCTAGTTTAGTCATATTTTGGTAAATTGTCAATAAGAGGCCAAAACTCATTTTAGACTTAGAGATAAACTTTTTGAAGTTATATGAGTTTAAAATACATTCAATAAACACTTTTTGAAAGTGTGGGAAAGTTGGTAGTTGAGTTTGAGAGAGATTCAAATTTGAACTTTGGGTACATTGAATCTAGACCCAAAAATAGTAGGGTTTACATTTTGGAGGGAAAGCCAGGTGGCCAAATAGGGTTTGGAAACTCTGTAAAAGGATGTAACTCGTGGAGAGACACATCTTCTCTCTTCTATCTCTCATTTCATCAATATACATGGTTCTCTTTCGGTTCTACTACTCATTGGTGCACTATCTTGGTGATATCTTGCAATCTTGTGTGTAGAATGCTCATATTTTGTTATTTTCAGTTTCACACATGTGAAATACAATAGGGTACTGTAATTGTACGGACAAAAAAATATATTTTATGTTTTGGTTCATGTTTGATCAGTATCTCTTAGAGTTTGCATCTCATTTTGTATGTAGATGTGATTTTTCTACATTGGAAGGATTGTTGGTTTGCTCCCTATTGTAACCAAAGATCAGGGACATGGATTGGATCTTGAATGATCTGAAATCCTTCACAGTTGCTACCACGGCCATGGAAACAGATGGAGCTGCTGTTGTCGATTCATCTAAGCCAGCCTCTGCCTCAACCTCACAGAAGCAGAAGAGTTCAAGCACCTCGGATGACGATGCAACTCAGTCCGACACTTCAAGCAGTGTTCGTGCAGTACCAGTAGGTGACACTGGGGTAGCGGATGACCAAGAGGATGAACCTGATAACCAGCCCCAGTGGTTCCGCACCATGATAGAGAAAGCCAAGAATTTAGTGGCTGACATATATGAATTTGATCGATACAACCAAAAGACAATCTTGGACCTGATAGAAGCAAAGCGGAAGTTTCAAGACTCTCTCAAAGAGTCCGTATTTGGAGGCAATATAGAAGATCGACAAGCTCGAACATGAGTTGTCAGATCTCAAGCAGCAGCTGGAAGACCAGAAGTTAGTTGCTAAGTTGCAAACTTAGGATTTGGCAACGATAGCTACTCAGACAAAGCGAGCACGTCAAAACCAGTCGAAGGTATGTGCTGAAAGATTCAATGCATTTGCTGATCGATTCTGGAAGTGGTGTCCACAAGCATTTAACATAGATTACAATGGCGTGTGGATTATATGATGCTACCAGGCGCAGTAGGCATCGCCTTTGATGACTGGAAGACATCATGGGAAAAGGACGACTTTCTCTGGTTATAGGCCCAGTTATCTATCCAGCAGAAAGGATGTCTTTGCTGGGGCATAATTCAGGGGAAATTCCAAGTCTTACCTTTCGGTTCAACTGAGTCATACATAGGCTCTTCTGCTATGTATGCTCTCGAATAAATTTGAATTAAAGAATTTCAATTTTTGCGAAATGAAAACAATAAGCGACAATTTTGGAAGCGAAAGTCACAGTTCCAAGTGTACAAACCAAAAGATGTTGCGGATTTAGGTGCTTTTGATGCTGCATGTTTGCTGATCAATGTAAATATGGCCTACCCCAAACTTTTCAGTCTTTACGTGGATTGGGAGCGAAATTTTGCTGATTATGTTACCGAAATTCAACACAATCTGCAAGACCGAAGAAAGTTAATTCGTTACAAACAATTTTGTACATATTCATTTTGGCAGTTTGGAACTTTTGCAGCAAAGACAATGTTTTTTGTCCAAAATCTTTATGTTAAAAGTTCTTTTAGAAGATTTTCAGCTCGCTATTGTAAAGAAATCACACTTCCTAGTGATTCAGATGTAGATAGAAAGTTAACCCAGGAGCTGTTTGACGGAACATTGCTCCCGGTTAAGCTTGAAGAATTCGGCAACCTAACAATTGGCCATTATACGAAATCAAAGGAAGATTTGCTATTATAAGGGGCTCAACAAAATTTGGAGTTAGCCCAAAAACTACATGAAGAATTGAATCCTTCATGAATATTCATTCTTGCCTATGACGTGGTGATGTTTCTATGTGATGCTGAATCCAAATTTTTGAACTTTTGAAGATGATTTGAAGTTTGATTCATGTTCTTATCAATAATTCAACGATCACCTCCAATCAACCTATTCAATTCAAAAAGCAGCAAATTCGTGAGATATACAACCTTGTATTGCCTCCTCTTCCTCAAGACATCATCCTCAAAGTATGTGTGCTAGAAATGAGGAAATTAGAGCCCAAATCCTGCACAAATGTCATGACAATGCTTGCGTTGTCCCGGGCACACAAAGAACGCTTGATCTAGTAAAGAGGAACTTTTACTAGACAAAATCAAAAGATCAAGTTGAGACTAACGTTCACAAGTGCGGACAATGCCAAGTGAATAAAGCGACTTAGGCGGTTGACTTGTTGCTTCCATTGGAAATTCCCGAAGGAAAGTGGAAAAGTATTTCCATGGATTTTGTGGTTGGGCTACCTCGGACGGGGAAGAAAAATGATGTTATCTGGGCCATAGTTGACAGACTGACCAAGATGGCACAATTCATTCCAACCAAGATGTCGCAATTTATTCCAACCAAGATGTCTATCAAAGCTTCAGAGTTTGCTCAACTTTTCGTTGAAAAGTACAAAACATCCGTTGCGTACATACTTTGATCTAAACGAGAGGCACAACAAAGTTGAACAAGATAATCCAGTGTGAAATTGATGGTTCTCCATGAATCATATGTGACAACATAGAAACCTAAAGACGTTAGAAGCCAGCCCAACTTGATACTAGAGACATGTGCATTGTGTACCATGGCTACACCGACATAACAGAGAGATGACAAATACAATAACCAACCTCCAAAGTCTCATGTCGAGTTTCATCTAGGCATCATGCACCAATTGAACACTATGCTCTTCGCATCATAAAACTCCAACAACCATCAAGGATGCAATCAGAGACAAAAATATGATCCTTGGTTAGGGTTACATGCATTTATTTTCAATTCAAAAATAGCTTTAGTTTTGATTTTCGGTTTTAGCTTTAGTATGATCCTCAGTTTCAACTTTAGTTAGGTTGTATTTATCGGAGACATTCCATGCTTTCATAGCATGAAGCATACTGGACACACACCTCTTAGTTTATGTAGCTTTGGCACTTTAAAGACATTGATAAAAAATTTCTCTTTTTTTTTCTCTTGACCTTGATCTCCTCTCTCTACCCAGGTGATCTCCACCTCTCCTACTTGGGGTTTATAGCATCTTCTTCACTCGATGCTCTTCCTATCAAGTTAAGTATGCACCTCCCTCACCTCACTCAACCTTGATCTCTTTCTTCTACTAGGATTTGCAAAATGGTTATCTCTCTTAAGTTCATCCTTCTATTGGGTCATCTCTCCCCCAGTCACCTTCTCTAGAGTCTACTCATATGCATGAAGGCATATAGCACAAGATTATCATTGCATGTTATTTCAAAGAAAAATAATTTGACTTCATGGTCAGGAGAATAGGCCATTCACGAACCTCACGGACCTTATTGGGGACCCATGGTCCGAAATAATGTGACCAAGATAAACTAGTCTTGTTTGAAAGAGCTCACATTTGGATTCCTTGGCGTAGAGCTTCTCCTATCTTAGTAACTTCAAGATAGTCCTAAGATGCTCCTCATGCTGTTCTAAGGTCTTACTATAGATGAGAATGTCATCCAAGTAAACTACTACGAACTTACCCATTGGGCCAGGCCGGTTTTCGTGCTCTCCATTCTACCACAAATCATGTCTTCACTCTTTGAGCTATCATTGAGGAAGCCAGACATAGGCGATAGAGGGTTTATTATTGCTTTGTTGACTTCAGGAAAGACCTTTGATTCTGTTCCATGTTTTCTTCTCATCCAACGACTATGTGATTTTGGCTTCTCTACTGACACAGTTCTAGCAGTGATGGCACTTTATCAGCAAATTCTTGAATGTTTTCGAGGTGACACTGGCATCTCAAAGCATATATGGAGCACCATTGGGTGAAACAAGGTTGTTCCCTCTCACCTACATTATTTGGACTATATGTTGATGAGCCTGAGAGAGTTGTCGAGCAGAGTAGTGCTTTGGAAATGCTTGCAATCTAAATCTTAAATCTTAAAAGTGTGCATTGCTTAGATTCATTGCATTTGAACATAGGTGTCTGGTCTTTCACAATATTGGGATAACTTGCTAATTTTTTTGACCTAAATCATTTCTTTCAAATTTCTTTTTCACTAGAGATTCACAGGGATTCAAATCAACATCACAGAATAGGGTGATGAAAAGAAGGAAAAGTGTATTTGGCACGAGCATGTCTCACAATACTTGCTAGAATTGATTTAACATAGCATAGAGAGCTACTATCTTAGTAACTAAATATTTACCTTGACGGGTTTGTATTCAAAATCAATAAAATCTGTGACTTGATTTCAGTGTTTGTGCATCAACATCACCATCTAACATGGATTAATGACCTTAAACCCCACAAGTTGAATTGCCAGCATGAGCTGATTCTTCGATATATATCTACAGTTATAACCTTATCAACAACTAGTATTGCAAAAAACTTGAAATGGGAAGTTGTCTCCTCAATTTTATGAACCATTTCAAGCCATACAAAGAGTTGGAAAACTAGCATATGAATTGGATCTGCATGTCCTTATGAAGAGGCACAATGTGTTTCGTGTTAGTTTGTTGAAGAAAGATATCGACAAGAACGTTGAAACACTGGTTGAATACTACCTTTGAATGAAGAAGGGAAATTGGTACTACAACCATAGGCAGTTGTTGATATCATGATAACGAACTATGGAATGAAAGACGAGTGCAACAATACCTAATCAAATGGAATTTACCATGTAAAGATAACACATGGGAAGAGGTGGCCAACAATATTGAAAATTGCCAAAGGTTTCTTGGAGCATGACACTAGATACAGAACTACTTGGTCATCATTTTTTAGGACAAAAATGCTTAAGTAGTGTCATGTCCTGCATATAATTAGCTCATGTTCCAGTAATAGACATTTTTAAATATAGTCATCGAGCCAAACTAGATTAGGACTAGTTTAATAGGATAGTTGATAAAAGGGCTTAGGCATCCGCACTATTTTTGTTAATTGCGGGATTGCAATAATGGTTGGAAGGCCCACTTTAGTTTAGAAAGGGCACAAACTCATATTAGAGACACAAAGGCCCACAATAAATAGCTAAGGTCGTGCTAGATTTAGAGGCTATTCTACATTCACTAATTTTGAACTTTCTCTTATGAGCTTATCTTTTTGAAAGCTATGGCTTTTGCCTTTTGTTCGTTCAAGTGCTTACCTTCACATGAGAGCTTGATCATGCTCTAGCTTAAGGCCTTGATGTGATGAATGAACATTCAATGGACGATTCTATCTTTCTTTGCTATATTTGGGGAAGCTTCTTCTAATTTGCCTAGTTTCTTGATTTCTTGTATTCCCATGATAATTTGATGCTTATAAATGGATTTAATGTTAGGATGCTATGATTGGCAAATGATAGTTTGACAAAAATACATTCTATATTCATAAATATCACTATTTGTAATTTCTTAACTTTCAAAATAATGAGTACATAATGTTTTTCTTGGATGTATCTTTATGAGGTTGATTGCAGTTTCTATTTATGATTCCACTGAATCTTGATCCTTTTAAATCTATTCAAATCAATCTCAAACACATTGGGATTTAAATATTGATTCTATTGTGTCAAAGTTTTTGAGAATTTTCACAACTTTGAACCTTTCTGTAAAATCCAAATTTCTTGACGGGATTTTTGGAACCGTTTGTTGGCAAGGGCTCACTTTGATACTCTGAATTATTTTGTGAATCAACTTAAATTGATTAGAACCTTGATTCGAGTCTCCTGGGAACTATGCTCCTAGCCTCGAGGGGAAAGGAGGCATTCTCACTATTTATAATGTCATGTCAAAGAACTTTAAATCTCTACTCCTCACTTTTATGAACTATATAGATGATTTTAACTTCCATTCCACGGTCTTGATTTTGATATACATCTCAACTTCTACAACTTTTGGACCGATGTTCTACTCTTTGAAGAAAACTTTGCTAGATTGCTGCATGATATTAGCCTGTGATCACTGATAGCTGAGTGCCATGTCAGTCTGTAGAATTTGGAAACTTTTTTATCTTCTACCATCTATGATCAGTTATAACTCGTGAATATCAACTTATCATTTTGTTGGTTCAATCACACATAGCATGAATGCTCAAAACTAGATTTAAGCAGATGGATAACACCCAATATAGATAACTGTAGTCTGTCAGAGGAAACAAGTTATACGGTTTTGCCACTGATTCATTCTTGTGAAAATTGGAACCAAGACAAAAACAAGAATGATTTAAAGTGCCTGGACATTCTAGACTATATCTAGTCTACTTTATTCAGACTTAATTGAAATGAAACATCTGTAAATAAAGCTAGTAAGTGAGTACAATGCCAAATTGAAAGTCAGTACGTAAGTTCTGCAAAGCAGCCATGCAAGTGGACACTGTCAAAAAGTTCCAGTCAGGGTGCCCTGATGATTTGACATGATGAAGTTTTAGGTGCCCTTGGAAGTTATATTTGCTTTCATCTTTGCCACATAGCTGATCGTACTCATTTTGCTGATCACCAACGTATTTCCCTCGTCTCTTTCATGATTCTTATATCGAAGTTCTCCATTACTGTACAGGAAGTACTTCGAATTTCTAGCCTCAAGTTGATGGAATTTGCTATAGGTTTTGTTGCATATAATGGCCCCATTATTAGATTGTGCACAATTATTGTAATACTGTTGTGGAAGCAAGATAGTTCTGACAATTTGAGATCAACTGTTCTGGCAAAGGTTTTTAAGACTGTTATGTTCTTGTTCGTCGAGGGACTTGATCATGTTTGAAAATTAAGGTATGTGTTTCTTCTCTAGCTATTGCATCGGAAATTTTAAGCTTTGAGTTGGTAGCTCTAGCCAGTCATTAGAGCTTACATGACCCGAGAAGAAACCTAATGTGGAGATATTTTCTGCTTGTGGCTTGCGCTTATTTTTGGCTTCTTGGTGTGAAGCTATATGAACGCATGAGCATTGTTATGGGCCTATTTATTACTTCAAGGACCCATTTATCAGCTATATGCTTTTCAGTACCTTCTCGCTGGCTGCCTTTTTGGATGTGCCAGCCTGATTTGGTAGCTTCCTGGAAGGTTCCGCTAATGGCCTCCAGACTAGTATAAATAGTATCTCTACCAGCCATTTACAACTTATGATTTTGATGAGTATGGGTGTCCTTTTCACAAGTGCTTACCTGTGTTTCTTTGCAGGAACTGCACATTACTGTTAATGTTACTTGTATGGTGTTCTTTGTAGATTAGCATTTCACTGTCTTTTGTTCCTCATGTAATTCCGCATGCTCATAACACTACTAATGTTGTGTGCCAGAATGTTCAGTCCATATGAACGATCGTCGCATTTTTCTCTCGAGTGACTACGTAATGTTAAGGATTGTGCATCTTCTTTTTGTTATGTTTTTGACTTATACGGGACTTGAAATTTGATACCTTTGTTGATAATAATTCTATTCAATCTACATTTCTTTTTTCAAGTGAAAATATCCGTTTACTTGACTATGCAAATTGTTTAGCAAGTTTTGATATCATTGACTTGCAACTCTTTGTAGTATTAAGTTTCTCATGCTCAGCATAGAAAAGATGGCAAATTTGTTTTTATGCAACTCATATAACAAGAGTTCATGATGATGTTGGGCGTATGCTATGAGGAGAATTCCTGCATGCTGGATACATTTTTCATTGTGTTCATATGTTTGAGCAGGGAGTGCATCCATGTGACAGGAGACAAAGTGCAAGTATTTACAAGAAGCTTTTTCCAGCCATAGACTTTTCTGAGGTGTTTGTTCCCACCTTTCCTTCCACAAGTTGGTTTTGAATTGGATATGCAACTTACTATTCTAGTCATACTTTTTTTTTTTTGCAATATTCATGTTCTTTTGCTATGACATTGTTGTCCTTTGCTGAATCAAGACGATTGAAGAATGCCTGGCTATATCCTACTATTTTGAGTACATATAAATGCAAGAACTAATGACGCAAATTGTTTTTTTAAGAACAAAGCCCATGGCAAAGACATTCATTTAAGCTTAAATAGCTCATTATGTGACCTATTGTTTTTTGCCTCATATTTTATGTCATCTAATATAGGTTGCTGTTATTTCTTCTACGTGTATTGCTCTTAAGTAACCAAAGGAGTCAACATTTGCTAAGAACATGCTAAAAGAGTCCAATTTTTCTATGACCATGGCAGATTCTCTAAATTGCAACCAACTCAAGAGCCCTATAGATCTTTTGGCTGCTTTTAAGATTAAGTTTTGAGCCATGCACAATCCTGATACAACAGAAACACTTTTGTTACAAATTGTGCGACTCTTGTTTGAATCGTTGCAACTATACAATGTGTAGATTCAGATGTGCCATGAAAACCTCTTCAAAAAAAGTTGACCCCATCACCTGGTAGGTCAGGGTACCTATCTTTGCGTCCGCTATAAATTCTCCTTTTCGTGGTGGGGGCTTGGATGTTTACCTAGCTATAGGGAGCCAGAAAACTCTTGTAATATATTGATTGTAAGTGAAAACATGTTAGTAGAACATCAGACATGAATGTTTTGCAAAAGATTTTTTTTGGTTCCTAGAAGGTGCTTGAAGCAGCTGTGATCAAATTAGCAACAAGACAACATGCAGCAGAATCCAGGCAAGCAACAATCACTGTAATTATGACTTATGTTTAGTGTTATTTGAGTAAGCTGAAGTGATGATATGTCATAGACCTTAACATTTCTATGAGGAAAGAGGGAATTCATTCGATTGACTTTGCTCTTTAGTGCTTGATTTCACGAATGCTGAGTCTGCCAGTCACTCCAAATAACTGATAGAAACTACTGTAACTTTTTCCCATGTTCGCGTTCCCTGTGATATTGTGGACTCGTTCTTCTGTTTGCCAAGGAACTTTCGTGGGTTGCTTGCATGACAACCACAAAATAACACAGTTATTGTTCCTTGTATGTGAGTAAATGGAATTTTGTTGGCCAGTTGGAAACAGATGAAGACAGTTTTGGTGGAAGGCAGATGTTCGAGAAAGTCATGAAGATATTTATTCTCGTTGTCGAGCTCTCATCAGGTGGTGATTGTAACACTTTCCAGTTTACAAATCATAGGCATCTTCTGAACATCATATCTGGACATTCTTTTCCCAAAAATGAGAAAACATAACAGATTGAGTCTATGCTTTTGAACTCTAAATGAGAAGGTTTGTTGTTCTAAGTATGATATAGCAATTTGCAAATTTGATGGGGAAATAGGATCTTTTGCATGCTGGAATATGTATATGATTCTAGATGTTTTTTTCATGATAAGTTTAATTTCCTTAGGCTAGCACTATACTGCAAACTAGTATTGTTATGTGTTAATATTTGGCAAGTTCTTCCTTATGCAGCATCATCCCAAATCTTGTTTTGTTACTTTCTTAAGGATCCCAGTTATGGCCTTACATCCCATGGTTGTTGATGTGACATGTGCTTGCTCTTAAAATAAGTGCACTGCACAATTGATGGAAAATTTGGCCATTGGACGTGCTGGTTGAGTGTTGAGATCCCACAGCCATCCTCATCGCCACCCACAAAATATGTTAGGACCCCCTCCAAAAATCCATACCAAAGGACACCACACCTCCTTGAACATCTTCTTACAAGTAGGTCATTTCAATCCTTCCTCCTTATGAGATTTAGTAGGTCTTCTACCTCCACATGGCAGTGCGCTGTTACACCACCAAAAGAAGACCATAGTTGCTTTCCATCGTAAGCTTGGTAGGGATGCTACAAGACATAAGAGACAAACAAAATGGTTAATTTTAGAGTGTTTGCTCAACTTTACAAGTTGGCATAAGTTGTAGATCGTACTCGTGAGAAGGCCATGGCATGTCAGAAAGTAGTCGTATTTGCCATAAACAATGCGAGGAGGAGTGGCAATTGCTGCTCTGTTTGTATATCTTTTCAAGCAGAAACCCAAACTCAAGGACTTACTGGTCTAGAATTGTCTATTTTGTTGGACTTTTTGCATTCTTTTTCAAAATGTTCTCAATGCCATGCGTGTCATGTTGGGCATAGAGTAAGCTAGATGAAGAGTCTCCAAATTTGGTCCAGAATTAAATATGGCCAATCCACACAATATTATCATCCTTTGGGTTCCGCAAAAGTCAGGGCACTATAAGATCTGAGTTGGTCTAATGAGTGAAATAGAGATAGGTGACATTAGCAGTTTTGACTCCTAGTACTTAAACTATTACGTAGTACGGGCCCTTTAAAAAAAATAAAAAGCTCCTTTGTGAAGTCTTTTCTGATCTTCGATAACTGTCTCACAGGTTGCTGAATCGGCCTGAAAAACAAATTGCTGTTGTTTGCCATAGCAGTTTCCTTGCCCATTTGGTTTTGGTGATGATTGTACACCGGTAATTAAAAATGAGCTTCACAATGGGTAAGCCGGTAGTTATATCTTGCACATTCTCTGTCCTTATTGCAAAGAGTAACTTGGACGTTGAATGTACATACCTGACGACTGATACTTGCTCTATATCTTTTTAGAGGTTACATTTTGCTCTGTACATATGGATGCAATTTATGATAGATGTATTTTTGTTAAACATAAAAAATCGTGATATATGGGATGTGGGAAAAATGTTGACTTCCTGTATGGAATGAGTCAGAACCATGTTTCATATGTACCTGTTATTAACAAAATTATGCATATGGGGAGGTATTCATAACTTACTGAGTTCATGGCAAATGTTGAATGTCCAAACCTTCTCTGTTTTGACTGCAGATATGCAAATTGTGAGCTTCGCACAGTCCTTGTTGCAGATCGAAGGTCCGCAGTTAAACTCACATCAGTTGTTTTTGTGACTTATTGGTTTCCAGTGACTTGTGAATGTTGTTTGTAACACATCTAGTCTCAACAATATAACTATCTTACCACATTCGCTTCCCTTTTTTAGTTAGGCTATGCAGGAACCTTTTGAGCGATATTCCAGGTACTGATTCTTCCTGATTTATCTTTAGTTTTTTATTATAAAAATTGTTTTGGTTGAAATATAACATGGTCTTCTGATGGATACAGGGCTATTGGTAAACCATCGGTCACAACAGATTTTCCAGGAGGAATTCCAGTTGGCCTGAGTGCTGGTAGCGACCTTGCAGATTCTTTGTCAAATGGGCCTCTTTAATTGTCCTTAAAGCGGGTCACCATCATTTTGCCCTATGAATATTTGATAAATTTGGATGCATGGTAAGCTTGATTGGCTTTCTTATGTAAATTTGCTGATATATAATAAAAGAAGAATGAAGAATGAACCTTCTCTTAACTTTATGTTCAAAATTCAAAACTCTGCTCTCACTTTTCGTTTCCATAACATAATTGGCTAAATTAAACTTTGGTATGGGTTCCTCTGTTGTCCTGTTCTACTACAGTAAAATCCACATCCATTTACAAAAATTCATATCATAAGAAATTTTGCTGGAAAAATGTTCTTGTTTCTAATACTTTGGCTACCTTTAGGTGGCATTGAAATTCACTTGGGAGTTTTTTGAAGCTTCTTAAGAGTGCTCTTTTCTAGCAAAAAATCAATTATATTTGGAAAAAAATGAGTTTTTGATTAGAAAAATTTGTCATATACTATTAGTACATCAGTGCTTATAAATGCATTATAATATCCAGTGTAAGAATTGTTAGTCCCAAAAGGAGCTATTAGTTTTAAGAATAAGGCGGATCCCAAAAATAAGAGGCCAAAAATAAGCGCAAGCCACAAGCAAAAAATATCTCCACATTAGGTTTCTTCTCGGGTCATGTAAGCTCTAATGACTGGCTAGAGCTACCAACTCAAAGCTTAAAATTTCCGATGCAATAGCTAGAGAAGAAACACATACCTTAAAACTTTGACACAATAGAATCAATATTTAAATCCCAAATTGTTTGAGATTGATTTGAATAGATTTAAAACGATCAAGATTCAGTAGAACCATAAATAGAAACTGCAATCAACCTCATAAAGATACATCCAAGAGAAAAGAAAAACATTACATAAAAGCCATTTCTGTACTCATTATTTTGAAAGTTAAGAAATTACAAATAGTGATATTTATGAATATAGAATGTATTTTTGTCAAACTATCATTTGCCAATCATAGCATCCTAACATTAAATCCATTTATAAGCATCAAATTATCATGGGAATACAAGAAATCAAGAAACTAGGCAAATTAGAAGAAGCTTCCCCAAATATAGCAAAGAAAGATAGAATCATCCATTTAATGTTCATTCATCACATCAGGGCCTTACTCTAATCTGAGTTTGTGGCCTTTCTAAACTAAAGTGGGCCTTCCAACCATTATTGCAATCCCGCTACTAACAAAAATAGTGCGGATGCCTAGGCCCTTTTATCGACTATCCTATTAAACTAGTCCTAATCTAATTTGGCTCGATGACTATATTTTAAAATGTCTATTACTAAAACATGAGCTATTTATATGCTAGACATGACACTACTTAAGCATTTTTGTCCTAAAAAATGATGACCAAGTAGTTTCGTGTCTGGTATCATGCTCCAAGAAACCTTTGGCAATTTTCAATATTGTTGGCCACCTCTTCCCATGTGTTATCTTTAGATGGTAAATTCTCCGTAGTTCGTTATCACGATATCAACAACTGCCTATGGTTGTAATACCAATTTCCCTTCTTCATTCAAAGGTAGTATTCAACCAGTGTTTCAACGTTCTTGTCGATATCTTTCTTCAACAAACTAACACGAAACACATTGTGCATCTTCATAAGGACATGCAGATCCAATTCATATGCTAGTTCTCCAACTCTTTGTATGGTTTGAAATGGTTCATAAAATTGAGGAGACAACTTCTCATTTCAAGTTTTTTGCAATACCAGTTGCTGATAAGGTTATAATTATAGATATATATCGAAGAATCAGCTCATGCTGGCAATTCAACTTGTGGGGTTTAAGGTCATTAATCCATGTTAGACGAAGATGTTGATGCACAAACGCTGAAATCATGTCACAGATTTTATTGGGGGGGCAGGACTTCCTGCTATATAGACACTGTAGATAAAAATGCTACCACCCCCCCGTAGATAAAAGTGGGGTCCAAATGCACACTGAGAAGGGCCCGATATTTATGCCCCCAACTGTATGCACATTGCACTCACATCTCCAGTGAAATGATTGCAAAAGTGATCATTATCCATACAGTTGATAGCACAAACTGTAGGATTAACATTTACTAAAAACCAGAGCAAATAACAACCAGACTCTCTAGCTACTGAAAATAAGATCTGTTTGTGCCCCATCTACTGCACTTCTGAGAGGCAAAATGCTAGCTTGACCATTGATCCCCTAAAAAAATTTCAGCCATAAGCTATTTTTTCAAAAAAAATAAAATTGCGATTCTATGTTCAGAATCGCGATTCTCTGCAACTATGAAAAAGATTGATGTTATGTCTAGATAGTAACCAACATAACACGGGAGATGTGCAATCTTCAACCATATGGAGGCCACCCACAAAGTCTTAGACTATCAACTTCACTTAACAAATGCAATGACATCCTTACTCACTCCTCAACACCCAAGAGCAGGTGCAAGTCACAGCACAGACATACTTCCACATTAAGACCAATGTACCGAGTTTGTCACTTATTCCGAGGTGAAGGGTAAGCTCAATTGTGATGGGGGCTAGCGTTAAAGAGCAAAGCCAATCAAATGAAGTCATTACCTCTTCATAGAAAATAAGTAAAATTTACATTTCATTTACGTCAGCTTAATCAAAAAAATAAAATCTTGGTAGGCAAAATGCACCACTAAAGATAGATAGAATTAGCACAAACAAGTTGACCTCAACTTGGATGAGGATCTAAAATGAGAAAATGAGTGTCTGCTAATACAGCTGAAAAATACATCAATGTTGAGTAGTACCTGACATATTAATGGAGACGTTCCATCTCAACCTTATAAAGTCCACCAAAGTCCTAGAGCATCAACTTATCATGCATATCGTGGACCAAATGCTAGTACATCCCGATTCCCTAATCACTTTGTTTGCATCCAAGAGTATATGCAGATCATACGCACAACAATAAAGATGTTGGCACCACAACAAGGCCATGCTTGGACGACCTCCTGACACATCTACAACCAAGTAGTGATGACTCCTTTAAGACGCCAGGTAACTTTATCATTCTAGCATTGATTTACCCTTTGCTGAAAATACTAGTTGTGAGCATTGTTGTTTCAATATGACAGTTTTTGGCCTCCACAATCTTATTCAGATGAATGGGACCGAGCCATAACAATTTTGTTAGATGATGGCTCTACACATAATTTTATTAGCTCTAAATTGTTGCAAAAGCTAAAGGTGGAAACAAGGCAAAGTGACCATTGGTACGTGGTAAAGCGAGTGACGAGAGTCACAATTTGTCGTTATTTTACAACGGCTCACTCATAGAACTTAATGGAAATGTGGATATTTCTTTTCCTTATATGCTCTTTGCTTTGGAAACGGTTGAATGCATGAATACTGTGGATTGTGATTCTTATTTATGGTGGTTAAAGGATTTTGCCTATCAGGAAGAATGCAACTTATACAAGTATAACTTGGCTTCACTAGGTTTTTACAATGATTCATCAAGGACTATGCGGTAATTGCATTGCCCTTGACGAACGTCCTCAAAGGGGCAAAAAGAACATCCTCAGTCGTTTCTGATCACAAGGTTTGTGAAGGCTGTGTCTTAGGCAAGCATCATATGAAGAAATTTTTGCCTAGTACATTTAGACATGGATCTATCTTCTGAAGAATAAGGGTGAAGCTTTCAAGTATTTCACATGGTTTAAGACACAGGTGGAGAAAGAAACAAATAGACAAATTAAGATACTTCGCTCGAACAAAGGGGGAGAGTATCTTTCTAAGGAATTTCAGGTGTTTTGCAAGGATAAAGGTATAAAGAGACAGTTTGAAAATATGGACACACCTCAACAAAATGGAGTTGCAAAAAGAAAGAACCAATCTATAGTAGAAACTACAAGGAGTATGCTCAAGAGTTAAAATCTTCCAAATATGTTTTGGGGTGAAGCAATTAAGACAACGGTTTATCTTTTGAATCGAAGTCCTACAAAGGCTGTAGAGAATCGAACTCCAGAAGAAGCTTACACAGGTCAGAAGCTAGATTTAAGTCATTTGAGAGTGTTTGGGAGTATTGCTTATTCTTACATACCTAAGGATTCAAGGAGCAAATTGGATTATAAGGCGACCAAGTGTTTATTTATTGGTTTTGATAATCAAGAGAAGAGATACAAGTTATATGACTTGGAGGATAAAAAAATAATCATATCGTCTACGCCAATTCAAGAACCTAGAGTGACTTTGGTTGAGATAGGAAAGAGGAAGGAGAGGTCAAGTATATGGGATACTTATTCACCTCCTATTTCATCAGGCATGAAGCATCCTACATCAGAAGCTAGAAGATTGCCTAGGTGGTACAGTGAAATCATCAAGGATAGTGTTATCATGGAACAGGGAGAATCCAGTACACATGGAACTAGGAGATCAACTAGACTTGAAAAGCAACATGAAGATCAAGACCTACAGGAGATTTGACAGGAGGATCATCATGAAGATGGGGATGTACATTTTGCATATATGGCCACAATATTAGAAACCAAGGATCCATCTACTTTCAGAGAGGCTAAAAAAGAGGATATTTGGAGGAAAGCTATGGATGAGGCGTACGACTCAATCATGAAGAACAAGACTTGGAGACTTGTTCAGTTACCTACAGGTAAAAAGGCCATTGGATGCAAGTGGGTCTATAGAACTAAGTACAAATCAGATGGTTCTATGGATAAACATAAGGCAAGATTGGTGGCAAGATGTTATGCTCAACAGGAACGGATTGACTATGAGAAAACTTTTGCACCAGTTGCTAAGTCTACTACTATGAGGACTGTTTTATCATTGGCAGCTCAGTTTGGATGGGATATTCAACAAATGGATGTAAAGAGTGCATTCTTGAATGGATTTCTAGAGGAAGAAGTCTACATGGAGCAGCCAGAGGGATACATAGTAGCAAGACATGAAGACAAGGTTTGCAGGTTGGACAAGGCACTATATGGACTTAAGCAGGCACCCAGGGCATGGTACACGAGGGTTGACACATACTTTGAGAAGCTTGGCTTTCAGAGAAGTAGTTCGGAGCCTACACTTTATGTTTTGATCAAGGATAATCATATTGTTATTGTAGTGATGTATGTGGATGATCTTATTATTACAGAATCATATTATAGTATGATTCAGGGAATCAAGAAAGATCTCTCATCAGAGTTTGATATGAAAGATCTTGGTTCACTACAATATTTTCTTGGGATTGAGGTATGGAGAGTAGCACATGGACTATTTATTTCTCAATCTAAGTATGCTCATGAACTTCTTGAAAAGTTCAATATGTTAGAGTGCAAGCCTATTTCTACACCATAAGATAGTGGATGTAAGCTTACTAAAGCTGAGGAAGATTAGGATGTAGATGAGACATTATATAGAAAGCTTGTTGGAAGCTTAATGTATCTAACTACTACAAGACCAGATATTGCTTATGCTATGAGTATGGTTAGTCAGTTTATGGCTAAGCCTAGGCAGATTCATTGGAAAGCTGCTAAGCAAATACTCAAATATATATTCAGGGCACTTTGAAATTTGGTATTCTCTATGGTAGACATAATGATTTGAAGTTACAGGGATATGTGGATGTTGATTGGGTTGGAGATGCCGAAGACCGAAGATCTACTATAGGTTATGTTTTTAATCTTGGTTCTCTACTATAGGTTATGTTTTTAATCTTGGTTCTGGTGCTATCTCTTGGAGTTCAAAGAAGCAGCATACTATAGCTTTATCATCTACAGAGGCAGAATATCGAGCGACTACAAGTGCAACATGTGAAGCAATATGATTGCGAAGGATTCTACATGATCTACATATGGTACAAGATTCACCTACAGTACTTCAATGTGACAATCAGAGTTATATTAAATTGGCGAAAAGTTCAGTTTTTCATAGTAGGACAAAGCATATTGATATACAACAACACTTCATCAGAGAGAAAATTCAAAGTGATGAAGTAGAGCCTATCTATTGCCCTACGGAAGAGCAAGTTGCAGATATCTTTACCAAAGGTTTGGCAAAGAAAAATTTCCGAAGTTTAGAGAACTTCTAGGGGTAATAGATAACAAAGTAAACAATAAAGGGAAGTGTTAGGAATTAATGTTTATTTGATATCCGCCTACGTGCTATTTTTAGGGTCCATTCTATTTATAGTAAATTTGTTTTTTTAAAGCTTATGCATGTAGGTGGGTGCACTATAAATAGATTAGGATCTATTTAGTACTTAGAAGTTCATTTTGGGTTCTTATCATATATAGGTAGTATTATTAGTAAATAGCTTTTGCTATTTTGCTATTTACTTTAGGTTCATTAGCTTTTATCAATCATTAGAGAAACTATATAAGAAGGCTGGTGCCCCACCACAACTATTCCATTCAATTCCATTATGCTAGAGCAATTGCTCAATTCTCCTATGATCTAAATTCTCTCTATGCTTGGTTTGGTGTGAGTGCTAGTAGGACTAGTATCTTCATCTAAAATTTGTATCACAAATTCTGACACATGCGGGTTTCAGAGCTCAGTGCTCTACTACTAATCCCATCCTTACAATCCGTTCCATCATTGAGCAGGCCAAGTAGAGACAGCAGAGAGTTTATTGCTGCTTTGTTGATTAAAGGAAAGCCTTTGACTCGGTTGTTGCGAGACGTAGGCTTCTCCACAGATACAGTTTTGACATTTATGGCACTATATGAGAGAGTTTTGGGTTGTTTCAGAGAGGATTTCGGCACCTCAGATCCAGTTGAGCACTATTGGGGTGAAATTGTATTTTTCCATAAAGCTCTATTGGAGATGTATTTATGCTCCCTGTTGGTTAACACAGTTGCAATTTAATATCAGTCTTACGTACCTTCTGGATTTACAAAGACGTTAATATAAATTTCTTACTTTCCTTCTTTATGCCTCTCTCTACCCAAGTGAATTGCAACTCTACTACTCAAGGTTTGCGGCATCTTCACCCACACCCCTTCCTAACCCGAACCCCTTCCTATCAAGTTATGCATGCACCTCTCTCCTCAACTCACTCAATCTTGATCTCTCCCCTCTAGTTGGATTTGTAATTAGTTCTCTCTCTTGAGCTGATCCTCCTAGCTAACCTACATCTCACCCCTCTACCTTTTCTATTTGTATGCATGTTGATCATTGCATGAAGGCACACAACACAATCATCATTGCATGTTATTGGAAAATCATAAAGAAAGATGGATCAAAAGAAGTATTATGCTACAACTTCGTGGTTTGTAAAAGATTGTTTTATTGATCAGCTATGGTATTGCATGTCAATTGCATGCATAATTTGATGTTAACGATCTTGGCAAAGACATTGTAAGGCATAAAGTAATATAGATTGATGCTTGGTGGTCTCAATAAAGATTCCATTCACAGGGGGAGCATAGATGTGATGCTTTCTTGATGTGTTGTGTGAATTCTATCCTACCATCCTTGTCATTGATCATACATTAAAATGCTCCATTTGCATCTAAATAAGTAGGTAACTATTTTGAAAGTTTTAAATTCTTTGCCAAGGTTCATGATATTATGGGTTATGTACCCCTAGTATGTGTGAGTGTGAATGTACAACCATGTCCATAGTAGAAATTCCAACATTTCGTGGGCATGAAATAAAATTCTGAACCATGTCATCCTCACATGTGATTACCCAAGATCAAATCTATTCTTAACTTCACCTCAGGCACGATGGCCATTGATGTGACGCTCTACGTCATGTGTTGCATGCATGCTATTTTACCATCTTCTTATCTATTTGTGAAATAGCAATATACCCAATTCACAAATTTAAATTTGAGAGATCAATGATGTCATTAGTAAAGCTTAGAAAAAACATACATCCAACAAAAAAAGTCCAAGGATCCATAATAAAACAGTAACACAAAATTCAAAATATCAAAAAGTTTACCCAGCCAACACTACTTAAGTCTCATTAGTACCCAAGCTCAAGTCGCTATTTAGGTCTCAAAAAAATCCACATTCTCCAAGGTAGACCTAGTGCTGACTAAGAAGAAGATGACAATGAACAAGGGACATTTAATCTTTAAATTAAAAAATAAAAGCAAAACCAAGGACCATAAAGTTGGCCTCCTTAGCTATACACTTTTCTAGAATCTACAATTTATCACCTTAAATATACCAAAATCTGAAATACCAAAGACAACCATTAGAGTCTCATATAGTTGGAACTTTGTACATGATTTTATTAAACGTGAAATCCTTATAGGTAACAATAATTTTGCTTAAATGGTGAATCTTTGAATTGAATATGAGGCATGCGAATCATGTTAACAATACTCTATTTTGGCTACAACCTTTTATCAAAAATGTCAACCAATAAGCCTAACCTAGCCTATCTTATAGAAAGATCCTAAAATTTGTACTTATCACCACTAGCTATACAATTGAGTTCATGAGTCTTTTAGGATAAATTCCTCCACCAAAAATGTTAGCATCTTTATATAGAAGCTACCAAAATCAGGAATTTTGGGAACAAATAAGTCATCAATATATCTTGTAACATGGTTTGTTCTATGCGATAAGATGGGACAAGTACCAAAGAGACTAATCTTTGCATGAATTCAAACCCATTGAAGGAAAGATAAAAGTCTGGTACATAAGCAGCACAATTGGTACCCATGGGAGTACCTATCCTTTATTCGAATATGGAATCACCTTGTGATTTCATTAGCAATTACAACGAAGAAACAAAGACTACCACAACGAATAGTTACAAACAATGAACCCAATATTTATATCATAGCATTTCAAGTCGAGTGGTTATTGTTTGAACAAAATTAGCTTGGCTACAAGGGCATCTACATTAATGAAAGAACACAATTTCCGCTATGTATTGTCAAACCTATCTCATGGCCAAAACTTTGTTCTTATTTAGATAAGTAATCAGTATAGAGCACATATGCAAAGGGGCTCCACTTGGTACATTTCATGCTTCTAGTGATCCTTGTTAGACTTTAGTTCTCAATCAACCAGATTACATGCAAATTACTGAGCATGTGCGATTCCAAACGATGATTGTTCCTTGAAAAGATTTATCATCCGAAGCAAAAAAGAAAAAAATAGCTATACATCCAAATATTGCATTTGAACAAGATTTACATAAGAAGATCAAACTTTCAAATACAGATAGAGCAAAAAAGATTGATTATTTTTTAGAAGAAGGGTTAAAAGGATGCAAAATGATTCCTTCTATGTATCACCAATCACATCATATAGAATGCTTATTAACACCTAAACACTTATTCACTATGAGTTCCAATAGAAATAGAACACCATCCATTAGCTTTTCTTCTTATATTGGTTAAATAATTAAAATATGGCTGAAAATTAATCCCTACTATGTAATATGTATCACCAATGACACCTAAGTGAAAAGAGTTCAACACCTGCAACACTTATTCTCAAATTCCCTGCTTGATATCTACCTCATTGATGCATAAGTGAAAAAATAAAAAGATTTTACTTGTTTCCATCCCAAAGGCGTAAGCATGGCATCAAGAAATTCAGGGGATATATATGCGCGTTGATCCAGCTCTCCTGCTACCTTGTGCATGTCTCACCTAGAATCAAACATAACACAAAATCAATTGTGACCCACTTGTTAGGGCAATAAAATTAGCTTTGAAGTAAGTAAAATTTTATTTGCTTCTTCGATCCTACAAACTCCCAAAAATTATTAAAAAACTCATCTATTCACCTTGTAACTATTCCCAAGACGAAATTTGATAGTAGCTCTAAATTTCATGTGTCAATTTTTGTCTTGTCTCCATGAAATACCCTAGCCATGTTGCAAATTGAAGCGTCTACCCTCACATTCATACTTAGTACAACTTCAAAATATTTAACTGATCTAGCTAAAGCTTGTCGTAACTAACTAACATGAAATACTGGATGGACTTTAGTGTTGTTTGGGAGGTCTACGTCATAGGAAACTTTGCATAGTTGCACGAATCACATATTCGAACAAAGAATTGTGGTTTGAATTGGTCTGGTTCGAATCGGTTCGATTTGAATCAGCAACCTATTTTGAATCGGTTGCCCCATAGAAAAAAGTTTGAATTGGCCCAAAAAAATGAAGAATTGTTTGAATCGGCCGATTTGAATCTTACTTAGCTGATTCAAACCGCTTCAAATTGGTCAAATTAGCCGATTCAAATCAGCGCATGCAACATTGGCCTATTCTCCTAATAATGGTAAATGGACTACAATACCTAGGAGAAAACTTAGCACACACTCCTGTTTTGAGGGTTCTAGAGTCAGTCGGGACTCGAAAAAAATACTTTCTCTCCAGGGGAGAACTAAATTTCCCATCTATGTGGATATGCATACTGCTTAGCTCGATCTAGGGCTTGCTTAATGCTACGCTTAGTGTAAGGATCACCAAATGAAAATCTGACTAGATCCTGTTGCAAAACAACAAAAAGGACACATGTGGAGCAAAACCACCCATCCAAACCTAGATCCCTCCTAGAGTTTTCTCCTGGACCTAGCCCCCAAGCCATAGTGAAGAACCTAAGAGAGAGGAGGAGAAACAAGCTCAAGAAACTGAATTTCCAATAGGAGGATGGACGAGTTTCCAATGGACATATTCTCCTCATGAGAGAGAGAATATTCTCCCTAGGATCCCCATGCAACCTATATTGAGCTATTAACCTCTTATTCTTGCATTAAAGCAGTCATTCACTATGCATGTGCTCCTATGTCCAATTATAGGTCCGGGCCCTCATATGATTATTAATTATTTTACAGGCCAAGCCCGGAATGATGAGGCATAACTAATAACCATATTCACATGGAGTGACCGGCTATCCACGTCAGGAATTATTCCGACTCCCTTGTACAGGACATGGACATAACATTCTTCCCCTCTTAAACCAGTTCTATCCTCAGAATGAGTAACTAGGAAAAATCCAATTTGTATGCTTTTAACTCTTTCCATGCATCATTATCCTCAATTTGACCAACCAACCTAAGCAAGCACACAGAGATAGAACAATTTCTCAATTGTTTGTCTTTGATTCTGAGTACTCATTCAGGGTCCAAAGGTACATTGAGCGATAAATCTTCCATATGGGCAAAATCTTCAATACATCAAACTGTCATCATCATATAAACTAAATTTACATGATACACCGAATGAGCAGTCGACCAAACCTGAAGATTAAGTTTAAAAGCTAACAAATCAATCATTTAACTTTCACAATTACCCTGAAAATCAATCTTTAGTCTGACTTCAATATCAAATAAGTATTTAGAGATGGGATAATTCTCAAATTATCTGTCTCTACATTGAAATACTATATCGACCTTTTAGAAGTACACTAAAAGATAAATTTTCCTATTGGGTTTGATTCTTTCCAATCTAATAACATCACCTTCATGTACCTCAATTTACATGAATCATTGGGTGAGTGCTCACCTTACATTGGAAATCAATATTCAAAAGTTAAAGATCCAAAACAATTATAGTCCAAGACTATCCACAAATTACTTGTAGACCTGTCAAAAAGCCTTCTTGGTACAAAACTCATCCCACCAAAATCTCTTAGGAGATCCATCAAGATAAGAATGACTTCAACTCAATCCTGAGTACCCCGGATACTCTCCTGAGATAAGTGCTCTATCCCTAGCATCATATGCCAGAAAATATCAACCATTCAATCTTGATAGACTTAACTGCTCCTAATTACCAGGAGATTTTAGGCTGAAAAAACAGTACACAATTCCTTGACTACAATCTGTAAAGGTAAGCAAATTCCTCATAAGTAAACAATTACTTAATGAAAATGTCCGTGAGATCCAAACAATCTCAAGTTTGTATACAAATTTAGAGTTCAAATAACAAATCTAAATTTTAACTCAACGAATTGATCAAGAATTACTCATCATCTTAAGAATCATCATATTTCCCATATAATCATCTAATGACCTTTAAGTATCAATCTATGATCCGTCAATCATAAACATTTAGAATCGTATGATTCGTCAATCATAATCTATCAGATTCTAAACCCATACTTAATCATTTAGAGATACTGGAGTATATGCACAACATACCACTCAGGAAATATAAGAAACATTCTGAAATCTTTTCCACAAGGAAAATTACTGGATTCCAAGAATATCCTTCCATCTCGATTCTTAAACCGATTATGAGTTCCAAATTCTACAATTAACCCAGTGATTAAAGACCATTATAACATTTGCCTTTAACAAATAATAAACTTTATACAATCACCTAGAACCACATCTAGAGATTATAAAGTTCTGCTGAATTCCAACTGAATTCAATGGTTATCCTTGACATTAGTTAGACTTTGTCATCCAATATATGTATATGAGCTCACTGGGATGTAGTCAATAACTTAGGATATTTGTCCTTCAAGAAATATTCTATATCAAGAATCTTCTATATTCTATGCACAATCTCATAAATGAATCCAAATGACTCACTAATCATGTGACTTATAAGCAATATAGATCAAACACTGCTTATTTATCCAATTAACTTCTAATCAGTAATCCAATTACTCAAGTCAATTGTAAATGATTCAGAAATCTTAAATGTCTAGGTGCAGATCTCAATTATACATGTATAACACCACATTTAGATCTTCTTCCAAACCATAAATAAGTTAATGAATTATCCTTTCCACAAAAAGAGACATTAACCTGCAAGTAATTGTTCCACACATTACTTGTTCATATGTCTATGCACTCTGACTAGTTTAAGTATACGATATAAACTCAGTACATAGGAAACACATAGTAGATCCACAATATTAAGATGTACATAAGCAACCTATCCAACTATGTTCCTATACATAAACATAGGCTATAAACTGACAGATATCCACAATCTGCATGTGTTACTCACATAATTTACTGAGAATCTTGCAACTCAGCTACTAAAGAACTCTATTTCTCATGAGTAAATAACATATCTGGGAAATCTTTGAAGTGAATAACTCCACATCATAAGTTTTCCAGCCATCTAACTCTTATTAATAAAATTTCTTCTACCATCAGCCTACAACAGATCTTAGCGTACAAACCAAAACTAGGCTAACTCATAAAGACATCCTGGACATAGAGTTAAGCTTAAAGCTTTATTCCACTGATCCAATCCATATCAAAATGGTACTTGGTTACAATTAGTGAATCTTAATTTAATCTTTATCACTACTTCTCATATTAATGAATATCTCATAGCTCAATAACCCCAAAACTCATCTAGCTCCAGATTACTCAGAATAATCACTTAGAGAGTTTCTCAATTTCAAACTGGATAGTTCTACCATTGCACATATACAAGATTTTTTTTTTTCAAAATCAATGCAACTGGCTGATTCCACGAAAGAATCTTTCCTATCTTTTCTTCCCCCCTTTTGAAAAAGAAATTTCATAATTTCAATTTAAAAGTTCCCAAGAAACAACATATAAGATATCAAAGACTCGAAAAAGTCAGTAATGAGTATTCAATACTATTACAAATAGGACTTTTTCCTCAGAATCGTAGAATATCTTATCCCGAATGATAGAAATATTATCTCTCAAATATCAACTATCAAATAGAGACTAACATTAGGGTTCAAGAAACCTAAGTTTTGAGCCATATTCAAAAATCTTATATGGAAGTACAATTTCATATAATTATAATAGTCCTTCAGAAAAAGTTCTACATTGGAAGGAATTATATGAATCTCAATCCAATTGTCATGTATTAAGAAATTTCTAAACAGTAGAGGTTTAATAAAATAGAGAAATAGATTTAAGGGCTTCCATATTTTGTAATTAATGAGATACCATTTAGGGATCGATCTATATCTCATAATTCCCAAAATACCCTTAACAAAACCAATGGACTCTATTAGTATTACCATTACAGCAATCACTAACCATCGGTCTACAGATCATTCTACCCAGGAAATTCCCTTTAGAATCATTGATGTCCCATACCACCAGTTTTTTCTCCAAGAATTCTCTGCATCCAGATCTGTTTCGCCCAGAAAGTCAAAAAAGACAATCTGGCTATCCTATATCCAGATATAGGATCAAATTCACAACCAATTCCAGGAGATAATCCTAGCAATTGAAATCTCTCATGTTTCTTTAGTGTTACTCAAAGAATACAATTTCATATTGTACCCAACATGGACAAAACAGAATGTATCATCCCAGTACATTAGAATGTATCACTAACCCAAAAGAAACATAGATTTCAACAAAAACCGAATATCATATTGTCCTAGATATCCAATATCTATTCCAAAATCGATAAAAAGAACTTAATTCTTCTAACAAGTTAGAACTCTCTTGGTCGTTACTATCATTATAGAGAAATACTCTATAACTGAAAAGAATCCAAATTACTAGATTCCTGTATGGAACACCTTCTATCTGCATTACTTTGCAAGATCCAAATCCAATTGCAAAACAGAGATGGTTCCATAAATGGATTATCAGTCTTGCCACTACTTTTCCCTTAGAATCCTCGAATTCTCAAAATTCTAATTCACACTGGGGAAAAGGAATCCAAATTCCCAGAGGCAGTCTTCTTAAATAATTCTCAATTTTATTGTCACTTGCAATTAGTTATACTTCATGAATTGAATGTAAATTAAATAATTGGATCGCTAAGACCAGCAATCATCTACATATCAGACTTCCACTCTTTTTCCTCCTTCCAAAAATGGTTCAGGTTAACAAAACCCCAAATTTGTACTAGGAAAAAGTTCGATTTGGTATCGCTAACTTTAGCACTATCACCCTAACAGTTTTGATTTGTTCATTAAGTGCCGCACTTAATCCCTGGCAAATCCCCTTATAGACCAACATAGAACTGTTCTACTAGATTTACATTATTCTTGGTCCTTATTGATCCCCAGAACAAGAAATGCTCCTTAATTGACAGATTTACAAAATCTTCAACTAAAAGTGAAGGTTACAGTGATCTTAACAATCAACTGATTTCAACTCAGTAAGATCATTCACTTTATAAGTCATTTCTGTTTGATCAATAACCAAAGAATTGGAACAAATCGAAAACGTCCATGGTTTCTTCAAATTTTATGTAAACTGGGATTTTCAAATTCCATTCAATATGGACCTAAACTGTGAAAATCGACCAAACATCGACTTGACAGTTTCACAATTACCATATCATATCTAAAACATCCAGTATGCATCCTACATGACATGCAGTGATCTAAAAAAAAATCAATTTTTATGTAAATTGCCAAGAAACTGGGAAATTAGCACTAGGATTCACAAAATTAGTTCGAAATGGACCAACTATGAAAATTGATTAAAATGATCGATTTATCAAATTCACAAGCACTGTCACATATCAGAAATCGACATGCACTGATTTTTTTTCGAAAAAACGAAAAAATTCCCCTAATTAGCCCTAGCCACTAGGAAATTTGCCTTTTGATCTAGAATTGCCAATCTACTGATTATGCATGAAACATGCATCCATGCATGCATACAGGTCTATCCATACATTTTCATCAATAGACAAGCACTACACTGAGTTACAAGCATGCATGCATCAGAACATTTCAAAAATTTTGCAAATTTTAGTTCAAAAATTGCCAAACTTTCGACAGCCATAACTTTCTCTACAGGACACCAAATTGGTCGCTGTAAAGCATAGTACGGAGGGAGAGTGGGTCTACAAGGCACTTTTCATGTCACCCTACACCCCTGGCTTCACACGTGTGAGCTGTAAATGCAAAAAAAATAGATAGGAAGGCGCACTTTTATGGAGAGGAATCATAAAAAATCACATCCCAGCCAAATAAGCCTTGGATCAGATGCAAAAAATGCATTTTTCCAAGAAGTAGCTGCACCTTCTGATTGATGCAAATCCATAGCTCTGATACCACTATAAGGATCACCAAATGAAGATCTGACTAGATCATGTTGCAAAACAACCAAAAGGACACCTGTGGAGCAAAACCACCCATCCAAACCTAGATCCCTCTTGGAGTTTCCTCCTAGACCTAGCCCCCAAGCCAAAGTGAAGAACCTAAGAGAGAGGAGGAGAAATAGGCTCAAGAAACTGAATTTCCAATAGGAGGATGGGCGAGTTTCCAATGGACATATTCTCCTCACGAGAGAGAGAGAGAGAATATTCTCCCTAGGATTCCCATGTAACCTATATTGAGCTATTAACCTCCTATTCTTGCATTAAAGCAGTCATTCACTATGCATGTGCTCCTATGTCCAATTATAGGTCTGGGCCCTCATATGATTATTAATTACTTTACAGGCCAATCCCGGAATGATGAGGCATAACTAATAACCATATACACCTGGAGTGACCTGCTATCCACGTCAGGGATTATTCCGATTGCCTTGTACAAAACATGGACGTAACACTTAGCATGTTCTACCATCTGGTTTAGATCTTTCAAAAAGCTTTTTGTTGCTTAAACTTTTTCCTATTTGAACCCTATTGCTGTGGGTGAGAGTGGCTGAAAACCATACATCAACATAAATGCCTGTATTACATCACTGAATGTTTGGCACTAGTATAAGCAAACTCTGATATTAGAAGATATTTGTCATACTATACCAACAAGGTTAATATAGATTTTGCAGTAAATAATGTCAAACCCACAGAGGACAACGTTAGAAAGTTATGTATTTGGTACAATTTATAATTTATTTCGAGTGAAGTGGCATCGAGCATTGTTCTGGTTAAAAGTAACCATTATTACTTGTGTTGGGGGTGTGTAGTGTTAATAATTTAAAAACATCAGTCTTGCCTTTATCAAATCGAAGAAGTGCGTTCTACAAGTGAGATGTTATCAGAGTAGTACAGTAGTACCACACTTTGGCTGATTAAGGCGTCAACAGAGAGTCCAAAAATGTTTGATGTATTCATAGTTGTGTAGACAATTAATTATTTGCGTTCATGAAGTGTTCGTTTCTAGACAAAAGTCCTCAACAACTTAAGTCCAAGGTTATGGCTAAAGAGCACGAATAGTTCTAGAGCACGTTAGAAACTTATTTCAATTACAAGCAAGAACACAAATCAAAGACTCAATTCTTCAGACAAGGATTGACATCTCAAATGTATACACACAATTTTATTTAATGATCGTGCTAGACTGTACCAAATGTAGACGTTATTCGAGTGCCAAAAAAAAAGTATTCGCGACAGACGAATAAGATGATTTTAAGACAGTTCCTTAGAGCATATTTACGGATACACAACAAACAATTGTAATGCACTAGAATCTGTCTGACCAGAGAGTAATTCATGTAATGTGTTAGAGATTGCTAGTAGACTCAGGATCACTCACACTCAACAGTGCAGAGAACAGAGATAAGGAAAATAACTCTCAACACTCTATTCACTTCTTCAACCTCTTACAAATACATAAGCTCTTCTCTCTCGATGGTCGAGACTGAAGCATGTGATCAATATATGTTCTACGGAGCCAAGAAATACACCTCTAAAACTACAGGTGCATCTCTCCCGTGAAAAGGTCTAGTTAATAATTAGGTTGAATGTATGTTCAATTATACCATAAGAGGTATATTTAACTAAGAGCTAAAATTACTCTAGTTTAATATGTCGATTCATATATAATCGTTTCGCGTAGATGACCTAGTTAAAGGCTATCCAAGGGAGTGTTTCCCTTCTAGAGGTCTTGCCCTTAAATACAAGGCAAGTCTTTAGGAGATATATTCTCAAAAACTGACATAGGCCTCTTCATGGTTTATATTTATCCAGCTCATATCTTCATTTTTGAGTATATCATGCCATATTTAGGTTGATATTCAATATTTAACAATTTTGTGGCATCACATATTCCCTCCACAAATGTGAAACGTCCTCGTGAACATATAATCGTTAGTTTGAGTATCATTCATGAAACATTCCGTTCTTCAGATATTCGTTAAGGCAAAAATATATTTCTTCATATGTTTGTTTGTCTTTTTTAGATATTTCTTCGGCTTAGAGAATATGTGCCTTTGCTGCTTCTTGAACTGAATAGGTTGATTGGAGTTGATTGTTGAATTATTGATAAGAATAGGAATCAGACTTCAAATCATCTTCAAAAGTTCAAAAATCTGGATTTAGCATCACATAGAAACATCACCATGTCATAGGCAAGAATGAATATCCACAAAGGATTCAATTCTTCATGTAGTTTTTGGGCTAACTCCAAATTTTGTTGAGCCTCGTATAACAGAAAGTCTTTCTTTGATTTATTATAACGGCCAACTGGTAGGTTGCCAAATTCTTCAAGCTTAACCGGGAGCAATGTTCCGTCAAACAGCTCCTGGGTTAACTTTCCGTCTACATCTGAATCAAAACCTCTCTCTCATTCTCATCAGTAGCTGAAAGTCCTTGGGCATTATGGTGACTCTCTTGGAATGAATTGCAAGCAAAAATGAAACAACTTAAAAAAAAAGACTCAAATAATCTTCAGCAGCTTCCTGAAGGCACTGAATCTAATGAGCTGTCCGAAATCATTTCTAGTTATGTTTCGGATGACACGGTAGAATGGAGCTCTAGGAATCAATAGAGCGGTTGATCTCTGATACTTACGTATTTCATAGGGCCACCTATTGTGGTTGCGCGTTCTAGGTCTAGTGAGAGGTGTAATGGCAACCGCAGGAGCTGAGGACGAGCCAGCAGAGAAGAAATCCCTCCTTGTATGCTTTCTCCTATCTATGGAAGTGTACTAGGGGATGGCTGGAATTTCTAAAAAAAGTTTTGTCAAAATTCAAGATTGGCATTTGGTCCATTATGGACTATGAAACCGGATTAGGATGAGCAGGGAAGGATTATGAAGAGATCGCAGAAGACCAATATGTACGAAGGAATGTATGGTATATTGGACCTGTGCGAGCCGAATATCAGAGAGATCGATTAATATAGAAGAAGGCGCACAAGTCCGATGTAAGAAGACACGTAGGTAGAAGTATCGGACCTATGCGCATGGAAGGTAGTGGCAGAATATCGATTGTGAAAGTGGCGCACAAGTGCGATATGCGGAGCGAAAAAAAAGTGAAAAAAAATTCATTGGAGTTTGTGATTTTATATCGCAGTTCACACGTGGGAAAGAACGTCCTGTCGCACGTGTGGGATTTTGTACGGCCAAATGCGAGAGCGACATGTGTCAAGTTGTCATTTTACACGTTTGGGATTTGTATGGACCATTGCGAGAGCGACACGTGTTTTCGATTTGACGAATGAACACGAGACACGTGTCCAGGTGTCACCTTACACGTGCCTAGGTGTCACCTCACACGTGCCAGTGCCTGCAGTCGAATCAGAAGTAAACACGTGTCCATTGACTGTTGACCACACATGTGAAAATTCAGTATAAAAGACACAAAACCCGATAAATTTTTTACTTTTTTCTTTCTCAAAATTAGTGGCATATCGCTCTTGTGCGCGTGCATTGTTGTCCATTTTTAGCAACGATATCTACTTTGTGCACAAGTGCGATATTCAGTAGCTACTTGCCGTACATATCCACCTTGTGCACGATCTTTAGAGTTGGTTTTGTTTTGTTTGTTCTCCCTCACGCACAAGTGCGATATCTACGTTAGTTCCATGGCCTCTTCCTCAGGATCTACACGAGATTCAAGCTTGAGTTCATTTTTACTGAATTTGGGATTTCTGAAAATCTAGACTACTTCCACAGCCTATTTAGGCCATATTTACATGTTTTCAAGACTGCACAATCAAATTCTAACGTATTTTATGAACATTATGTTAGATTCAGGGATATACTTAGTAAGCCTATTATTTCCATAGGTTCACTCCAATACATGCACCCTTTAGAGGAGTCTAAATGTCTTTTCAATTTGCCTGTATATTATATAAATGACGATGTATATTTTACTACAGTTGATTTATGTAAATTTTTTGACTATCGTGAAGATGAGGTTCTCTGTTTATTATCCGGCACAATTTCAGAATTCTCCGACATTGTAGATTTTGAAACACATGACCTTGTTCCTGGAATTGATTTTGATGATGAGGAGGGACTTATGACCGGTGAAGAATGCCTGACTAAGATTTTATCAAATATTGCTGAGGATGGACGAGGCAGACCATCCGATGAAAAATTCACATTTCAATCCCAGATGGGCTTCCCTCATCCATCATTAATGCATTTCACTGATGATTCCACTTCAGTACGTGGTCATTATATTAATCATCCTGATCTGGTTGCTGATGATGATGAAGAATGTGTAAGTGTTTAACCACTGAATGTTTTTTTTGCTGATGATGTTTATCTAGGAGGACATAAATTTGTTAAGACAAATAAGATCATTTTTGTCAAAAGATCTTATGTTTTGAACATTCTAGGTTTTATTGATGGGAATGTTCCTTAAAGGAGCTCCCATTATTCATTGTATTCCACTTATATTGAACTTAGTGGAAGTAGGGATAATGCACATCTATTAGATGCATACTCTAGCAGAGAATTTCTTCATGATAATACTGCCATAAAACCTGACACACAAGCTGATGATGAATAGTGGACACTTTGTATTTTGTTATAATACAATCAATACATTTACATTGAGTATTTCTCCTCTCTTGTTCAATGAATTTGCTAGCAATTCTGAACATGTCATGATTTGATGACAATGATGATCAAAATGATTAAAGCATTGAGGAGTGAAAATGGCAGAGCTATATCTCTTCCGAATTCAAGGAGTACTGCCTTAGCAAAGGCATTGAGCAACAGTTCATCACTCCCTATTCACCTTAGTTGAATGGCCCTGCTGAGAGGAAGAATCGAACCTTGGTCGAATCTGTTAAGCGCATGCTTGCTCACACATCACTACCTAAGCAATTATGGGCTGAAGCTGTGTCCAGTGCATCTTACATTCAGAACAGATGCCCGACCAAAGGCCTCTTAGGCAAGATGCTTTATGAAGTTTGGAAAGTCTCTACCTTCGATAAAGAACCTCAGAGTGTTTGGAGCTATCACCTACGTGCAGATCCCGAACGATGCCAAGAAGAAACTGGACACAAACGTCATCAAATCCATCTTTATTGGTTATGCTTCCTCTGACAAAGCTTATAAGCTATATGATCTTGATACTGCAAAGGTATTCTTCAACAAATATGTCATCTTTATCGAGGATCAATTTATCGACCTGAAGAGCAAGGGAAAAGTTCCAAGCGAACACATGACAATTCAAGTCGTAGGTCCGAATGCGCCTACAGGTGACTAGCTTATCGACAACAAGTCTGAAGAAGACGTTGCTACTCAAGAGCAACAAAATAATAGACATGATTTTCAGTGTATGCCACCTCCAATAAGATCAACAAGAGTGCACACACAACCTATAAGGCATATTGATGAGTCTGTCTGTTATCTCATTTCAGAATTGACAACTGTTGAAGAAGCACTCAACTAGTACATGGATAGGGAGTATACCTCTCTAATGAAGACCTAGACATGGTCTATCATTGAATTGTCGACCAACAGAAATGTAATTGACTGCAAATGAGTATTCAAGTTCAAATATAACGCAAATGAAAGTATCGATTGGAGGAAAGACCGGACTTGTCACAAGAGAATTTTCTCAAATCTTGAATATCGATTACAACAAGACTTTTAGTCCGGTAGTCAAGTACTCCTCGATCATGACACTTTTGTCGTATAATATTGCAGCTAATCTAGAGGTATATCGGTTAGATGTGCAGACAACTTATTTGAATGGAGTTATCAAAGAAGACATCTACACGATACAAAGCCCAAAGGCTACATGCTCAACGATAAGGAAAATCATGTATGCAAACTCCACAAGGCACTTTATGGCTTAAAGCAATTCGCAAAGGATTGGTTCCAAAGGATAAATACCTTTCTTATTGGACAAGGTTATAACCCAAGCACCGTTGATTTGAATGTATACCACAAGCCTGTGCATCATTCCTTTATCACCATCACTATGTATGTCGATGACACATTGCTTTTCAATGACAGTGTCGGTCGATACTAAGAAGATGTTGTCCCAAAAATTTGACATGATAGATTTGGGCGAAGCTCACTACTGTCATGGAACTCAGATCCACAGAGACAGAGAGCAAAGGTTGATTTATATCACTCAATAGAGGTGCATTAGCTCACTTATTGATAAATCCAGGCCTAAAATTGTCGTCAAAGGACCAATGTCCTCAGACAAAGGAAGAAAAGGAGCGAATGAGAGATTATCCATACCAATCAGGTCTAGGTACTCTCATGTATGCAATGGTCTATAATAGACCTGATATCACCTTTGTACTAAACTCCCTAAGCCAATACATGACTAATCCAAACATTATCCATTGGAAGGCTCTAACCAGAGTCATGAGATATATTTGAGCTATAAAGGACCAAAGCGTCTGCTACGGAGGAGTCGACAATGACATAGACAAGCTCTACATACTCAGTGGATATACAGATGTGAGCTGGGTGGAAAATGTAGACACTTGTATATCCACATTTGGATTTACATTCTTCCTCAACAAGGGTCCTATTGCTTGGAACAGTCGCAAGCAACCTCTATCACTCTCTCATCTACAGAGTCAGAGTATATCGCTGCCTCGCAAGCTACCAAAGAAGCAGTGTGGTTGAGAAATTTGTTATTAGACATTCATCTGGTACAACATGCTCCAACAATCATCTTATGTAATAACCAAAGTGCCATTGCCTTATCGGCCAACCCTAGAATTCATTCTAGGAGTAAGCACATAGAAATTAAATATCAATATGTCAAGGGCAAGATTCTTGACAAGGAAGGCATGTTGGAGTATTGTCGAACGCAATACATGACTGTAGATAGATTCACTAAAGCGTTGGGCACAAATCACACGATAGATTTTGTGCATTGTTAAATATGAAGATTAAGGCCTTCATAGATCCACATTAAGGGGGGTGTTGGATTTCCATCCCTCATTTCTCTCTCCCTAAAATCCAATCTTTAATCTACATCCATTTAGGTCATTGAACAATCGGCTTCCTTCCATCTTAGGATTGCATTGGCCCTAGCCATTACATGCATTCCATACTACTTGGGGTAGAGATCAATATAAAAAAGAATAAGGCTATGGTCTTCAATACATCAAGAACTCATACAAAGACACGAGTTAACATTGGATGGCCAACACATACTTTTGTGTATCTTTATAGGCACCATTTTAGTATGAGACATGCTAACACTAGTCAACATGGGAAGGGATAATCTTCCTTAGTCAATTTTGAGTGGTTTTGTTTTACAAAAACACATCTATAGGATGTTCGAAGTAAGTGCTGTTTGTTTAGCACTTTGGTCACTCCAACTTTGTCTAAAACAAAGACATGTTGCATTGAGTGATAAGAAAATATCGTGATATGCTCTGATACCACTGATGAGAAATGTTCGTCAGATTCACAAAACTTTCGCAAAGGCAAATCAACCACAACTCTCTTCAACTCTTATGGAGTTCAGATGCGATCGGTGGACATTGCCATCTATATCACTCCTACAATCCTCCAGAGTGTAGTCAGTAACTGCTGATCTACGTTCATAAAATTAATACAACATTCAACATAGTTTCAACCAAAGTGAGAAATTCAAATGAACAAGAAAACTCAGACGTATGAAATAACAGCAGAAGCAATTTCATTCAAGATCAGACACAATGAGAAATCGTCTATATTGATTTTTCTTCTGATTTCTTCAAGCACTGCATGCGAGTCCATGTAGTGCATCGATGTGAGAGAGATACACTTCTCTCACATATGTGTGTCTCGCTTACTGGCGAACTTTGGATCTTGATCATAGAACTCGTCTCGCACGCAGGCAGACTTGTTGTCTGTATTTTCATCTTCATTGCTTACTAGCATCAGACTACTTCACTGTTACACTATGTGTATTATGTTCTGATATATGTCAAGTATCATCCAGTAAGTATAGTCTCTCTATGTAAATTTAAGATTAGAGTGATTAAACATCTACAACTAATCAGGGAATTACAAGAGTGGCAGATTAGCCAGGACCTAGGAAGTATCTGCTGATGTCATGCCATCAGATCAGATCTCTATACTTCTGGATACTTGCGTGATCTTAGCTGGTACTCTTTGGAGAGTGAGGGCAAAACGGGTTTTGTTTTGCTCGTATGCTTTTCTCTCGTACTGGACCGTGAAGGAATCTCGTTCATGGATCTTTCATGTTCGCGAATCGTTCGTGATCATCTCCTTTGACTTTCGTGTTCGTGAACCGTTTATCTTCGTCTCCTTTGACTTTCGTGTTCGTAAAACTCTTTGTGTTTCGTGTCTCTAGATTTTTGACTTCGCGAACTAGTTCGTCAGGTTGAGGGCTGAAAGCTAGCAAGGCTTTGTAAGTAGAAACATTTTGTTTCTTCAGCTCCCTCTCAAAGCATGATAGCTTTACGATCCCGAGACTGCTCCTTTGTCTCTTAAAGAGTCCTTTGTCCAGGGCTTTGGTGAAGATGTCAGCGACCATGTCTTTCGTTCCTATGAAGGTGGTCTGCATCATCTTTTTTTCAATTAGATCTCTGATCAAGTGATACTTGATCGCAATATGCTTCATTCTGGAATGGAACATGGGATCTTTCATTAGGTGTATTGCAGAGGTGTTGTCCATCTGCAAGACAAGTGGCTTGTTCCTTGTTTCGGCCAATTCGTCCTGGAACTGTCTTAGCCAAATTATTTCATTGGCCATCTTCGTTGCTGCTACGTACTCTGCTTCACAAGATGACTGGGCCACAACGGTCTGCTTCTTGCTGACCCAGAGGACTGCTGCTCCTGATGCAATGATGCATCCTCTTGAGACGCTTTTAAAGTCATCCTTGAGAGATGCCCAGCTTGCATCACTGTAGGAAAGTATCCTGAAACCTGCACCATGACAATAACACAAGCCATAATCCCTCGTTAAATTAAGATATTGCAAAATTCATTTCGCAATCTTCCAATGTGTCGAGCTTGGATTCGTGCAGAATTGGCTCATCATGAATATAGCATAAGCAATATCAGGACGTGTGTTGTCTGCAAGGTACATCAGTGATCCTATCAGCTTCCTGTAAGGTGTGAGCTGCATCTGTTCTCTCTCTTCCTCAGTCCTTGTACAATTATCATTGGTTAGCACCGTCCCTGCGAGCATTGGAGTGTTTGCTCCTTTGTAGTTCAGCATCCCAAAGTCCTCTAGGATCTTCTGGGTGTAACTTACCTCCCTCATAGTCCCTTTCTGGACTTTCAATCGCCTCCTTGAATGTCTATGGTTTGCCATTGAATCCACAGAACTCTTCTGATGTGGAAGCTGAGCTACCTGACAAATATCTTGCTGGTGCTCTTCGTGGTCTTGTCAACCTTCTAGGAGATCCTCCTGGAATAGCTATGCCTTTGCCCTTGTCTGCTCTGCTCAGTCCGGAACCATCTTGGTTTACAGGACCTGCGGCGGCAGATTGCCTCTCGAATCTTTCTTCGTCAGATTCATCGCTCGAATGGGAGGCGACTCGAAAATCTTTATTCTCGTGTTCATCTTCTGCTCCCTCTGTCATTGGCGGCAGGTCATAGTACTCTCTCCAGAACTTCATAGCTAATAGGATCGTCATTGGCCATTGTCCTGCTCTCATCAAATCTGACATCTCTCACTGTTTTCACAGTGCTCATGTCTGGCATGTAGATTTTGTAGTATGACGAATTATTGTCATAACCTACTAGAAATCCTTGCTCAGCTTTCCCATCAAGCTTCTTTCGAAGCTTGTCAGGAGTATGTGCATAAGCTGCACAAACAAAGATTCTGACATGAGACAGGTTGGGCTTTCTATCCCACCATAGCTCATGTGATGTCCTATGAGGAACACCAGACTTACATGTCCTATTTTGGATGTATGCAGCTGCAGCTACTGCTTTAGCCCATAGTGTCCTTGGAGCCTTCGAGTAGGCCATTATGCATCTGGCTCTTCCAGTAGGATCCTATTCTTTCGTTTAGCAGCACCATTGTGCTGCGGTGTGTAGGCTGCAGTTCTTCTGTGAATGATGCCACGATCATTGCAGAAGTCAGTGAAGCGATTTGAGATATATTCGCCACCCCGATCTGTTCTGATCTGCTTCACCTTGCTGTCTGTACATCTCTCTGCCCAATTCACATATTCTGTGAATTTATCGAGTGCTTCAGATTTATTCTGAATAAAATACACTCTGGCAAATTTTTTATAATCATCAATGAAGGTTATATGATATTTCGAACCTCCCACTGAGATCACATTGAATGGTCTGCAGATGTCAGAATGCAGTAGCTCCAAAATCTTTTTCGTTCTGTACGAGTCTTTGACAAATGGAGTGTGCGACATCTTGCCTCTCAAACATGCATCACAGGTGGTCGAACTGGTTGCATTCGAGATGCCTGTTATCGCTCCATGATGACTTGTCTGGTAAAGTGCCATTGAGTTTATGTGGCAAAGTCTTCTGTGCTACAGAGTGTCTGGCGAGTCATCATGAGTCTGATGCACCTGATCTTCAGGTAGGCGTACCTTCAGATGATATAGGTTACCTTTCCTTCTTTCTGCCTTGAGTGATGAGAGTGCTGGTACTGGCATCAATCACGTTGCATGCTTCGTTAGAAAACGTCACACGCATCCCTGCATCTGATATTCTTGCTACAGAGAGCAAGTCTTGCTGCAGAGTAGGCATGAACAGAACGTCTTCGAGTCGTCTGTCTTTGCCGTTGGTGTTGAGCCATAGTGAACCAATGTCGTTCACTTGATGTTGAGATTCATCTCCAAGAACTATGAATCTTGAAGGATCTGTACTTTTGAAATCAGACATTATTAATCTTGATGTCACGAAGTGTGAAGTGGCTCCTGAATCTAGGATGACCTCATGTGTGTCAGACGTTGATGCTGCACACACATCTTCACAGATGTAGGCGGTCGAACAATTTTTGTTCGTTCTTTCTTCGCCCATCTTCGAGCTCTCGGGCTCTTCGACATAAGACGAACTATTGTTGTTCTCCTGTCTGTTCTATGCTGATTTGTTCCTTGGGTTCTGGCGGTAATCCATGGCTGCATGACCTTTCTTATGACAATGGATACACTCAATATTGAGATTGACCCAGCAGGTATCTATTGTATGCCCATCTCTTCTGCATCTCACACAGGTCTTCTTGTCTGCATCTTGTCGTTTCCACCTCCCTTTGATCTTCCAGTTGCTCTTGCTGGTCCCCTCTACTTGCTGGTCACGATCCTACCTCTGATTCGACTCCCTCTTAGTCTTGAACTGTTTATTTGATTTTTCTCTGTTGTTGTAGAGGGCCTGGTCAAACCATCCTTGTGATCAAGGTGTTCTCTGGCCTCAACTTCCTCTCAAATCTCGACAATTGCCTTTTCGAGATTCATGGTAGAATCTTTCATGAGCAGGGTCCTCGTTGTCTGAGAAGATCTGGGTAAGGCTCTCAACAGGTATGTGAGCTGCTTTTCAGCTGACACTATATTTTCTGCTCTAGAGTTATGTAGTGATAGAAACAAATCCTTCATTTTTCTTACAAAAGAGGTGAGGTCTTTTCCATCCCACTGTAGATTCGTTAGCTGATCTTCCAGCATCATAATTTGACTTCTTGATTTCGTCTGAAATCTAGTGAGAAATGCATCCCACATCTCCTTAGCTTTGGAGAGTGTAGCCAGGTCAAGTGTGAGACTATCTTTGATGGAAGATGATAGCAAGGCTACTGCCTTGTTGTTTTTCTCCCTCCATTCGCGTAGCTCCTTGCCTGTTGTCGTAGGCATTTCTTCTGTGTCATCCACCTAGGGGAAGAGTCCTTCACCCTTGAGTATCAAAGATGTCTTAACTTTTCAGGCTAGAAAGTTGGTTCCTGAAGAATCAAGTATCGTGCAGATCTTGCTCTGCATGTTGCTGATTGAAGCCATTGCTTCTTGAAGTTTGTTTTCTTGTTAATAGTTGATTGTCTGAATGCTTGGCCTCCTGGATCTAATAGCTTCTCAGCTATGTCATAATATGACAGGGTGGCTCTGATATCACTGATGAGAAAATATCATGATATGCTCTGATACCACTGATGAGAAATGTTCGTCGGATTCGCGAAACTTTTGTGAAGGCGAATCAACCACGACTCTCTTCAACTCTAATGGAGTTCAGATGTAATCGGTGGACACTACCATCTGTGTCACTCCTACAATCCTCCAGAGTGTAGTCAGTCACTGCTGATCTACGTTCATAAAATTAATATAGCATTCAACATAGTTTCAACCAAAGTGAGGAACTCAAATGAACAAGAAAACTCAGACATATGAAATAACAGCAGAAGCAATTTCATTCAAGATCAAACTCAATGAGAAAATCATCTATATTGATTTTTCTTCTGATTTCTTCAAGCACTGCATGCAAGTCCACGCAGTGCGTCGGCGTGAGAGAGATACACTTCTCCCACGGATGTGTGTCTCGCTTACTAGCGGACTTTGGATCTCTATGGATCTTGATCACAGAACTCGTCTCGCACGCAGGCGGACTTGTTGTCTGTATTTTCGTCTTGATTGCTTACTAGCATCAGACTACTTCACTGTTACACTATGTGTATTCTGTTCTGATATATGTCAAGTATCATCCAGTAAGTATAGTCTCTCCATATAAATTTAAGATTAGAGTGATTAAACATCTACAACTAATCAAGGAATTACAAGAGTGGCAGATTAGCCATGACCTAGGAAGTATCTGCTGACGTCATGCCATCAGATCATATCTCTGTACTTCTAGGTACTTGCATGATCTTAGCTGGTACTCTTTGGAGCGTGAGGGCAAAACGGGTTTCGTTTTGCTCATATGCCTTTCTCTCGTATTGGACCGTGAAGAAATCTCGTTCGTGGATCTTTCGTGTTCACGAATCATTCGTGATCGTCTCCTTTGACTTTCGTGTTCGCGAATCGTTCATCTTCGTCTCCTTTGACTTTCGTGTTTCGTGTCTCCAGATTTTCGAGTTCGCGAACTAGTTCATCAAGTTGAGGGCTGAAAGCTAGCAAGGCTTTGTAAGTAGAAACATTTTGTTTCTTCATTGGGCTTACATTCTCATATTGGGCTAGCCTCACATAACTTTAGGTCACTATGCTTTCACATGTGATACGGGCCAAGCTCTCTTTTCCACAATTGATTATCATAGTTGGGTTGTCCATACCTCCTATTCAAGTGGAGGTTATCTTCAAGTTGATCATCTACATTTAGAGAGTTGGGAACCTGGGAGATATAGATATGGGGGGAGAGAGATATCCATGGCTTGCACTTGCATCACGGGCAATCTATGAGCAAGGGCATCAGTTCTCCTGGTACTCCTAGGCCCCATGGCTATTGATTCATTTGTCATATCTTTGTCTTACCTTTTGATGGGGTTCCCTCTTGTATTTGACAATTTATATATCAATCATATACTTAGAGAGTTTGGTCGAGCACTTTGTCGGTCAATGTTACGAGGCCATAACAATACTGACCCAATAGTACTTCTAGGTGCAGCTAGCCACCGGGGGCATAGGACAATGTGAGTCAGAGGCATGCATGCATACCATGCAGTAGCTATGAGAACCAGTAATGCCCATGCGGACACATGTAGACATGTGCATGACAGTCGGGGGCCATGCAGTCCTTCAATGAGGAGCTGGGACCCCACATGCATCAGTAACATGAACGGTGGGTGTCAGCAATAACTACCACCTACCACATCCATGCAAACTCACCCTGTGCTAGGAGGGGCATTCTATAAGAGAGTGCATAGGGTGGGTGGATCAGACTGGCTTTGCCTTCCCTGTGGTTATGATGTTCTTAACACTGGTAGGAGATCAGTCAACAAAAACTCCTTTTCCATCTGTTTATACCCTTGAGATAGGAAAGCATTTAGCACTTAACTCAGTTTTTAGTTTACTTTGGGGCTAATTGTGAGAGTCAGTGGTCACAATAGTAGCTGAGCTTGGTGGTCAGAAAGCTCAATTGTCTATCCGATATATAGGCCAGCATGGTTTATCAGATAAAAACCAAAAATACAATACCTGGAAATTAGTTAATTAGAATACTTGAAATGTTAGTAGGAACCTCATTTCTCATTGAGGTTTTTGGAGAGCAGTATTCCATCATCTCCATACCAAACTAAATATGAGTACTTCAGACCAGACGGTCAGACAAAATGGGTAAATTAGTGACTCAAGGATATGCTTTGTGCATACGTCAGCAAAAAGCAGACTAATCGGGAGGAATATTGTGATGCCACGAAATTGTTAAATATTGAATATCAAGCTAAATATGGCATGATATACTCAAAAATGAAGATATGAGCTGGATAAATATAAACCATGAAGAGGCCTAAGTCATTTTTCGAGAATATATCTCCTAAAGACTTGCCTTGTATTTAAGGGCAAGACCTCTAGAAGGGAAACGCTCCCTTGGATAGCCTTTAACTAGGTCATCTACGCGAAATGATTAAATATGAATCGACATATTAAACTAGAGTAATTTTAGCTCTTAGTTGAATATACCTCTTATGGTATAATTGAACATACATTCAACCTGATTGTTAACTAGACCTTTTCACAAGAGCGACGCACTTGTAGTTTTAGAGGAGTATTTGTTCGCTCCGTAGAACACATATCAATCACATGCTTCAGTCTCGACCATCGAGAGAGAAGAGTTTATGTATTTGTAAGAGGTTGAAAAAGTGAATAGAGTGTTGAGAGTTATTCTCCCTTATCTTTGTTCTCCGCACTGTTGAGTGTGAGTGATCCTGACTCTACTAGCAATCTCTAACGCATTACATGAATTACTCTCTCGTCAGACATACTCTCTAGCGCATTACAATTGTTTGTTGTGTATCCGTAAATATGCTCTAAGGAATTGTCTTAAAATCATCTTATTCATCTGTCGCAAATACTTTCTTTTCGGCACTCGAATAACGTCTACATTTGGTACAGTCTAGCACGATCATTGAATAAAATTGTATGTATACATTTGAGATGTCAGTCCTTGTCTGCAGAATTGAGTCTTTGATCTGTGTTATTGCTTGTAATTGACATAAGTTTCTAACGTGCTCTAGAATTATTCGTGCTCTTTAACCATAACCTTGGGCTTAAGTTGTTGAGGACTTCTGTCTAGAAACGAACAGTTCATGAGCACGATTAATTAATTTTCTGCACAACCACGAATACGTCGAACATTTCTTGACTCTCTGTTGACGTCTTAATCAGCTGAAGTGTAGTACTGTTGTACTACTTTGATAACATCTCACCTGTAGAATGCACTTCATTCGATTTGATAGTGGCAAGACTGTTGTTTTGAAATTTTTTAACACTACACACCCCCAACACAAGTAATACTGGTTATTTTTTAATGTCTATTGACAACCAGTACAATGCCCCACGCCACTTCACTCGAAATAAATTATAAATTGTACCAAATACATAACTTTCTAACATTGTCCTCTGTGGGTTTGACATTATTTTCTACAAAATCCATACTAACCTTGTTGGTATAGTACGACATATACCAATTTTTGGCGCCGTTGCTGGAGATAGCTTAGGACAGTTATAACAAAATTGTCACATCCATCTCCATTTCTAGTGTATGTCAGATAGAGAATCCCGATTAGAACGATACCGTAAGCTTAGAGAGAAATTTTTACGAAGACAGAGTGAGAGTGCGAGTCGAAGAAATCTTGACGAGATCAAGCATTTAACATTGAATTACAATGATGTGCAGATTATATGATGCTACCAGGCGTAGTAGGCATCGCCTTCGATGACTGGAAGACACCATGGGAAAATGACGACTTTCTCTGGTTATGGGCCCAATTATCTATCGAGCAGAAAGGATGTCTCTGCTGGGGCATAATTCAAGAAAAATTCCAAGTCGTACCTTTCGGTTCAGCTGAGTTATACATAGGCTCTTCTGCTATGTATGCTCTTGAATACATTCAAATTAAAGAATTTCAATTTTTGTGAAATGAAGACAATAAGTGACAATTTTGGAAGCGAAAGTCGCAGTTCCAGGTGTACAAACCAAAAGATGTTGCGGATTTAGGTGCTTTTGATGTTGTTGGTTTGCTGATCAATGTAGATATGGCCTATCCCGAACTTTTCAGTCTTTACGTGGATTGGGAGCGAAATCTTGCTGATTATTTTACGGAAATTCGACACAATCTGCAAGACCAAAAAAAGTTAATTCGTTACAAGCAATTTTGTACATTTTGGCAGTTTGGAACTTTTGTAGCAATGTTTTTTGTCCAAAATCTTTATGCTAAAAGTTCTTTTATAAGATTTTCAGCTCGCTATTGTAAAGAAATCACACTTCGTAGATCATTCAATATCCAAATCCATGTCCCTAATCTTTGGTTACAAAAAGAGCAAACCAACAATCTTGCCAAAGTAGAACAATCAGCATCTACATACAAAATGAGATGCAAACTCTAAGAGATACTGATCAAACATGAACCAAAACATAAAATATAGTTGTTTTTCGTACAATTATAGTACCCTACTGTAAGTCACATGCGTGGAACTGAAAATAGCAATAAATGATCGTTCTACCCATAGAATTGCAAAATAACAACATGAGAGTGCACCAATGAGTAGTAGAACCCAAAGAGAACCATGTATAATGATGAAATGAGAGAGAGAAGAGAGAAGATCCATTTCTCCATGAGTTATAACAATATATAACAGGTCCAAACCCTACTTTGCCACTTGGCTCCCCCTCCAATATGAAAAACCCTAATATTTTGGGACTAGATTCAATGTACCCAAAGTTCAAATTTGAATCTCTCTCAAACTCGACTACCAACTTTCCCCCACTTTCAAAAAGTGTTTATTGTTTGTATTTGAAACTAATATAACTTCAAAAAGTTTATCTCTAAGTCTAAAATGAGTTTTGGCCTCAATTGACAATTTACCAAAATATGACTAAACTTGTTGAAATCTCTCACACGTAACCCAATATGAGTTAGAGACACCCACTGGAAAACACTAAAAACCATATTTACAGAAAGAAAACATTAACAACAATAAGCTTCATCTCTAACCTACCATAAATAAGCTATACAACACATAGAACATCATTGCATCATTGCATCATTCATCATAAGCATCCAAAACTAGCTACTTCAACAATCTCCATACATTTCTAGAAAGAGTTGAAAGCGTGAATAAGAATTTTCCTATTCAACTTGTGAGGACATAAGCAGTTCAAGGGGGAAAAGAATGTTATGGCCTTGTCAAATTATTGAGGATTTAGAATCCAAACATGGAAATTAGGCCTCCAGTGTCTAGGTAATTAACTTATGTATCAATATTCTCATCAAGGCCAACTTGAGAGGGCCTATGGTTCTCAAAATATGGACACATGGTGTGACTTTTATACGTTTGATAATTACCATCAATTGTAGCTAGAGTTAAGTGTAGCATGTAGTTTTAAATGAGAAACAAATCAACGCACGGGATGAGCACCTCTGAGAGTGAAAGATTGTATGGTATGTATCTAGCAATTGGAAAGAAACGTTCAACCATGGCACACAACCATGGCACATCGCACCTGTAGCGAGAACAGATTGTAGGGAACCCTAGCATGAGGTTTGGTCGAGTTTCGTTGCACGATTATCATGCAACAGTGAGGCCGTTGGATTTTATAGCAACAAAACTTTCATTGGTTTTGGTACATTGAAGCCACGGGTCAAAGTTTTTTGACACGGTGGATCATGAGACTCTATGTTGAATCATCCAACGAGCTAGCCAATACTTCTTATAAGCAAAGCCTCACTCGTAAAAGCATAGAGGCAAAGAAACTCGATCCTGACAAGGGAACGGAAGAGCTACTCCAAGAGCCTAAGTACCGTACGCCAAATATATGTTTTTGTTCATTCTTGAACTTGAGCCTAAGTACCGTACATGAAATAGAATTTTTTCTCGAACTTGAGCCTAAGTAAATTCGAGGATTGCATGGGCATATATTATGGCTCTCCTAGGGCATAAATACTCTAGGGGATCACCCCTTTCATTCTTGACTTTAAATGTGGATAGATCTTAGGCTTCTTGCTAGTTGGGTGGTTTGGCTCCACTATGTCCTTTTAGTTGTCTTTGTAAGCAGATCCTTGGTGGCTCTTCACATTAAGTATTTGCAATATTTATGTGTTGCTATGGTCTCTTAGCTTCATTGTGAATCATCATACTACAGTCTTTGATGTCATGGCTTGTCATTTTGCAGTATTTTCAAAATAATTTGGATTTTGATTTGTTTGCATGTAAAAACTTGTGGTCATCGCTCTCATAAATCATTCTTGTCAGCTTATAATGATGGTCTTCCTTTGTTGATCCACATCAATATTAAAATATCTTATAGAAGCTTCCATCTTAAGCTTTATAAGCAACCATGCAAACTAGACAAAGAACATGCAAGACTCACCAATTAAACTTTAAAATAAAAAAAACTATGATTTCACCATTCATAAGGAAAAAAAATAACTCTCCAATTCTTCTCTTATTGAAACATGTCAAAGAAATCCTATTTTACAAATGAGTCGTCAAATAAATAAACAAATCTTGTACATAACTTCATGAAAAAAAAGGCTAATTAATGTTTTCTCATGTTCTAAAGCATAACTTCAATCTCATCTCATACGAAACGAGTCAATCACAAATGTCTTTTGGTGTTATATATCTTAAGTACTTTTATGTAAGAAATCAGGCTAGGTCTGTGTTAAGGTACATCTTTTTACAACACTCGAAAAGCTATAGCTCATAAACCAAGCAAAACAAAGTCACAACCATCAATCACTAAGCATTTGAGAAATGATACTTGGGTCTTGTGCATCCCTCACCAAGGGCATTCTTTTACGCCCAAAATATCCATCTCTTGGCACTCGACTTCAAACCCTAAACACTCAACCTAAAATCTTAGTATAGATATATTCTTGGATTGGAGTAGAACTCATGACCATCCTAAACACTAAACCCTAAGTCTTGAAATCTTATAGATTTGAAACCAAGACTAGATTTTTGGATGGGACTGAACTCTTGACCTTAAGGAGGAGAATAAAGCAAGTTATAACCAACCATAAACCCTAGACCCGAAAAGCTCATATAAGACTTGAAAGCTAAGACTGGGCTCTTTGCCTTTGTGACCCAATTGGTGTGAATCGAAAAGATTCATTTTCTACTCTATATAGAAACTGGCCATTGTGCCCATTTGATTTATCCTCACCCTCATAGAAGCTTGAATAAGCAGGAGGATCATATTGCTTCCAAAACCAATGCTCCCTCCACACGTTGATCATCTGTTCAATAGGGACATTCTTTGTCTCTGGCAGGAAAAAATAGACAAAAAATGTCATGATTATGACCCAGCCTGAAAAGAAGAGGAAAATTCCGTATTTGAAATGACACAGCATGGCCACGAATGCCTGTGAGATCACGAAGGTGAAGAACATGTTCACAGAAACTGAGATACTCTGCCCGACCGATCGAGTTTCCAGAGGGAAAATTTCACTGGGGACAAGCCATCCAAGGGGACCCCATGACCATGCAAATCCAGCCACATAGATGCACATTACAATGACCACAGAAACAGCAAAACCTTTTGGTGGCTGTGGAGACGTTCCTCCAAATTTCTCAGCCAGGATAATTGCAATAACCACCTGTTTAGCATGCACACACTCATGATCAGTCTTATTTCTGTAAATTTTGCTTCAGGTTTATATATAATTTACAGTCATAGCTTTATTTCTGTAGATCATCCATTCAGTTTGAGCGATACTGCCAGAAAGAATCCCAAAGCCAGGAAGACAAAAGAAATTGCAGTTTGCCTATAGCAGAAGTTCTTGGATATAAACCCAGTCACTCAGTACAAGACAATAAAACATGAGTATTTGCTGCTTATGTGAGAACAATATACATACATGAGAAAGAAACATCTGAACTCCGGCCTCAAGAAACAGAACTCTGCGCCCCCATTTGTCAACGATAAATATGGATACAAGAGTAGCTAATACGTTCACAGAACCAGTGACAACTGCCGAGTAAAGAGATGCATCAGCACCAAACCCAAGGGTTTGGAATAATACTGATGCATAAAACATGATGGCATTGATTCCAGTGAACTGTTGGAAAAAGGGGAGCAATATGGCCATGACAAGCTGAGGCCTATTCCTCTTCTTTAGAATGTTTCTGAAAGGATGATTCACCGCATTTGCCTTCTTACCGGCCTCCACCAAGTCCTCATATTCTACATCTACATTCATGGTTCCTCTAACTTTTTCTAGCAATTGCCTTCCTTTTTCCAGGTGCCCCCTTTCAATCAGACTGTTGGGTGTCTCTGGAAGGTAGAGCCCACCAACAAACATGAGAGTTGCAGGCACAACTGCCAATCCTAAATAAACCCTCCAGCCCCATATGTGTATCCTTGCTGCTACATAGTTTATCAAATTTGCTGCAAGAATTCCGATGGTTATTGCAAGCTGGAACATGATGTTCAACGCACCACGTAGTTTTACTGGTGCCATTTCAGATAAATAGAGGGGAACAGCCTGCAAAATGAACAAAATTCTAATGCATGTATCTGAAAATAGCACAAAGGACAAAATGTCATGTATTAAGTAACAATGGGCATCGTCTCCATCCAAGAGAATCGATCAAAACCAGATATGCTCAGGGGTTGGGCACTTATCCCATTATCACCATACTAAGTGATAAAGGCGTAGATCTGAACAAGGTACCTGATTGCCAAAGCCAACTCCAATACCAAGCATAATACGCCCGAGGATAAGCATAGTTAAGTTCACAGCAGCTGCATTAAGAGTAGCTCCAATCAGAAAACTTAGACTTGCCAAGAGAATTGACGGTCTCCTGCCATAGCGGGTTGTGGTGACAGATGCAGCAAGACTTGCAACCAAAGCAGCTATGTACAATGAAGACATAAATGCTGTAACTCTCTGATTGTCATAGTAGCAGTGGTTATCTGTTCTTAGGTTTTTGTGGCGTTCCACCACTGGAAAAAATTTCTTCTGGAATTGACCCATGGATGCATCCATGGATGTGACACCACCTACGATCACATAACTGATTGAGATGTCAAGATAGGAGGATAGAGATTGCATACAAATAATGAGCATAATCTAATCTGCACAAATGAAAAGTTCCAATTGAAGCCATTGCTAGAATTCTTGTATAGGATGGATAATAGAAGGCCGTGCATCTCAAAGAAGAAAAGAGTTGTGCTGCAATATGCGGCATTCTGCTAAAGACTTGAGGTCCGGATTTGGACCCCAAAACTGAAGACTTACAAGATCAAAAGAAAAGAAATTGCGGTAAGATGAAAACTCGTGGCTTTCCAAGAGCAAATTTAAGTCCTGGGCAGTACAATTAAAGGTAACATAGCCGCTCTCTCTTTCTAAGAAAAGCTAAATACGAGTGAAAATTGAAGATCCGTTTGTTCTTTTCTTAGCAAGAAGTGTGTGGTATATAGCTTTTAGTTCTTCCTTGTTCTATGACCGGAAAGACCGTCATACTGGCAGGCTGGCACCTTTGCAACTTAAAGGCAAATTCTGAAGAATACTGTTTTCATTGATCAGGTAACAGTTGTGCGTCTATATAAAATTTAAGTGTAAAAAATGATGGAGCACGTTACAGTACCCAGATAAAAGCCTCCAGAATTCCTTGACCAAATTCAGTATTCCAAAAGAGAAAACTATGACAGTAATATAGGCCAGAAATGAGAAACATAGAACAATCTGAAATGGTCATGAAACCCACAACAATTTGCGCGACTTTATGACCATGTTCTATATTCCTCTTTTTTGGCTACATATCTTGTTATTAACTACAAATTGAAAATTTTTACAACTATACTGTCGGGACCTCATCACCATGTTCTATGTTTCTCTTTTCTGGCTACATATCTTCGTATTAACTAAAAAATTAATTTTGTTCATGACCATGTGAGATGGTTATTTGTCGGGACTTCATGACCATGTTCTATGTTTCTCTTTTCTGGCTACATATCTTCTTATTAACTAAAAATTAAATTTTCTTCATGACCATTTGAGATGGTTATTTTCTGGCCTAAAGTTATTCTTATTGAGTACCAGTTGAATTTTTCTCTTTAGAGCATTGAACTTATTTATGAAAAGGAGACAAAGAGGAAGCCGAGAAACTTTGCGCCTGATACTAGCTAAACTAGACACACAACTAACAGCTTGATGAAACTGCAGGTTGCTGAGGTCTCTGTAATACATCCATAAGTGAGAGGAGGCTAAGAATCCATAACCAACGAGAGTAACTATAGAGCAGATTTGAGAAGTATGTATTATACAATGAGAGGAAGCAAGAATCAAGTTTATTCATAATTATTACACTCAAACAGCAAAATTGATACAAGTATGGCTGAACTGGAGAAGATAAATTAGCAACAGCTACAACAAGCTATCATTGTATTGTAGATAGCTTCTACATATTGTAGCAGAAGATTACATTATCAGGGGTAAGAGAATGTATTGCTATCAATTAACTACAAATAACTACATCCAAGAGGTAGCTGTAGTATTATAGAGAAGAATAAATATGGTCAGGGAGCAACAGGTTGTATTCAACAGATGTGAGAATGGATGCGAGGAGACCTGTGATGCCGATGTCGTAGCCGAAGATGAGTCCCCCGCTTGCAGCCACGACGCAGGCAGTTGCCACAAACATCGTGGTGCGTCCTTCGTAGAGTTGGGCTCTTGCACCGCTCACTTCCACTACCCTCCCATCAAACATTGCGATCCTCCCTCCCGTCTGCTTGAGCTATTCCACAGCAATGAATTAGCCGATCAAGGTAGGAGAGGAGTACTGTGCAGCAAGCCTGCAGGAAGGGGGGTGGGGGGCCAAGGATGGTGGAAATAAAGGAAGCAGAACAAGAGCTAAAGAGCCTGAATACCGAAGACTTGACTGAGGAAACTATCCAAAACAAGAGGCTGAAGGAGAAGAGGAGCAGCTGCAGCAGCAAATAAGAAAAAGAGGTGAGTTGAATTGAAGGGAAAGGCGAGATTGTTGATCAGTCTTTGGTCTCTCTTACTGCTCCGCCGACCCCATTATTCATATTTCTCTTTTTCTTCCTCCATGCACGCCCATCACCTCATCTTGTACTAGCGCAGACTATTTCTCCCTCCCCCATCTCTCTGTCCCCTTCTCTCCCATTCTCCTTCCGTTAACGTAACGTAACGTAACAGATGATAACAACGTTTGGTAACTATATGTCATCCATTGTTGATAACACCTATACATTTTAAGTCTTCCTTGGGGCCTTCCTCGGTACAAATTTGAAGTTTTGGTCCTTGCCTTGCAAAGTCATGACTGCTTGATCTGGTCATGTAATCTAATAAAGTTTGTACAAAAGTAGACTTCAATGGAAAATGAAATTTCCTTTGAAACTAAAGGCACATATTGGATCTAAGAGCATGCTAACAATGAATGGCATACAAAAAGCATGACTAGCCAAGGTGCATGTCCCACCGTCCACGTACTAGCATGTTGTAAAACATCGCATGCTACGTCATGAGCTCCAATACCAACATGCATTAAATAGCTCGACTTTTACTTTAGATTGCAAGGACTAATTCTTGCTTTTCAAATGGGCAGTCCCCTTCCTTAATAATGGCCATTGTTTCTTCCTTAATGGCAACAAGGCTGGAGGCCAGGCAACATGTCAATTAGCATGTGCATGGGATTTGTGTTAGGATGTGATCTACTCCTCGCATGAATCTTGGGATCTTGAGATTATCAGCCATTCAATGTCATTAGAGTTTTCAGATTTCGATTCTGCCTCATCATTTACTTCACGTTTCTCTCCAATGGTGGCATCACAGCCTAGGTTACGGAAACCACCTTAATTCCAACAAGCCAGCTCCTTATCAAAGCCAACTTGCCTCTCAAACAATTGTTTATCAATTTTTTTTTTTTTGTATGTGTGTGTGTATATTGCCTATCTATCGACTCTATCTTTCTCTTATCATTATTCAAATACCTTTGAAATTTGAATAGTCAAATTTTTTAGTGGAGATGACTTTCATATGTGAAAGTTTAAAATGAAAATGATACTAATAGAAAAAGAACTATGGGGCTACGTAAGTGGCACCCTAACTATAACGATTGCCAAGTGAAGATCTTTTGAAATTCTGTTACATGCAACCAAAAGGACACCTGTGGAGCAAGACCACCCAACCAATAGATGATCTACGAAAGTCAACAATATCTATATTGAAAGAACGACTTGGATTATTGGAAAAACCATCATCCTCCACTTGTCATCAACAGAGAAAAGCTTATTTACAAGGTTTTTTGTCAATATTAGACGTGGATTCTGAGGAAGATATGCCAGTTGACTCTGATGAAGAAGACGGGTAGGATCCCCTCCTCTCTTGTATTCATTCACCTTGGCTTGGAGGTGAAGTGGTTAGGGTATTGACTACCCATTGGCCATTGTTAATTCAAAATTAAATGCCAAAACATCTACATCCTGTAGATTCAAATCGTCGACTCTTGGTTGACTTTTTGACAATCTCTTTCTCTTGCCCTTTGGATCTACTTGCAACATTTCGAGTTCGTACCTTCCCATAAAAGCATTCGTTGAAGTGGTGCGCAACCAATGGACACGTAGTACTTTTGTTTGATTGCTATTTTGAGTAAAACCAAGTACTTTGGCAATCCAAAATGGATATCCTTCATTGTTTTCTGAAGCTGGAAGTGCAACAAGGCTTCCAATTTGGATTTCATGCAAATCACCGTGCCATTTCATTTTTGTAGCTTTTACACTTTGCCTATTCTTCCTTGAGCCCAAATAAATTTCACGTTCCTCACTTTGCACAAGCTGCAAGAAATCATTAGATCTAAAGGTTCAACAGTTGTAGTTTATGTTCCTAATTTATGAGGCCAATGAAATTCTTCAGTGAAAAAGTCCATCTACCAATGCTGATCAAACTCATCAAAAAAATGATAAGTTGCTTGAATACTTGATTCCAAAAAATTCAATGAGGGAAATGGATCAATCTCACGATGTTCTCTTTGCGCCTTAGGTTTTTCTAGCAAGGACTTCAAGGGAGACAACACAACAAGCTTGATTTGAGTCGATGGAATGTTAAGCAAAAATCCTTTTGTTGTTTTGGTTGATCCCAACGAATGCAACGTTGTTGCAAATTTTAATTTTTCTTTATTAGATTCATATCATTTTTTTGTTCTTGGGGGCATACACAGTTTACAAGCCTGAAAACAGTTATCTCAAGAGTATCCCCATATTCCAACCTTTCAAACTGTGAGTGCTATTGCATGTGAGAGTCTCCAAAGCAGGAGATGTGAATCAACTAGAGCTAAAAGCACTATGTGTTCAAGAGACATGCCTGCCTTTTGATTCAAAAAATCTTACGCAAAGCCTTACAAAATATGATAATTTTTTTCAGCTTGTTTTTTGCAGTGGCCAGGTAATTTTTTTTGCTATGCTCGTCATGGAATGCTATGGTCATAATGTATGTTGTAATTCTTTTAAATTCTTTTTATTAGACTAAAATTTTGAGCTCAATTTTAATACTCCCTAAATTCCTTGTCAAATTTTTTTGTTTTTTTTATTTTAGGTGTGGGCCCTTGCTGATAAATTTTTTGATAAATGGGAAACTTTTCAAATAAAAGGTCAACTTGCTTAGGGTGCCTCAAAGTCAAAGAAAAATTTTGTCAGCACTCAAACTTTGAAGCCAATCCCTACAGAAATGGAAATATCAAAGCAGAAGAATATGCAAGGGACTAGCTCTTCGTAGCTAATAATAAGTGTTCTTTCTAGAGTTGCCAATGGTCAACTTTTTTTTGCAGAAATGGGGAAAGAATTTCAAAGGTAATAGTCATTATCTAAATATATATTTTCATGTTACTTTTTGTAATAAAGTGATTTTCATGATTTTGTTGGACTTTTAACAATTGTATTTTTTAAATACAGGCATAAATTATTTATGAAAGTTCAAGAAGTCCTCGTGACAAGGCTAAATCGAAGACTGCCAGAGGTTTTATCCTCTGAACAGCCAAAATGAAGTTTTGAGTCTATTTTTTATTTTGTTTAGAGACATGGTATTTATTTCACCCATGCTTAGCATAGGTGCTTATTAATTGTTTTTTTTTTTATATTTTATGTCTCCTATGCTAAGCATAGCTTTTTCTTTATTTAATTATTTCTTTTTGATACTTTAAGTCTTCTATTCTATTTTATATTTTGTGTCTCCCATGCTAAGCATAGCTTTTTCTTTTTCAGTCTCTCGAAGATAAGAAAAACAAAGTCCTTCAAGAGCAATTCAAGAGGCATATTCTGAAGGCAAAAGCAGAAAAAAAAAGGGACAGGGAGATATTGGCACGGGGTGAGACCATTGCGGAGGAGGATCGATTAGAGACCTACCTTCCCAAAAGTGTCGATAGTCAACCATGCTTCTACTCGGTTGAGGAGGGCGATTGTAGAGAAATTTCAAAATTTAAAAAAAAAAGACCTTATACACTCTGCATTGCCGATATATCATATGGATTTCAGATGAAGGAGGCATTAAATAATGATTCTCCTTTCAAATTCATTGAAATTCATAGTTTTATGCAGGGTTTTTTTGAAGTCACAAACTTCTCCAATTTGGAGAGTTGTTATTTTTCATTCTTCTTGGCAGTCAGCTTCAATACAAAAAGCTCTACTAAATTTCTGTAATGCAAGAATAGAAAATGATGTGTGGTAAGTTTTTAAGTTCCTGAATTATTAATTCGTATTTTAATTCATAGTTTTATTTTAAATTTTTTATCTTAAAGTTAAAATTTTAAATTTATTTTACTTGTAATGTTTCATGTCAGGTACAAGCCCAATGTCAAGAACTCAGGAAGAGCACGACTTTGCAATGAAATATAATACATAACCATTGGTTATTATTTTTTGAACGACAAACGCTCGATGCTTCATTACAACACTTCCGGATTGACAAGTTTTGGAAACTTGTTCCAATATCCAGCCGTGACAAAAAAATTAAAAAATCCAATGACGGGTTCTGTGGCTTGTCCCTACCAAAAGCCACAACAATTAATTAATCATTTCATTGATATTTTTTCATACCCAACTGATTGGATTTTGGATTTATTTAGCGGTAGCGGCACTACGAGCGCATGTGCTGTATATGCTCTCCAAATGACTAAAGAATATTTTCTCTAGGATCTCTCCATTCCTATCAAAAGCAATTGACCTCCTATTATTGCATAATAGCAGTCAAACACCATGCAAGTGCTCCATAAGTCCAATTATATGTCTGGACCCTCATAAGATTATTAATTACATTACCAGCCAAGTCCAGAATGACGAGGCATAACTAACAACTTATACACTGGAGTACCGGCTATCCATGTCAGAAATTATTCCGAATCCCACATACTGGACATGGACGTAACATTCTTCCTCCCTTAAGTTACTTATGTCCTCAAAAGTAAAAACTAGGGAAGTTCTTCTTTATGTTTTCAACCCTTTTCCACGAATCATCATCCTCAGTCATCCTCAATATGACCCTTCCACCTAATCAAGCACTCATAGATAGAACGATTTCTCATTTGTTTATCTCTGGTTCTGAGTACCCTTTCGGGTTCCAAAGGTACAATAAGCGATAAATCCTCCAAGTGGGTGAGATCCTCATCGGATCCAACTACATCACCTGCATGTAAACTTAATTTCAACCGACTTACATGAAGCATTGGGTGAGCAGTCGACTTATCCTGAAGATTAAGTTCGTAAGCTAAAGAACCAATTTTTCTTATAATCCGAAACGGTCCACAATATCTGGTAGACAGCTTATAATGTTTACCCATACACATAGTCTTAGAATCTTTCGAAATTCTAAGATATACCCAGTTATCAACTTTAAAATCTCTAGGAGACCTCTTAAGATCAGCATAGTGCTTAGGAGCACTACAAATATTATCATGTGCCACTTGCAACATTTCTTGCATATCATACAAGAAATCCACAACTTTCTAGATCTTAACAAACTTCATCTCCACGTTTACCGAAGATATAGGTTGAAAACCGTACATCAACATAAACGAACTAACATGTAGCAGAATGTTTTCTACTATTGTAAGCAATTTCAATTAAAGGAATGTAATCTTCCCACTGAGACTGCCTATGAGACACATATGTCCTCAACATATCCTCCATAGTTTGATTAGTCTTTTTCGTCTGGCCATCTGATTCAGGATAATCAGTAGACCTAAAACTAAGCGAGGTTTCTAGCTTATGGAATACAACTGACCAAAAGTGACCTTTAAATTTAGGATCTTTGTCACTAACAATATCACTTGGCAATCCATAAAGCCTAAATAATCTTTCCACAAAAATCTGGGCTAAATCCAAAGTCTTTGTAGTTCACTTAACTATTATGAATGTAGCTAGCTTAGTTAATCTATTCACTACAACCCAAATAGAATCATTCTGACGTTGGGTCATTGGAAGTCTAACTACAAAATCCATAGATATGTTTTTCCATCATTTCTAAGGGATTTAACAACCCTCTAGTCTTTAAGCATTCCGCTTTGGCTAACTGACAAGGTTTACATTTAACCAAATAAGACTCGACATATATCTTGAGTTTTGGCCAATAAAACTCTCTTCTGACCAAGTCCAAAGTCTTGTGTATACCTGGATGACCTACATAGGGTACATCATGACATTCATAAAAAATTCTCTTCTTTATCTCATCATCAGCTAGTACACACACTTTCTCAATCTAAATAGCAAACCACATCAGATAGAGAATTGTTCCATTATCTTCTTATCTTTCTTAGGAACCTGAGATCCTTGTGAGTTAATCTCTATTCCATTCTCAGTTTTTCCAGTCTCAACCATTTTCCAGATGCAACCAAAATGAGAATCTGATTCACACTTTCCTCTCAATGAAAGATATAGATCAATGGAAATCTGGATGAATGAAAGTTCATTTAATTCATTAATCCGACTAAGAGCGTCCGCAACCTAGTTAGAGCTACCTTTGACATATCGAATCTCATGATCAAATTCCTACATAAGCTCAACCCAACGAGCTTTACTATCCCTCAAATTGTTTTGATTGCAAAAGTAGTTCAGAGGCTAGTGATTTGTATCACTGCAACATTTTGGATGTTTTTCGACCCTATTATTGAGGCTTTTATGAAGAATTTTTAAGTTATTTATTTATTTTATTTTATTTTTATTTTTTTGAAAAAACATCATAAACCTCGGTATACACCATGGAGTATGCCTTGGAAGGAGATCCTCGATAATTACCTCGATAATCGAAGTTTCTTCATCTCATTTTTGCTTTGTTAGAGCAAGTATAAACTGAGGGACCTCGGTATTTCCCTCCCAAAAAACTATTAGAAACATGTCTTTTCCGAGGGATATACCAATGGATATTCAGTTCAAAATGGCACCCTATTCCGATGATTATTCTGAGGGATGCAAAAAAAAAAAAAAAACATTAGGGCCGAATGGAGCCCATTTACTGGCTCTATTCTGCCCTAAAAATGGACTCCATCCGACCCTAGGAGTCTTTTGCACCACTTCTTATAAAGTTGGTAAGCAAAATCATTTGTTCATGATTGTTAATAAACGAATTTTCAAATATTTGAGTTACATTTTACGCACTTAAAAATTTATTATGGAGACTCAACTTAAATAAATATATATTCATACTTAAATATTCCAAGTATAAAAATATGGTATTGGATTATTGAAATTGGATATGTTACTTAATTAGATCCAGCTGAGTTATCCTCATCCTGGCCATTGATGTTGCGATCGGACTCATGTGATTGCGAGGCATGAGATTGGAACAAAGATACCTACATCCAATGAAGATGAGTCAGTTATTTGTGAAATGTGATGAGAGTGAAAGTCAGGCCACATGAATGTAGTGAAGTTAAAATATACCTTGAAGGCATATATACCTTAGAATATCCATCCGAATCAAGGCACAAGGAAAACTGCAAAGAAGAGCGAGGTGGTTGGGGATTAGTTGCATGATGCAACCTATGGAACGAGAGGATGTTGACGAGTAGTTCAAAATTGATAAATAAAACAATGCAAACATTTAAATTACATTCGATGCAATTGGAGATTCATGTAGAAGGCTTAACTTAAACAAATTATATATATTTATACATAAATTTTTCAATTACAAACATATATCGGAAGGAAACGCGTAATTATTAGATCCAACTAAATCGTCCCCGTCCTGGCCATGGTCATCAGACTCATGTGATTGCGATGCATGAGACTGAGACTGGGAGTTAAAATATATCTTGAAGTCATAATACATACCTCCAAATATCCATTTCAATCAATTCTCACTCCTCGTCTCTCCAATAGTTCAAGTAATGATTGCATGTTGTTGGAATATGCATACTTATACTCCTCTTTCATGGGAGACCTCTTTATGGCAGATTTCTGCATGAACCAACAATTGCAAATTGGTGATTGTAATTTAATTTAAACAGATTCACAAATAAATATGAATTACGACAATATCAAATTCAACATATGGGTCGAGAGACTTACGAAATGGGCATGAAAAGAACCTTGGCTGCCACTGCCAATGTGAGAGGGCCCTACAGTCTCCAGCCGCTTCTTAGCTGCCTCTCTTTGTTGCTTGAAACATTTTGGATTTTCTTGAAATTCTTTCTTTGCAAACTTCTAATTGTCCTTGTGCACATTGTATGGCCTAGATTTGCCAGCTCTCATCGCATCTTGGATCTCCGATTTGCGGTGGCTCATCACGCCTCCCATGCGTCGTCCCATCCAGTTTCGATCAAATTCCAAATTAGGGGAGGGGACTCAAAATTCTCTAGACAACTGGTTAATGACATAAGTCTTTTCTTCATCACTTTTTTTGTGCCAGTCCTTGAAAATGTCCCTGTTGAAGACCACATGCGTGAGTTTCCTCATGCGAGTGATGACGCGACCACCACGGTCATCCTTCACTATGTGCTTCTCCGCATCTATGTCATATGATGGCAAGACGTCAGCTGATGGAGAGGTGGCAAAGGGAGTGTCGAGAGGAGTGGACTACAACAGGAAAAATTTGGGAAGGAGTTTGAAGGCGATTACGAGAACTCACAATTTGTGTCTCCATTTTTTTGTAATTTGGACAAGGTAAAAATTTTCAAAATTCTTGATATTGGACAAGAGTGAATCATTTTTCGTGGGGAAGAACTTTGTGTCACTCATCATATCGCTCACTATTTATTGGCCAAAGTATACTTGAAGTGCCATAAGGATAGGTTTTTTCAAAAACGTAATTACGTAAAGTGAAAATTGAAAAATTCGAGAGTTATTTTTGGTCCGGCCCTGGAATATTAATAACGTTTGTTTGTGTTGACGTTCAACCAGGGAAAACTGGCCAAAGAGGTTGCCCAGTGGGCTTGCTTTTGGAGCCCACCGGGTTGTTTTTCTCTCCATAAATTCTATAAATACCTTGTTTCATTGTTTATTATAAAGATAAGCAAGCTTAGAGCTAATGAAAGAGTGCTTAAAACTAAAGTCACTTTTGTTTGGTCATATTTAAAAAGTGTTTCAGGTTTAGGAAGTATTATTTTGGAAAGTCTATTCTTGTCACTTTCATGACTTGGTAGTTGCTTTTCTCAATGATATTTAGAAATGGTGTGCATTGTTGGGTCATTATCTCTATGTTTGGGATCAATTGGCTCTCAATTTCGCATCAATAGAGTCTCATTTTTTTGTTCCAACCAATCTTGATATAGGGTCTATAAAGTATTATCTTGGAAAGTCTATTCTCGTCAACTTCATGACTTGGATAGTCACTTTTCTTGATGATATTTAGAAACGATGTGCATTGTTGGGTCATTATCTCTATGTTTGAGATCAATTGGCTCTCAATTCCGCATCAAAAGCTAACTATAGTCTATCTTTAATATCATATTCTTCATCTAGTTTTTCAATTCCAATTTTCTTCATCAATGGGTGATTCAAAGCCCAATCTAATACATTGCAGATTGCCGGTGATGTACCCTCGACATCTAGGGGAACATCGGTTCTACCCAAGAAGAAACCTCTTCGGAAGTCACCTGGTCCCGAGTGGGAATTTGCCAAAAATCTTGGCAAATATATGGATTGGGACTGTAACTTTTGTCACCTGCAAAAGTTTGGTGGCGCTCCTAGAATTAGAGAACAACTTTTGGGTGGGAATAGCAAATCATCGGTTGCCAGATGTACTAGTCATTTGGCCCAAGAAGCTTCCAAGAGATTGAGAGCTATAATAACTGAAAAAGCAGCAAAAAAAAGAGATCGGTCATCAATTAGTACTGGTCATAGTCACAACATGGTTGACTTGACAAATCCTGATGAAGATCCAACCCTAAACACCTTCTCATTAGACGAGGAAGTAATCGAAGTAATGTGGGTGTATCATCTCAGCATCCATCTCCAAATTCGATTCCCAACAACAAAAGCAAACAACAAACTTTATAAGAGAGTTTTTGTGCACTCTTTTGGACGATGCACAACTCGCTTTAGCTGAAGCTATCTTTTTCACTGATTCATCATTGTACATGGCTAGTCATGACGAATGGAAAAGTGTGTGGCACAAAATCGCAGAATATGGTCCTGGATTTTGCCCTCCCTCGTATCATCAAATGAGAAATCAACTTCTCGACAAATGTTATGCAAAAAAAAAACAAGGAGTTGAGACATTGATTTTAAACCACATTGGATCATTAGGATGTACCATCGTAAGTGATGGATGGTCAAATTTGCAACGACATTCATTGATAAACATCATGATGGTTTTTCCTCGTGGTGAATGCTTCATAAAGGCTGTGGATAGTTCTAGTGAAATCAAAACTGGCACTTACATAGCAAACTTGTTGAGTGACATCATAGATGAGATTGGATCAACTAACGTTGTCTAGGTGGTGATGAACAATGCTAAGAATTGTCAAGCTGCTGGTAGAATATTGGAGGCTCATTATCCACACATATATAGCTCGGGGTGCAACACATGTAGCTTGAATCTTGTGTTGCATGATTGGTACAAGAACGAGGATACCCAATGGTTCAAAACCATTATAGACGATTGTCAAAAAGCTGTCAAGTTTGTAATGAAACGTCAAAGTGTTCTTGACAATTTTCGACAACGCATGATATGCATGCTGAAACTACCCACTGAAATGAGATTTTGCACACACTTGAATCACTACTTCGAAATAAAAATGAAATCATGGAGACTTTTGTTTGTACATTATTTTTTGAGTGGTAGGAGGGTCAAGTGATGAGAGTGATATTGAAAGTCAAAATCTTGTGTACAAAGCTTGCAGACTCTCGTTTTTGGGACGGAGACGCTTACCATGTCATGATGCCGATAATGTATAGTGTGCATCAATTGGACTCAAATTTGCCAAACACCGAAAATGTGTGGATGGCTTGGTGGAATATACAAGAGATCCTAAATGATCCATGTGAATTACCAGAGTCTGTGGTCAAGCAATGGAGACCACCTTTCAACAAGGCAAATCGGGAAACATTGAGCAAGTACCTTCATGCGCGATGGTCGATGGCACATGCACCTCTCCACGGTACGACTTTTTTGTTGGACCGTGAATATTGAAATCATTCTTTAGGGGATATTGACGAGGAAGTCATAAGTGACTTCTATGACGTGGTGAATTCTTCTTATAGCAACGAGGACACTACAGCGGAAGCAATTAGGAAACTTACACAATACAAAGAGAAGGAAGGTATTTTTAGTTCTTCTTTTTTGAAGAATCTATCAAAGACTACACCAGCTTGGAAATGGTGGATGTTGAATGGGAAACATACTCATGCGCTCAGGTCACAATTTGCAATGAACTCTAGTTCAGAAAGAAACTAGAGTACCTACAAGTATGTACATAGCACGTTGCGAAATCGACTGATGAGTGATAGGGCTGAAAAACTTGTGTACATGTATTTTAATCCCAAAATACTAAATAGAATAGGAAGTGTTGATTATATAGAGGAGATGCATGCATGGGGGATGGATGTTTTAGGAGAAGAAGAGATGGAAGATCTTGGCGATTGTCGAGATTGTGTGGCTATAGACTATGAGGTTGATGAAAATTTAGAAATCAAAAAAGGCATTACATGAGCTTGCAAGAGAAAAGAATGGGAGACCTTCTTTGAAATTGAAATACATGTATACAAAGTTTTTGAAGTATAGCTGAAATGCAAAGCTATATTGGTTTACCAAAGAGAAGTATATTAGAGATTTACCAATCTGGATATCAAATTGTGTGTGATTTACCGTGATAACTTAGATGTTTAGTTTTATTTTTAAGTGTTTAGGTTTGTGAATCTATGATCATTGGTTTAGGGTTTAGGGTTCATGCAAGTTTGGTTACACATACAAAAAATACCCATTTGCACAAATAATCAAAATAAATCCAAGGATCCAAATAAGTAAGGAAAATAAACTTCTGCAATACTTGATTTGTGATTTGTGAAATAAAAAGTTTAGTACAAAAAGTGAACATTGAAGTGGCCATTCTAATGCTCTACCACAAGCTATAGAGTTCTGAAGGCACGCATCTCTTGGATTCTACGATAATCATCATGCATGTCTAGTGTGATAAATAAAATTTCTACAATTTTATAATCACATAACTTTCACTTATCATCCAATATCATATGTTGGACGAGACAAGCAATGTGATAAAAATGTGTGCATGGTAATTGGTAATGCCCACTCCATAAATGAAAATTGTGGTAGCAAAGTGGACACCAATCATGGAGTCGATTGTCTATTATACGCTCTAGAACATTAGGGTGCACCATCCTATGAGATATATGGCTGCCACCACCTGGCACTTCAAGATTTGCCAACCAACGATACATCATTTTCATTTCAGCCTTCAATTGGCACATATCGTTGTCGTCGTCGTCGCGTGCCTGAAAAACAAAAGATCCTGTCAGCCTGAGGCATGTTTAAGCACATGATTTGCTCTTTTCCGTAGTTGAATGCGCTCTCTTGACTATGGAGCTGAAACTGCAGCTCCTCTATTTGGTCATGCACCTAACATGATGCACCAACGAGAGCATCTTGTCACGATTCCACTATCAAAATGATTACTCCTCCTCTTTGAACCTGTTCTAATGCAGTAAGCACTCACACTCCTCTTAACAAATGAAGGAATAGTAAAATCACAAAGATTTAGAACCTTGCAAGACTATCTCTCGTGAAACTAGTCAAGTTACATATAGAATTTGATGAATCTTGATCAGCACATTATCAACCACAATAGACTGAATCTAAAATCTAAAAATCGATGATTGACACACATTAGAGGAGTTTTAAATCCAAAAAAGACCCTTTGTAAAGATTCTTTTTATATTTTTTCTCAAATTTTTCTTACACATGGACCAATCAAAACACTCAAATTTGAAATCTACGTAACGTAACTTTTTGAGTCCACATTTTGATTTCATACTAAAAATGGCATAACCTTTTAGTGGTAAGTCCAAATTTAGTGGAGTTTGGTGCATTGAAAAGTGCTTGACAAGAGCTTTCCAATGATATGTTAGATGACATACTTCTAAGCTACGATTAAAAAGTTATGGCAAGTCAAAAGTATTAGTGTTATAATATTTTAATAATGAAAAAGGCATCTTGCAGGAATTCTTAAAGGGTCTTTTTGGAACTCAAAACTCTTCTAATGCAATTTGGAGAGGTTATTTGTAAGGAGAAGCACCTCCAAGATCCTTCTTACAAGACACACACAAAGGAATGTTTTTGGAGCCAAAATCACCCAACCATGTAGATGCTACTGATCAATCTCTAGTTGCATCTCCCCCATGCCATCCCAATAAAAGAAATTCCATGCTTTACCTGTGCATGTGCCCATGCAAGCATATAGTATTTCCATACATGCAAGTCATTACTACCGATACTCTACAACATGCCATTAGCCGTCCTAACCCATGCAATAGCTCCACACGTCACAATATGTGTGACTGCGTCCTCGCAAGGTTATTAATTACATTTCTGGCCTAGTTAGAAATAATGAGGCACAACCAGTAATCTTCGACTATTGGAGCGTCGTGTATCCAGGTCTAGGACTATGTTGAATCCTATATGTAGGACGTGGTTGAACTAATTTTGTCCTCAGAACATGAAAAAAAATCAGGAACCATTTCTTGACTCCTAACACTTACCTAGAAAATCATTACTCTTAGTCTGACTTTACATATCAAACAAGTACTCAGCGATAGAACAATTTCCAATAGTTAATCTCTATTATATAGTACAAACTCACGTTTGAAAAGTACACTAAGCAAAAAAAAATTCATCTGGTTTTCACTCTCTATCTACTCTTAAAAATCCTATATGATTATAGAAACATGTCTATTAAAAAAAAATTGAATTCGGAGATCTATAGAGATAGATACATGCATCCAAAGTTACCCATTTAAGTGTTGATAAAAGTCACCAAACTGGAACTATCATATTTGAGTGAAACCATGATTTTGGCAATAATTTTTTGGGTTGTCTACTTTAAAAGGTATTGTATGACCATAGAAACATGTCTCTCAAATTTTTATCAATTTGGAGTTATGTAGAGATAGATATCTGCATCTAGAGTTACCCATGTGTAGTGGGTTTCTTTCCTTGCCTAACCTCAATCCAAGATCTAATCAATCTAGCATCAAAGAGATGAAGTTAGTTGTCACGCATAGATTCATTCCCATGAGAGCGATAGTATAGTTCAGATTTCAGCATGAATGGAAGATTCACATCTAACTCTAACATCCATTAACCCTAAGCATTAACACTACATCCACTAACACTAGATCCACAACAAGATAGCTTACTCTTTCTCTCTCTTCCTTTCTCCCTCATAAAAAGTACAATAACATGCAATCCCAATAACAATCAAATCCAATAATTAGCAAAACCAAAGAAATCATGAGAGATGGAGGAGGAAAGAAGAAGAGCAAGGACATTCCACATCCACTTCACAAGGGAACCAATTTGCTTGTATTGAAGAAAAGATGGAACATGTGTAGGAACTCGAGTTGGTCCCTTCTTATAGTAGAGAGGAGGACCATGGCCTCTGAATCCTATTGGTCCATTTCTGCCTCCCTAACTATTCAAATTTAAAAAAGAGTGAGAACCATCCAAATTGGAGGGAAACCAAACTTTACTCACTAACTTGACATTTAGGCCCTACGACATTAATAGTCTCGCAAAAAGACCTAAAGTTCTTTTATTGACTTGTAAGTAATCAAATAACTATGTGATCATCGGGTTGGACTTACACACGTAGGGTGCCAAACCCCTCTCACTTATTAACTAGGGTTAGGGTTGCCTTGGGATCCGCAAACCCTCCAACAGTATCCCCCACCAAAACTGGTGGCGGTCCTGCGACACCTGCGAGATGCAGTTACTATGGACTTTTATTTGCTTCGCGACGAATCTTTATTAAATGATACTGCACCTTCTCCATAAAATCGAGTCGGGCAGTGTTAAAATCCAAATTATGCGACAAAAAACAACGATGGGCTCCGGAATCCACTTTGAAGTTGTCTAGGACGTGAGGCAAGATTCTCAGGAGCCTCCCATCATTGCTGCGTGGAAATACAATCGAGCCACCAGTAGCTGATCCTTGATATTCTCTGAGGCCATTGGCTTATTTGGATCGAATGCCAAAGGAGAAAGGAAATCATCCCATCTCGTTGCCACGGATGCCAACAGAGTCAAGTCTTTTGCAAAAAGCATTGATTGTCTCACTATCGGATCGGGAGAGTGTATATACTCCCGTTGGTATGCTTGTAATGCCCGGTGGAAATCCACTATTATTTTTCAACTGTAAGGTTGATGGATGATTGGCCAATTTGGCGTATGGATCATAATTTTTTCCATGGCCAATCCCAAATCCTTCCACCTATTCCTGCACAGCATCGGCACATAATATGGATCTACGCGCAATTGGCGAGGGCTGACCACATAAGTCCTAATAGATTCTGGAGTTTTCTCAAAAATTGTAACTCTCCAAGTTGACTGCTCTCCCAATGCGGGTATTTTATCCAACTCCTTACCAACCTCTATTTCAGAGGACTTAAACTTAAGGACCCAACCACCACACGAGGACTCATGAGGGTGTTGAGCTAAAAAAATTTGGATTTGGTCATTGACGCTGATTGGCCTTCTGAATAATGGTGTGGTCCTTGATGAAGATGGACCCGGTTGCACTGCCTATGGAACTAGCTGGTGTTCTTTAACTTCTGGGGCTCCACCCTGGTCCATGCTCGAATCCAACCCTATATCCATTGGTGCTTCAGCTTGGTGCAAAGGGGAGAATTGCGGCATGACTGGAATTGGGATTTGAGGTCCAGCTTCCAATATTTGAGTGGCAGCTTTTTCGTAGGCATTGATGGTTGATTTAGCCTTTGGCAACTCAAATTAAACCTACACCTTTGAATTTGTCAAAGCGGCCTTGGAATCCCTGAAGCGCCACTTTGTAGGTTTCAACTTTCTTGAACAAATATGCGATTTCCGTCAGAGTTACCGGATGATCAGGTATTTGTGTCTGGAGATATGCATCACGCTCAAGGGTGGTCACATCCAATTCACCTTGAGATGTGTGTGATCTTGTTCTACCATCTGCAATTGACCTTGTAACAGTTACACTTGTTGCATTGCATCCAACATGGCCTTGTCCCTGATCTTGGGCTGTTGTCAGGGCATTCTACAGTGAGCTGGCATATTCTTCTAGGCGATTAGCCAATTGTTGTGCCATCTTCTTCTCAGTTTCAAATTTATCTTCATGCTGCTTGGCGATCTTTTGAATAATTTTTTGGCTGATGAGAGTATTCTTCGATCCCATATCTGAGATTTGTTGCTCCATTTCTTTTTTTTTATCCAGCATAGATTGGATCGCTTGCGCAAGGCTTGAGACCAAACCGAAAGCATCACCAAAATCTATTGTTGTGGAGGTGGTAGCAGCAGAAGGACCTGGTGGTACTATCCTTGGTTGGCGTGGAATAGGTGCCTATAATTCTTCTTCTTCAAAGAGTTCTTTCTCTTCATTGCCCTCAAGCACTGTGGTGTCAAACTGCTTTGGTGATTTTACAGCTTGCTCGACCCGAAGTATGGCTGGTGTGGCTTCAGCTTGAGGTTGCTGGGGTATTTGAAATGAATCTTCAACACCAGTAGTAGTATCATGGAAGTTCGAATCCTCTTCCAGGGGATTGGAGTTTAAAGGGCGTAGGGCTTTGGGGCATTTCAAAAATTTCTAAGGCCCCAAGGGAGTCGGAATCATCGAACATATCCATGAAATACTGTGTGTTTGGAGAAACAGCTTCTGTGTGTGGGGGTGAGGCAACCTGGGCAGCTGTGATGGGAATGGTAGTTCCAATGGTCACAGACTGTCTGTGAGAGAAAGCAGAGGCGAGGGAAGCATCAGAGGTGGGGGGAATAGGGAGTTCAGTGCGAAAAGCAGCAGGGGGTGGAAGCGCAGCTGATGATGTCTGCCTAGTACGATGTCGTGATGCGAAAGGTGAGTCAGGATTGACAATCTCGCTGCATGGACGACGTCGACTATGTGGGCTGGAGGCCTGTTGAGATGACTCGGTCGGTGCTTCTTCATAAATAGAAAGCACAGAATCCAGACGAAACCCATGGATTTTATTTTCAAGGTAGGAGACTGCTAGGAGAGATAACAAGGGGCCAGCAACAAACTGTTGCTTGGTATTGCTCTTAATGGCTCGTTTGAGCTCTCCAAAAATAGTTTTGAACCAGTTATATGGTTCCAGAGGAGCCTTGGATATCTTGACATATAACTCAACTATCCTATGCAATATCTAAGAAGTAATGTGGTCTTTCCTGAGGTTGCCAACCATCAGAAAATTGTTAAGGAGCTGAGCAGCGGCATGTATGGCAGGCTCAGTAATGGCTTCTAGGAGGTAGCCATCATTGGTCCAATGCAAATCATTTGTGAGGTCAATATAAGGCTTAATAGCATGTTTGGCTTGCTTATGGTTTGGTGAGGCTTGGGTACTAGATGTTATCCCTATGGCAGCAAGGGCGGCCTCAGTCATGCACACCTTGTGTGTGGCTCCCTGGAAAGTAATATAAAACTTGGATTTCTCCTCCTTCCAAGTATTGAAGGCAAGAGTGATAAAATCCATATTGATTCTCCCTGAGAAGGCTCTCCCATGAATACCCATTGTAGTAAGCAGAGGCTTTGCAAGGGTCATCCACTGAGTGACCATGCTTGTGCTAAGAAGGATCATGATATCCGTTGCAGAAAGGACATCACGATGGATAGTATAACGAGGTGATTGAGATGTATCTGTGGAAGACATGATGAACAGAAATGAAAAGTAATACGCGCGAGTGTATAACAGAAAACAGTTCAGAAAGTTTGGAAGACTTTGGTCGCTGAAAAATCTGGCAAGAGCTTCACGAGCACAAGTGAGGAATGAATCGAATTCACCCAACTTACAAGTGAATTTGGAGGGTCCATTACACTGAATACTAGTTTGGCTGATCAGTTCTAAACAAAAATTTGTAGGCTTGTACAGTGCTGTGAAAATAGACTATAAAAATCTCGACAAAGGTTTCTGAGGCTCCGAACCTATCCGATGAATGTTTTTCAGGTTGGCGAAGGATGAACCTTCGTACAAGAGGGTCCATCGCCCAAGTATTGTCATAAATGCGAATTTTCAAGATCTGAACTTATGGCCAACCTTATTTTGACATCTTAAGACCATTTAGCATATCAGTGAAGGTTTCTAAGGAGATTAAGGTGCTCGATGAAGGTTTCCAAAATGGCATATTGCTGATCATTTGCCTAACTCAAAAAAGGTATTGTTCCTGAAAATGAACCTTTGCCCAACTCAGTATAGATATATCTGAAGTGGATGTACAATCTGAAAGCTCAGTGAAGGTTTCCAATATTGTATAGGCAACATATGATCAAAACAGTGATTTTTTCCATCAAAAATACTTCTCTTCTTTTTTTTCCATTCTGATGACTTCTCTGACTTTTTCTCATCAGTTTCTTCTCATTTATTATTGTTTTTTCTTTTGTATTTTCCAAACAAAACTAAAAAATGGATATTGAAAAACAAAAAGAAAATTGAAAAACAATGAAAAATAAATAGTCATTCAGATCATGCTTGTTAAATTGGCAGAACAAGCTGTCAAAACTTGCATAATTGGCTGCCATTCACAAGAGTATCAAATCGTTTTCCATCCAAGTGCTCAAGAATTATTACGCCATAGTTTAGGATTTCCTTCACTTTATACAAGCCTTCACCAGTAAATTTCAATTTTTCCTTGATTAGCTTGGTTTTGTACATCAGTGCAAGATCTTCGGCTTTCAGATCCTTTTTGTGCAATCGACGATCGTGCCATGCCTTGCGGTTAGCTTTCTCTTCTGCTAACGCATGAACTGCCATCAATCTTGTTTCACATAATTTGTGCAATGCTTCATGACGGAGCTAAAAGACTTATCATCATTTAACTGTTTTGTTGCTGCTATGCATAAACATGGAATTAGACATTCAATCGGCATGACAACATCTTGATCATAAGCTAGTTGAAAGGGTGTTTGATTTGTACTACTTTTGTAAGCGACTCTGAATGCCTATAATGTTGCATACAGTTTATGTTCTTAGTTAGACTGACTTGCTTCAACTGTTTTTGTCATAATAGTGCAGAAAATCTTATTAGAAGATTCAGCTTGGCCATTCTCTCGAGGATGTAAGGAGTATTAAATCTGTGTATAACAAAAAAATCTTCCAGTAAACACTTTATTCTTTGATTAACAAAGTGTGTACCCCGGTCATTGACAATTTCGATCAGACATCCAAACCTGATAATAATATTTTCATAGAGAAACTTGGCCATAGATTTCGCATCAGCAACTTTGACAGCTTTGGCTTCAACCCACTTGGTCATATAATCAGTTGCTATGATAATGTATCAGGCCTAAGATCCTTGTGCGGTAGGATGAATAGGACCAACATAATCCAGTCCCCATTTTTCAAATGGCGCTTGCGATAAAATCGGATGCAAGGGTTCATAGTTCCGTCTAGTAGGCCATCGTGCTCGCTGGAAAACATCACATGTCTAAATATAATTTTTTGTGCCCTTATGAAGCATAGGCCACCAACAACCTGATTGCAAAAGTTTGCGAACCGTAATATCGGTAGAGAAGTTTCCTTCGCCCATGCCATCATGTGAAAACATGAATAAATCTGGTATTTCATGTGATAAAACACATCTACGTAGAATATTGTCTGATCCACAACAATATAATTGTCTTGCAATCAATTGATAAGGTTGAGCCTTCTGAATCAATTGTCTCTTCTATACTTTTGTCAAATAATCATTAGGTTGTCCTAACATCAGATACTCAACAATATCCGCTGCCCACTCAGGTACTGCTTCTACATAGAACAATGCAGCATCTGGCAATTCATCATCCACTTCAGTATTAACTGGTGCGGATTCAATTTGTGAAACGTGATCGGCTAGATAATGTTGCTTCCCCTTTCAAACCACAATTCGAAAGTCAAATTCAGTCAATAACAGTAACCATCTTGCAATTCATCCAGTGTTGCGCATCTCCAAGTAAAGTAATGGCTAGTGATCCGTATAAAATGCAAAGTGCGTTTCCATGAGGTAATGACGAAATTCTGAATAGAAAAAATCATGGCTAACGCTTCACGTTCTGTTGTTGAATAGTTTTTCTTCGGATCTATAAGTTGTCTGCTTGCAAATTGTATAGAATAGTCCTTCTTATAGTCACCTGACTGTGTCAAAACTGATCCAATGGCATATTTTGAGACCTCCGTGTGAACATGAAATTCAACCGTCCAATTTGGAGAACACAGTATCGGTGCTGAAGTTAATGCTTTTTTTAATTTTTCAAAGGCTTCGAATGCCTCTACTGTCCAAATAGGAGCAATAGTCAGTTTGTATATAGGTTGTGCCAAATCCGCAAAGAAGATAATAAAAATTCGATAGTAGTTCGCATGACCCATAAACACATCAACTCCACGAATTGTTGTTGGCAGTGGCAATTCCATAATAACCTTGATTCTAGAATAATCTGTGGCAATGCCATGTCTTGATATCACATGCCCAAGCACAACTCTGTGGGAAACCCATATCTTGTATTTTTCTAGATTTAGAGAAATTTGATATTTGCGACATCTTTCAAATACTTTCTCCAATCGATCCAGGTGTTCTGTATCTGTACTATTATGGACTCCCAGGTCATCCAAGTAAATTTCAAGAAATTTCTGTAGATCATCTTTGAAAGCAAATTGCATTACTCTTTGGAGCAAACTTGGTGTATTACAGAGTCCAAACGACATTACTTTGTAAGCATAGGTGCCCTATTCTGTTGCAAAAGTGGTTTTTTGTTGATCTGCAGGTGCAATCTTAACCTAGTTGTAACCACTAAATCCATCCAGGAAACTATAAGCTACTGCTCCAACAAGGTGATCCAAAACGCTTTCAGTAAAAGGTAACAAAAAGTGATCCTTCCACGTCACTTTGTTCAAAGCCTTGAGATTCACACAAACTCTAAATTTTCCATTCTTCTTAGGAACAATGACGATCGGTGAAACCCATTCGGTATGCTCAATCTCATAAATGAAATTGGCATCCAGCAGTCTCTGAAGCTCTTTCTTCATCAGATCCGCAACATTAGGATTACAGCGATAGAACTTTGTAACCTTTGGAACTGCATCAGGTACTAAAGGTATGGTATGTTCAATAACTGATGTTAGATTACCCTTCAGATCTTGATAAGTCCATGCAAAGCAATCTTGATACTTAATAAGTGACATTCGTAGCGCTTGAAACTGTTCAAGATTAAGTTGTGATCCAACTTGTACAATCTTTTTTGGTTCTCCTGGTTCAGCAAGATTCATTGGCTGTGTCCTAGCTGGGCCATCATAAACCTCTTTCAATTCTAACACCTATTCTTCGGGTTCACGATGTGCTTTAGGTAACATGATAACCACATCATCCAGTGTGTAACGTTTAAAATGTTCAGGCATATCATGTTGGACTACATCTGCTTGTTTTTTGTCAAAAGGACTTGTCTTCGATCTTCGCCTAGCCTTCTTAGCATGAATTGATCGTGGAGGTGATGACTTTCGAGACAATGATGTCTTGCTAGAACTTTGACTTGTAGAATCATCCTTAACTTTTTCTTTGCCTTTATCTAGTAAGGGTGACACATTTTTTGAATCAATCTTTTGAGGAGGATTTTCCCATTTCAGGACTGTATTATAATGTTGCTTTGCCTGTTTCTTCGTCATTGACCCTGTGATCCATTCTTCCTTCAATATAATTGCTCAGGGCAGTTTTATTGCTGGTTCATCAGGAACATTGCCCACTCCAAATCTGGTCGGATCCATATGATTTGGAATCTGCTCATCAGTAGGTTCTACATTGTCATCATAAGTTAAGGCATGACTCACAAGAATGAGGTCATCTTCAATCGGATCTGGTATAGGTTCCATTGATATCCAAGCTACATTCAACACATTCAATGGAAAAGTGATCGGTGTATCCAAGGTTTGATCCAATAATAAAATCTCGCTCAAATTTGACTGATTATCTTGTTGGCACATATATCCTACTGTACAATCAATCATTGCAAGAGCTTCATTCCAGTTGACAGTATCTGTTTGAGAATCGTAATGAACTCGCAAATGTTTTTCTGGTCGGTCACAAGTATGATCCGTTGTTGAGGAATCATCATCCTCTTTTTGAACCACTAGTTTGATAGTCCAAATTGCAGGATCAACCTTGACTGCACGTTTACGATTTTCAAAAGTGATTTTTCAGGTACCCCAGTTATGAATTACTTGTGCAACTCGTAACCATGGACGTCCCAATAGGACTCGGTAGACATTTGGTGTGTCTGGTAAGTCCATTACTACAAAAGTAATGACGAACTGTACTCTAGCAATTCTGACAGGTATATCTTCAACCATTCCTCATGGACGAACTATAGAACTGTAGTTTGATCAGCTAGCTTAATGGCAAAAGTAGCAAGTTTGGTCTTTGTAAGGCCCCATATTGCACATAGCTTTGTAGAAATCAGGTTAACACCGCCATCTATCACAGCTACTTCATTAAGAAATTGTCTATGTTGTATCGGCAGGGTGATATTTTTTTGTTCAGTTTCCCAAGCTGCTTCGACATGGAGTACTTCATTAGATTCTTCAAATCCAGCACAAAAAAGTGGCTCCTGATGGACTTATGGTTCTGCTTGAGCTAACTTTTGTGCTAAGACTTCTTTTGCTTTTGGCACCAACTTTAGGAACTCTCCCAATGAAATATTGATCTTAGTAGATAAAATATTCATGAGCAGTTCTGTTTGCGCTGCTTCCAGTTCAGTCATCTTGAAGGGTTCTTCATAATAATGCAACTGATTATTCATATCTATACGTGAATTTCTTGGTGGCTGCAATGGTGAAGAACGAACTTCGGTTGTTTCTTTAGCAGCCTCAAGCTCTTCTTCTTCTTGCAGATGTTTAATCTACTACCTCATATCTTGATATCTTCTTTTTTCTACATGAAGATTTGGGGAGATTTTAGATGCTATTGGTCTATCAGTTAATGGTATAGAATCAACAGGTACTGGATCTGCTATTGGTTCTTTTTGCTTTTGTGTTTTGGTGACCGCCATCAAGAATACACTTGGTTTATTCTGAGCTACTGGTCTTCGCTTGATTGTTATCAAATTTACAGGAGCTGTAGCTAGTGGTGGCTTCGATCTTGCTGGACAGTCTTTCTAGCAATGCCCATAACCATAGTCACGACAGAATGGTACAAATTTCTCTTTATTTGGACATTCTGCAACTCTATGATTTTCTCCACATGCAAAGCATCCAAGTGGTACTCTGGTCCAGTTTCTAGATGCTTGTTGTTGCGCGGCAGCATAAATAGCATATTGTTCTGAAGATCCACCTTCTTGATCATTACCATAGTTCCATTGCTCGGCAATTCTGTACGGTTCTGGTTCTATCAAATTGGCAGGAGGAGCGGGGTGCTTTGGTGGGGCAGGTAAGGCTAAACGTTTCGGGTATCCAAGAGCAGATTGTCGAGGTCTAGCTGTTGGATTTTCTCCATACTGTGGTTCTCGATATCCCATTTGGGCATACCGTTGCTGAATTATCCGAGGATTGAAGTTGCAAAAAGTAGTCTCATGATTAGGCAAATTACACAAATGGCATATACTGGTTTCCATCCATTTTTTCAGTTGAGGACACTCATTCACTGTGTGATTTCCTGTACAAATAAAACACCAGACATTTTTCCTAGTAGAAAAAGTTTTTGCAAACTTCTCAGGTTCCTTGTTCGCTATTGTGACTGCAACTTTTCCATCTGTTTCTACTGGTTCTTCTCGAGTTTCTCGAACTCATTGAGCATCATTTCTGTAGTAGCGTTGACATTTATTGATGCAATAGTGATGGATGTCGTATTGGTCTGCCCTGCCATATAAGGCAACATACTGAGATTCGGCTTATCGTCTGAATCTTCATCCTCCTCCCGAATTGCATCATCCATAGCATTCTGCAACATTGCATATTCATTATGGTGTTTCAGCTCACGTCTGATCCTTTTAGGTAAAACTGACAAAAACCACATAATCATGGCATTTTCGTTAATCAGCTTAGGTTCACACTCATATCTGAGGCGTTTCACCCATTCAATGTAATCTCGAACCATTTCCAGGTTTCCCATTTTAATTTTACTTAAAAGTAGGAAAGGGTCTTCCATAAACTCTTAAGGTTTGAACCGTGTGATAAGGGCTCATTTAACAATCTCCCAATGCGTATGCTCAGTTTCAACTTGATTATAGTACCAATCTTGTGTTGCGCCTGTTAAGGCCATAGGAATTTATTTTGGTGAAGTTTTGCTACTTTTAGCTATCTTCTTGATTTTTGACTATTTCTTGATTTCTTGCATTTCCATTGTGATTTGAGGTTTAATGAATGGATTAGATGTTTGAATGCTAAGGTTGGCACATGAAAATTCTGGAATTAGAGCATTAGATCCCTTCCCCATCAGATTTGGTGGTTTTTGTTAAATGCGGTAGAGTTTCTTGTTCTAGTTTTCTTGTTTTTTCCAATTTCTAGCAAGCTTTGATTCAATTTTTGACCAATTAATCTTCATTATTTGTGTGATTTCTTATTGTAGATCAGTAGATCTTTTGTTTAGCTTCTTGGAGGTACTAAACTTTTTTGATTTGGAGCTATAATGACAAGTTATGGCCATTTTCGTGTTTTCATTCCAATTTTAGTTAGTTATAGATTTGCAGTATGTTTTTCTCCATTTTTGGCTGAACTTTTGGCCGAATTTTGGACTGTAATTCTATAGGATTGTAGATCTCTGTCTTAGCTTGAATGTGAGCCAATTTGATTGAAAATTGAGAGAGATATGTCAATTCTTGTGAAGGAGGTCTAAAACTAATTTTTGGTGGAAATTTGGGAGACAAGCACTTCAACTCCATTTCTGAAGTTTTGGTTCTTTGTAAATCTTTTCAGTTTCTTCATTCCGAAGTTCTCGTAGGTCTATTAAAAAAAAAATCTGACCTAACCCTACCCTCGCACAACCCTAGCCCTACCTTTGCAAATAAGGTTAAAAGAAAAAAAAGAGCAAAAACACAAGAGAGATACTCTGGCCAATTTTCCTAACCCTAAGCCTAGAGCTTGAATAAACATTAAAAACAAAAAACAAAAAACTTAGCCTAAACCTAACCCTCCCCATGCGTACATGCCTCGGTGCCACCCCCATCTCTCGCATGTTTTCTCTCCCTATTCTCTCTCTGACGGCCTCTGGCTCGCTCTCCACCCGTCGACTCTCCAACTTGGCTCGGTCCAGTTCGAACATCTCTCTTCTCCTTCATTCGGTTGACATTTCATCCACCTTTCACTCGGTCAACTCTCCCACTCAGCTCGGACCAGTTCTCTATCTACTCAGCTCAGTTGACTCTCCCACTCGGCTCGGTCCAGTTCTCTATTTCCTTTACTTGGTCTAGATTCCAATCGGCTCGATCCAGATCACATTCGGCTACCCACCCCCCAGACTTCCAATGCTATTAAAAAAAATAAAAAAACAAAAACAAATTGCCCTAATTTTTTCAAATCTTTACGGTTCTTTATATTCTTTCACGAGCACTCCAATATTTCATGGATTCTAAAATTTATAGAATTTAATTTTGAGAATTTTTTTTAATTTTCCCCTTTCCTAAGTTGTAATTAATCATTTTTTAAAATTTTTCTTTAAACTCCCATAACTTTTCTATTTGAGCTCGGATTTCAATAAAGTGAAAACTAAAAGTGATCAGGACGATGAGCCTGACACTGCTAAGTTATTGAAATTTTGTAATTATTACTTTTCAATTTTTTTTTAAGACCTCTTTTTACCCTCAATCAAATTCCTTGTATTTTATTTGTGTATTTTTTATTGTTATATAATCTCCGTCTGAGTTCAGAATTGAACGCTGTAAAAAGAAAAAGTGCTTAGTTGTATATGAACTACACATTTTTGTAATTCTCAGTTTCACTCATCGTAGAACTCTGAGTTTTAAGTGGGTGGGAAAACTGTTAAGAGCTTATTTCCTTGCAAAAATTGAACTTCGCAATTTTTCTATAAAGTTCCTTATAAATTTTCAGACTCCTATTCTCCTTTGATTTGTCAAAATGGATTTTGATCTTGATTATGAGGTGGAATTTGATAATCAATCTGAATGTGATGGCCAATCATATTGTGATTATCAATATGAGGAGCACAATGACAATAATTCAGATCAATATGAGCAACATGACTCATATGGAGATTGTTTGGGTTATGATGAAAACTATTTTGACCAAAATAAAACCCATGAGCTATACCAATCAAATCAATCTAATATTGATGGTGGCTTTTATAGTAGTGACAGTGATGATGAGTTATATTCATGACAATCAAAACATCATCGCAATTCACAAGGTGGTGAGCACGCATTGCGGTATATGAGTTCTATGTGCCAACTTGAATATAAAAATTCATGGAGATCCATGCTTGAGTCCTATTGGACTCCTTAAACATAGCCTCTCTAATCCTATTGGATGTGTGATGCAACATTCCTCACTTTTGATTGGACCCTTCTAACACACCTCTCTCTTATGATTGGACCCTTTGACTTTTGCCAGCACATAGGGTGCATCACTCATCAAACCTAAACTTGACATGTGTAAGCAACCTAACTACCTTGAGTTACATCACAATTGAATTCTGGCCTAATCATGACAAAACATGTGTACTTGACCATTTGACCTCTAAAGCCAAAATTGGCCCTATCACCTAGTGACACCAAGATGCTTGACTAGAAATTTTTATGATACTGCCAAAGTCAACATTATAAAATATTTTAAACTATTTTACACATGTGGGAACATGCTCCACACATGTGAAATGTACTCACAAATATAAAATCATAAAATATCCAAGATAGATTTTTGAGATTTTTTCACATCAATAATGCCACTCCTCATACCCAATGTGGTTCATCATTACTATTGTTCAATGGAAAATTGAGCCCTACTGAAGAAGTGATGAAAGAATTGCAGGTTTCGAACCAACAAGAAAACGTACCGAGTAAACTGCCAATGCAGGAAACTAATTCAAGTGAATTTGATGATTCTTCATCAACATCATCAAAGGATGTACCAAAAGTGCAAATTGATGCCAGAAAAACAGTTACGAACGATGGAAAAGCCTATTCAACAGATGGATCAGCCAACTTTATCAACAACTGTTGATTTTTGGTTAAGTTCATAGGAAGTGGCCAATCAATATTTATGCACTACTATGGAGTGTACGCAAGATTGGCAACATCAATGTAATTCCCAATTTGAATTGAGCAAGAAAATTTTAAATGCAAGTACGATGTCAATGCAAGGATGCCAAAAATCAACTGAGGATACTGAAGACAATGTGGATAATTATGGAGACAACATTTTTGTTTTCAGTATTGATCTACAATTGAGCAATATAAAGGCCAGTTCAGACAATGAAGTTGTCAATGAGGCAAATCAATTAAGGACCTCATCTTCTTTGAGATCACAAGAACCATTGCATCATGTTCGACCAGAAGACTTGTCTAAGACTTCTCGGAAAATGGAAGTAATAGACAAGGATAAAACTGATCTATATGAATGTTTCACATTCAGTATAGAGTTCACAATGGAATGTGATGAAACTTGTAGTATACAAGTTGGAAATTGTCCTAGCTATGAGATGGGACAAACAATCCAAGATCCATTATATCAAAGTTTCCAGTTTGTAATTCAAAATATTGGAGATATCAATATATTTGAACAAGGTGATGCTACGAAAGATTTTTCATAGTCTTTGCAAGCATCTCATTCACTCGATATTCTTAAGAATAAATGTCCATTCAGAATATCATTTGTCATTTCTAGAGATGGTCACTCAAAATGTATTGGTTCCTATATTGGGAATTGATCATGCCAATAATTCCTTCATGCATGATCTTCACAATTCATATGCAAGGCTTATGGTTATCATTGAAGCATTTGGATTGAACAACAAAGTGACTACCCAACAACATGACAAAATCTTCAGACCAGCACAGCCAAATGCAATGCTAAAATATGATCCTAAAGGAATTTGATAGATCATCCAATTTATTATGATGTTGAAGAAGCAGACAAACAAAGATATTGCAATTTAATTGTCAAAAAGCAATATGGTATTTCATCCATCTCTTCTTCGGCCATCTTTTCTCCTTCATGGGAACAAGGATTATATTCTGAAGCTAACAAAATGAATTCAATTTGACAGCTTTGGATCTGTAATGAGGCAATAATTTTGTGGACGACACATCCTCATCAATCCTGACTACTTAACCAAGGCGATCAAGCTGATCAGACAAACGTCTTCATTTTTTAGGAAAAAAATGTTTAAGTAGGGGGAGTGTCATGTACCTCTAGTACATTAGTGCTTATCAATGCACCATAATATCCATTGTAAGCTTTGTAGGCCCAAAAGGAGCTATTAGCCTTAAAAATAAGGTGGTTCCCTCTTTAGGTCCTTCAAAGTAACTAATAAGGATAATAGGCCAATAAGGGCCCAATGTAGTTTAAATAATACTTAACAAGGGCTAACTATCCCTCAAGATAGTTAAGTTAAGTTAAGTAGGAGCATTGTCTATAACTAGGCAAGAGACATCATGTTGTGGATCTTTTGGCTCATTTGCAAGTGAGAGCTTCTAGCTTCCTTGTGAATGCAAGCCATAGGGATCTCCATTGCTAGGTCTCATGTGCCCTATCCACATGAATCGATGTTCCATTTCCACTGATTGAACTCTTTATTTCATTGGTAATGTGATTCCATTGAGATCTCCATGTTTCTAGCTTTCTATTGATATGCTATCATGATTGTCTTGTTATCTTCTTGCTTCTAGCTTTACTTCATTGTTATTGCTATTAGTTTGGGGTTTGGCACATGAAAAATCTTGTTCATGAGCTGCATCGATTCAAGGTCTAGAAACCACTGATAGCTAAAGACTGAATGCATACCAAGATGACAATCATCTTCAACTACAAAAACTTTAGATTTCCATCCAGAATCATATCTAGATACCCAAAGTCCTGCTAAATATCAGTTCAGTTATTATTCTTGGATCCATTATGATTCGTTATCCAATTGAGCTCTCTAGGATACAATCACTAATGAGCTGAGTCCCTTCCTTAACTAATGAATACTCTATCCCAAGAATATTGTATATCCAATGCACACAATTTTAACTGATGAACCGAAATGATTCACTAATCATGCGTCTTACAAGCAATAAAGTTTAAAACCATCAATTCTCTGTGAATCCACATCACACCAATCGTTTTAGCAATTAACCTCATCCTGGAGTAATCAACTACTCAAGTTAATTGCCAATGATTCAGAAATCTCAAATGTCTAGGTGCATATCTCAATTATACTAACTGGCTCAAGAATCACAATTCACAATAGGAGGATGGGCGAGTTTCCACTAGACTTCTCTTGTGATCTTCATTGTGGCTTGGGAGTGGATTGGTTAGGGTATTGACTAGCCTCTCCATATTGATTGGGTGGTTCATGCTCCACAGGTGTCCTTTTTGGTTTGCATGTGACAGGATTGTGAAGATCTTCACTTGGTGATCCTAACAGTTAGTAAGATCATCATCTTGAATCATCCCAAGAAAAAGTGATGTGGGTTGCATTCATCGTACCTCACCAAACCACTGATTTTGTAGATTGCACTCCTTAACTCCTCTATCAAGAACCCTCTCAAGACCAAGGGAAGCACAAACTGCATGCACAAAAACAATTTAGTCATTGAGATACATATTTGTGCAATGAGACTATCATCAAATTACAAGACATGCTATAGAATGTAATCCACAATGTTGAGGTGGAAACAACGTCAAAAAACATGCCATGTCACCTTGTAAAAATCTATGCCAGTCATGAGACTTTAGTCCACTTAGCTTGTTGTCCCTTGTGAAGGCACCCTTTAGGCGTTGCATGTGTCTTGTCAGAGTTCGAAATGAGGCTATTGCCTTCTTTACAATTGTCTCTTCTCTCCTCGAGAAGATCCACGGGGCCTTTGAGGGGACAATTGAAGTCCCCACCATTTGTGGCCATAAATCGGCCATCTTTTCCACTTCTTTTAAGTAATCTCGTGCGCCTTTTTATCTTTCGACCGGTCAAGTGCTCCCAAATTGTGCTCTCGAGAACCGACTTCGGCCGCACAAATAATGACTTTCTCTCAATTTGTCAATACATGTGAATGTGTGATATAGTAGTACGTCGCTCTCATCACAATGCATACTTACATCGTGTACATTGGCATGGTATTCTCTGGTATAGCCATGCCTCTGATCCAATATGTGATGGTCATGCCTCGTCATCTAAAGAAGAAGAATGTGAACTCGCCATTTGCATCGATGCACCTTAACGGTTGACAATGGATGAAACACAAAATTAGAGATGATCAACAATACATAAAACAAACTAATTGAATACACTGAGACAAATACAAGACATAAAAAATAAATCTTTTGACAAACAATATTGTTTAACCTAGCTTAGTTGTATGGCACTTACTTGGATTGTTAGAACTCGATGGTGATCTATAGCGTCGGCGGTTCCAGGCATCTCGATGATGTATAAAGTCAAGGTTAAGGTGTTTTTTTATCAAAATGCCTAAACATCAAAATTCTTAAAGATTCCTTCTAAACTAAGGTCACTTGTTATCATCTAGTCACCATATGTCATCTTGTCATATCTCACCCTCTTTATCCTCCTCACTCTCTACCAATTACTCAAGTTGGAAGGTTAGGATCGAGTCATTGCTTGAGTTGAATGAATTAATGGATACTATTTCAGGTGTGGAAGAGAGGCCTCTGGGTGCTTCAGGACCAAGCAAGGTATGATAAAGGGCCAAGAGGGCACTCCACATCATCAAAATAAATGTCACTAATGAACTATTTAAGGAAGTTGGTAAATGCACTTCTTCAAGTGAAGCATGGAATGCATTGAAGAAGGTGTATGAAATTCAGTCCACATCTAGGGTTCTAACCCTAAGAAGGAAAATCTTTCAAAGTAGCCAAAAGGAAGGGAAAAGTGCTTACACCTTTATTTTAAGAGTCAAAGCCTTGAATGATGATCTTGCATGCATTGACGAAATCATTAAGGATGTAGAACTTGTTCAAGTTATGTTTGTTGGATGATACTAACCTTGTACAAAGCTTTGCCATTCAAAGGATATTGCTAACTGTGGAGGACTTGAAAGAGGCCTTAGTGGCTGAAAACCATATATTACAAGCAAGAGGAAGAGGTACTTCTACTCAAGGAGGAGAAAGAGTAAATTCAAACACAAAGGCAAAGGCAAGAAGCAAGGGAATTTGGACAAGATGAGGCATCTTCTTTTGGTGGTAGGAAGAAGGATATATCTAAGCTGAATGAAATGACACTTTTCTGATAATTGTTTAAAGAAGAAGAGAGATAAATGAGAGAAGCAAGACAATCTCACTCTATATGGATTTAATATTGTGGGAGTCCAATTTTTTTCTGGTCTGCTTCAGGCTCTATGCCTAGGCAATAGATCCGAACACTGAGATTGTTTAATGATGGTTTGGATCTTGTCCAAACTTCATAAGCCATTTTGTCTAAGAGACCTTTAATTTGAACATTTGCTGTGAATGTCAGTTGCATTGGACACAACTTCAAACCCAAAATACTTTAGTATGCATGAGCAAACATGCACTTAGCCAGTTCGATTCTTTCTCTCAACAAGTCCATGTCGTTATCTACCTCAGTGCTTTGTTTCTTTAACCAGTTTTGTTCTTAGCTCGCTCCTTGAATATTCTAAAGAGGTTGAATGCTACCAATTTATGCTTTATAAAATATAATATTGTTCATCTTGAAAAAATTTCAATGAAGGTGATGAAAAATCTGGCAGCTACCAACGATAAGGTTTGTATTGGGCCACATAAGTTTGAATGAACAATGTCTAGTAAATCTTTAGCTACATGTTGGTGACTTGATCTGAAAGGAATCCTAGTCTGCTTTCCAATAATGCAACTTTGGCGGACATGGAAAATGATTTTCTTATTTGGATGATTATTGATCAAGGACTGGAGATTGTCTAAACATGTTCAAAATGTTGGATTATTCTCCTATAATCATGTAGTTAATCTACATCCATTCATTTATCCAATTCTATAGTTTTATTCATGTTTCTACATAGTCAGCAAAATACACAGGAATCACTTAACAGGTGGTTTTGACAACAACGAACTATCAGAGGTGTCAAAGGTTGGTTGTCAGTTATAAATATAATGACTTACCCAATTTGGTTAGCAAGTGAATTTCTAGGAAGTCCTAACTGGATGGATGACAATGCATTGTGACTAAGCTCCAATTGCGACCCTACGGCCTAATTAGTTGTCCTAATTGGATAAGCTAAGCGGCATTCCTCATTAGTATAAATAACTAATCATTAGAAGATTTTCACATCAAGTAACAGAATGATATGATAGAGTTTCTACTTTGGATATTGCTAGCAGTGCTTACTGCTTAATAACATGCTATGGGATGATATCATAGAAATGACCTCCTCTCTGGTGATACACACTTTCACACATGTGAGGAAGATGCCTAAGACACAAAACCAATGATTCATCCCAACAAATTAATGCTATTAATTGTTAGAAGCTTGCCCCTCCAAAACTAGCTCGAAAACCCTCAAAACTTTTTATTTTTGGACTCAAATCATGATCAAACACTCATCCTCTTGTACTTGCCTCTAATACCATGCTGAATTTTTGACAAAAAAAAGGACCTTAAATGGATTCAATCAATCCATAAGAGGGATTGGATGTATTGCCATCAAGGATTTTATTAAATCAAATGTGCTAGAATTGATGCCATGTTAAAAACATTGTCAAGCAAGAACAATCTGATATTCAAGCGATTTATGATCAAATGGGCTTCACACGTGAAATTCAGCGTGATGTACGGATAGAGACCTGGGCACAAAGTACCAACATTAATTGAAGCATTGGATCACAAAAATTGCATGTAAATAGAGAGAGAGACAAGCTTGATGCAAATTTCACTCATACTCTTGATTATTCACATCCAAAGGAGCTCCAACTTGGAGTATATACAAAAAAGGAAGGAGCTCAAGCTGAGCTTACCTGTTTCACACGTGTGAGACAGTAACTACACTTGTACTTTTGCCACTCATAAAGTTTCACCCTCATCCAAGGCCAACCAATGGAATTGCACCTCTTTAAAAAAAGCTAGAAATGGGAAATTTTGCCACTTGATGTTTTACTTAATGGCTCTTGATATGATGTACAAACCACTCTATGCATATGCTTCACACATGGGAATCAGGCCCCCACGTGTGGAATTACATATATAAAATAGAATTTGGCCTAGATCAAGCTATATTTTGCATTTTACACAGAAAGAAGCTATGAGGGCATAAAATCTACTAAAGAAAAATCTCACTTGAAAAGAAAAAAACAATTCCGAGTATTTATGGTCGTGTCAAATAAATAAAGAAGCTATGAGGGCATAAGATCTACTAAAGAAAAATCTCACTTGAAAAGAAAGAAACAATTCCGAGTATTTATGGTTGTGTCAAATAAATTCACGTTTACAAATGAATCATTGTTGAATATAGAAAGGAAACATTATTGAATATAATGTCTTGAAAGAAGGTTAATAAATGTTTGCCCATGCTTTACGATATAACTTCAATTTGAATGAATGCAAAGTGTGTCAATCAAATTCTTATTTGTGTGGCATATACCCTAAGCAGTTTTGTGTAAGAGATTCGTCCATAAATAGTCTCTAATTTTGACAATACTTACAAAGTTACATCTCATAAACCAAGCAATGTGCAACCATCAGTCACTAAGCATTCCCCAAAATGGGTCCAAGGTCCTACTTCATCCTTCAGCAAGCGCACCCCTTTGTCCAAATATCAATCTCTTGCTTTCAAACCCTAGACCCTAAACCGACCCCACACCTTCATCCTTTAAAAGTCATAGTAGACTTGAAGAAGGTAAGATTTCTAACTCTAAGCCGTAAACTTAAAGTTTAAACACAGATCTCTTGGCACTTCATCTCAAAGGCTAAACCCGAAGTCCAAAATGGTGACCTCATGGAAAGGAAAGGAGGTCCTAACCCAGCTATAGACCCCATAAACACAAACTAAACATGCTCCTTGAATTCAAGTTGTGAGACTTGAACAGAATTGTTTTCTACTTCGGTTGGAAACTGCCCATTTGAGTTATCCTCACCCTCATACAAGCTTGCATCAGCAGGAGGGATAATCTGCTTCCAGAACCAATGCTTTCTCCACACGTAGATCATATTTTCAATAGGAACATTTTTTGTCTCTGGCAGGAAGAAATAGACAAAAATACTCATGATCACAACCCAGCCTGCAAAGAACAGGAAAATCCCATATTTGAAATGACAGAGCATGGCCAAGAATGCCTGTGCGATCACGAAGGTGAAGAGCATGTTTACAGCTACTGTGATACTCTGCCCGGCTGATCGCGTTTCGAGAGGAAAAATTTCACTGGGGACAAGCCATCCAAGGGGACCCCATGACCATGCAAATCCAGCTACGTAGATGCAGATTACAATGACCACAAAAACAGCATACCCTTTTGGTAGCTGCATACTTCCTCCAAATTTCTCAGCCAGGATAATTGCAATAACCACCTGTGTAGCATGCACACACTCATGATCAGCCTTATTCCTTTACTTGTTGTGTGAAGCTTACATATAAGCTTACGTCATATCTAATTTATTCATGTAGATCAGCCATTCAGTTTGAGCGATACTGCCAGAAAGAAATCCAAAGTTACGAAGACACAAAAGAACATGCAGTTTGCTTATAGCAGAGATATGGGTGTCGTGGAAAAAGATCCAGTTATTCAGTCCAAGACAACAAAACATGAAAATTTGCTGCTTATGTGAGAGCTGTACACATACTTGAGAAAGAAACATCTGAACTCCAGCCTCAAGAAACAGAACTCTTCGCCCCCATTTGTCGACAGTAAATATGGATACAAGAGTAGCTAAGACATTCACAGCACCGGTGATAACTGCTGAGTAAAGAGATGCGTCACCACCAAACCCAATGGTTTTGAATAGCACTGGGGCATAAAACATGATGGCATTGATACCAGTGAACTGTTGGAAAAAGGGAATCAATGTGGCCATGACAAGCTGAGGCCTATTCCTCTTCTTTAGAATGTTTCTGAAAGGATGCTTCACTGCGTTTGCCTTCCTGCTGGCCTCCACCAAGTCCTCGTATTCTGCATCTACTCTCGTGATTCCCCTAACTTTTTCTAACAATCGCCTGCCTTTTTCTAGGTGCCCCCTTTCAACGAGACTGTTGGGTGTCTCTGGAAGGAACAGCCCACCAACAAACATGATAGTTGCAGGCACAGCTGCTAGTCCTAAAGAAAGCCTCCAGCCCCATGGCTTTAATTTTGCTGTTCCATAGTTAATCACATTTGCTGCAAGAATTCCGATTGTTATTGCAAGCTGGAACATGATGTTCATTGCACCACGTAGTTTTGCTGGCGCCATTTCAGACAGATAGAGGGGAACAGCCTGCAAAAAATGCAGAGTTCTCAGTTCATGTATTTGAAAATAGCACTAAGGGCACATTGTCATGTAATAAAGTAGCACTGTACATCTTCTGCACCCAAGAGAATTGAACCCAGACATGCTCCAGGGTTAAACACAGCTGGGGCACTTATATCATCATCACCATACTCAGTGATAATAAGATAGATCTAAAGAGGGTACCTGATTGCCGAAGCCAACTCCAACACCAAGCATGATCCGGCCGAGGATAAGCATAGTTATGTTCGCAGCAGCTGCATTAAGAATAGCTCCAATCAGAAAGCTTAGACCGCCCAAGAGGATTGACGGTCTCCTGCCATAGCGCCTTGTGATGACAGATGCACCAAGACTTGTAACCAAAGCAGCTAAATACAATGAAGATGTGAATGCTGTAAGTCTCTGATTGTCATACTTGCAATAGTCTGTATCTTTTGTTGCTTGGTTTTTGTGACGTTCCACCACCGGAAAAAATTTAATCAGGAAGTCATCCATGGATGTGACACCACCTGTGATCACATAATCGACCGACATCTTAAGATCGGAGGATAGGGAAACAATGGCCGTTATTCTGTTTGCGCAGACAAGCCATATGCTAGAATTCTTGTACAGGAACGATAATAACTAAAGTTAATCTCAAAGAATAGAATTGTAGTCCTGCATCAGGTCGCATGTTTGTAAAACAATTAATTTCCTCTAATTGAGATCAGGATTTCAACTACAATCAGTCGCAAAAAGAGAGGACAAACAAGATCATCAAAAGAAACGAAAAGTTAAAACGATGCGTTTTCTGGAATCTGTAGTAAGAAAAGAGAGGAAGCTAATTAGAATCCATATCTATAATAAATACCCCCTGAAATAGCAAAAGTGAATCAATTAGCTGACAAAATAGCTGGAACGGAGAATATGCAGCAGATTCTTCAATAACCTATCACTGTATTAATGCACCTGACAACATCCAAGAGCTAGTGGTAGCAGAAGATTAAATCATCCGATGGCATCCAAAACGATCAGAGAGCAAGAGGAAGTATCATACAGATTTCGTTAGAAGGATGTATTGTACAGCAGCGATCCACAGTCACAAACAGTACACTGTCGTAGTAAAATAAATCCAAGTATAACTGAATTGGAGAAGAAAGTGTAACAGGCAGCTTCAACTATCATCGTAGTGCAGATAGCTGGTAGTTGTAGCACAAGATTAACTTATCATAAATTTATAAGAGCATGTACTGCTATCATCGATTACAGATAACCACATCCAAAAAGTACTGTATTGTAAATAACTGCATCCAAAAAGTAGCTGTAGCAAAAGAACAAATGATCAGGGAGCAAGAGGCTGTAGTCAGCAGGTGTGAGAAGGTTTTCGAGGAGTTACCCGAGATACCGAGGTCGTAGCCGAAGATAAGGCCTCCGCTTGCAGCCACGATGCAGGCAATTGCCACAAACAACGTCGTTCTTCCTTCATAGAGATGGGCACTTTTCCCGCCCGCTGCCACAACCCCCCCACCCGCCATTGCGATCCTCCCTCCCTTCTGCTAGCAGCTATACCACAGCAATGAATAAGCTGATCAAGGAAGGTGGGGACTGATCACAGTTTAGAGACATGAACCAATCTGTGGAGATAAAGAAGCAGAAGCAGAGATAAAGAGCTTTATACAAAAGACTTGACTAAGGAAAATATCAAAAACATGAGGCAGGAGAAGAGGATCAGCTGCAGAAGCAGACTCCAGAGGAAAAAGATCATGAGTTGAACTGAAGGAAAGGGTGGGCCACGATCAGTTGTTCAGTCTTTTGATAGCTCCGGCGACTCCATTATTCCTGCAGCTTCTCTTTTGCTTCCTCCATGCATGCAATCCATCGCTCGCCATCATCTGATCTGTACCAGCGCAGACCATTTCTTTTCTCTCTCTCTCTCTCTTTTTCAATAAATATATATACGTATCTTTTTTCGTTACGCAACATAACATAAACTAACACAGTTCATTAACTTTATATCAGAAAATATTGTGGCCAACACCTTAATGAAACCTTCAAGTGAACAATCCCCCCCCATAGTTCAAGAATGGAATCAGCATCTTTTCTCAAAAATCGGCATGACAAAAATTGTACAGGATTTTTTATGTCATAAATCTTGGATTTTATAAGGGGAAATCGGCAAGTAAGAGCTTGTCACTCAATAGACGCCGAAGAACTTTTTCACATATCGGTTTTTGGAGGGAAACCTCAAAAAGGTTTCCCGAACACTCTCCCCCCTCCCAAGACAAAGAGCAATTGGCATGTTACAAAACTCCCTCATGATGACATCAGGTTACCCTAACATAAAGATACATGCTAAACTTAATGGAAAGTCAGTCACAAGTGACGTGAGCCAATCATAAGCGGCCATGTGTCATATGTCTCAATGGCCTTTTCTTCCTTCACAAGATCCTCTTTGGGGGGCGAAGGACTGGTCATGTGTCCTGAGTCAAGGGAATGGGTAGGACCACACAAGGTTGTGACGTTGTGACTACCTTGACCCTTGACAATTTACCCATAGCTTTTTTTTACTATCATTTTTGTCAACATTTAGGGCACATCGAAGGCCACACCAGTTGTGGTCATCAATTGTTCTAGAACATTTTGACTAAAAAAAATCTTTCTAGAAACGCATGCTCTCAAAACCTTTTTTGGATATTACCATTCTTGGATAGTTCTTAACTTTTATTTTTGGATCGTCAAATTTAGGTTTTAAAAGGTTTCTAAATTTCAAAATTGAAGGTTTTGATCTGCAAAAAAGATTTACATCTGTAGTATCCTCCTATTGTTGATATATAGTTTGGCTACTTGGGCTTATTCTTTGGGAATCTACAAGGTAATTAGTGGGTGGCCATATGGATAAATATTAATTTTGGTAAGATATCACCTCTCCATGCACCAAGGTTCTCTATTTGTTGTTGGTATACTAAAATTTCCCATGAGTATCAATATGTAGTGACTTGGCTTTTTCATAACCTCTCAATGTTGGGGATTAAAGTTTCAATATACATGAGTATCAATATGTTGTAACTTGACTTTTTTCATAACTTGTCCTTGGAGACTATTAAAATCATATATTGTTTTTGTGAGAAAAGGAACTCTTGATATTTAAAACATTGTTATTTATAAAAATCTGATGGTTTCAAAGTCATGTAACTTTCAAACTCTTGTGATTTATAATATTTCAAAAAGTGCATTGAAAATTGTAGTGCAAAAGTTAACAAATGCACCTTGGTTCCTAAAGGGAGCTTCATCTTGGGACTAAAGAAACTTTGGATGCCAAGCTAGCCAATTAAGCTAACCTTGTTGGTCAAATAAATTTACAAATGAATCAAACTACATCTTAATGTAATCTTGTGATGTGCAAATTCTCAAAAGTTTACTAATACAATCCCCTACATTAGCTAAGTTGGATAACTCTTATCATCTTGTGTCAACTTTGACAGAGGCTCGAATCCTAGATGCGCATAAAATGATGCCAATACAAGTAGCTACCAACTACGGGAGCAAAAAGAAGAATATTCATAAATTCAAAAAAAAAATTTGAGACCTGGCATCTTCCATTTACTGAGAACACATTGCTCTTAAGAATGTTCATCATGGAATTTGTATTTTAGTATTGTCATTGTTTAGATATAGCCTTTAGCCCACCTTGTGAACACGATAAGCTTTCAACTATCCAACCATTGTGCAAATTTTGAACTCCATAAAATATAACTATGATGCATACATAGCAACATCAAAACCTTCTAAGATTCCATAAAAGATGTTATGAATGTTGGTTTTTTGAGACCAACATCTCTCAAATATTTTGGGAACCAATTTTTGGACAAATTGTCATTTTAAAATTTTTTGACAATCTAGTTTTCTTGAGCACTATCAAAGATAGTCCTAAAATGTCCTACTCCTTTTTTTTTCAAGTTCTTGAAATATTAAATTTTTTATACAAAAGTACAGCTACTCAAAAGTTCATTTGCGGGTTGAGTCTTTCATACAAGTTTTGTAGACTCTCTATTTTAACATGTTTTCTATGCTTGAAAGATTTTGTAGTTGAGTTTCCAAAAACTTACATGTTTCATTCTAAGTCCATGCCTTATTATCAAACATTGTTAAGTTCAACTATGAACTCCTACAATGAGTTCATAAAGTTTTGCACACGTAGCACTGAGAGAATCGACTTGTTGAGTTGTATTGATTTATTCACTCTATTTGTCAATGCTACTCTCAAATTGTTGGATAGGTCCTTCAAATGACAAACTACTACGACCACCTCGAATGCAAGGCAAGGCAAAAAAATAAGTGCCCTCTCAATGTAAAGTATGGCATAGAATTAGGGAGCTTTTCAATGAAATAAAGATCCTAAATAGTAAGATAAAAGATGCATTCCACCTGAAATCTTGTGTAGATCTTTATCCCTCTTTTGACTTGAGATAATATATATCCCTCTTTTGACTTGAGATAATATATTGTTCAACAATGACAATGTCAAGCACCACATCCAATATGAAAGATAAGCTAATATATTTGTATGTTGATTCACTTGACACATAAGAGGCCATGTTCAAATGATATATATTATCTTATAATACTAATGAAAAGGCAAGGTGCACCCGAAAGTCAACAATGTTCTACATAAAACCACATCATCTTAACTTCAAAATAAAAGATTAATCATTACAAGATAAAAGGAAGAAGAAATGCATTTTGTTCTTATCTAATTCTACTAAATACTCACGATGATTTTTTGCATATGTATATCATATCCAAGTCAAGAATCAAGCTATTTAATAGACGTGAATTTTTTGAGAATTTGGTGCCAACAAACATCTTCTTTGTGGTCAAAGTGATATTCTCAAGGTAGTAGAACTATTCTTTCATATAACAATGTGAAAGTGAGGCAAATAGTACAAAAATGTAAAAAGCAAGAACAATTAAAAACAATACCGATGTTGGGAATGAGAATGATGATCGACTTGTCTCTGGTGTACTAATACCACTATTTGGAGAGGCAGGTGAAGGAGCTACTTGGGATTTTGTCAATTTTGAATAAATCGATAATCTCTCTAATCCAATCTAAGATTGAATAGGCCTTTTATATCACTCTAGGCCGTACAACCCACAGATGTGAGCAATAAAGAGTAGATAAACTAGTAGAAGGGTGTATTTTTTCAAGTGTTAGAGGTAAAAGTTGGAAATGACTCCTAACCTTTGAATTCCTTAGAGAGCAATGAAAGAATGGTTTTTAAACACTCATTAGGGATCAATGAAGCCTTCAATTAGGTTCAAATGTGCAACATAGGCTCAAACAGGAGGTGCCTTAAATCTTGGAAGTCATGGACCATGTGCCAAGTTTGATGTGATTGATGGATCCTTTGGTGACTAGGCACTCTCACACGTTCTAGACTAGGTGACTCAACAACAGCTCGAGATCCCACTCATGTATATATAGAGCCTCGTTTGGCCATAATCAACAAGCAAGCTAAATCTTGGTTTTGGAGCATTTCTTGAGTTATCTCTATATTTGTCATGTGATTTTGTGCATCTATTGGTTTCTAAGCTTAGTCTACTTCATTCTCCGTTGGTTGTCCATACTTTGACAGGTTTTCACACATGTGAAACCAGCAAGCATTAGTTTTAATCATATTTGATTGTTCTTGTTAAATTTGTTGATGTAGATTTGATCTTATGCTATCTAATCTTGTGTAGATTGATAGATCAATCTAATCTAACACCCAATCACTCTTGTGGATCTAATTTAAATCCGTTCTTGGTCCTTTTTGCTATACTTGTGAAAAATGCAAAAATAAGCTTGGTAGAGGCCAAAAATCTTGTATATAGGTAAACACACATGTGTGGAGCCGGTTCCCACGTGTGAAAATAGTGTACTTGTCATGTACCATAATCATATAGGTGGTACATATGATTTAATTCAAGTTCTAGTGGCTAAAAAGGCCAAAAACTAGTTTTCTAGACATATGACACATGGCATCAATCTATTGCTTGCATGAGCCACATCCTTTGGTTAGGTGTCACATCCCATGTGTAGAGGACAGCTCACATGTGTGGAATAAGCTGAAGTAGACGAATTTTGACTTCTAGAAGATTTTCAAGTAGATCTCCATATCAAAGGAAAATGGAACAAAAGTGCCCAAAATAGAAGGTTTTGTCCAAGTGTCAGTTTTGCATGATGAATCATCATATGACAAAGCACCTTCACACATGCGGGATCAAAGGGATGATCAGTACCACGAGCTCCCACTTATTGTATATATAGAGCCACATTTGGCCATAATCAGTGTGAGACACCAATCTTGGTTTTGGAAGCAATTTTGAGTTATTCTCTCCATTTGTATACATTTCTTTTGATTGTTTTGAGGTTCTATCAATGTGTACTTGATTTTCAGGTTGGAGTCCGTACTCAGACAGTGTTTCACATGTGTGAAACCAGAAAGTACACTTACCTTCAATTAATGATTGTTCTTGTTAGGATTTTGTGTCTAGAATTGATCTAGATTGATCTTAATCTGAAGTAGATTGATAGATCAAGTAATCTGACAACCAATCCCTCTTGAGGATCAGATTAGGATCCGCTCTTGGTCCTTTTTGTACTTTTTGCACAATACTTTCATAGTCTAAACTCAACTTCATCCACTTATCTACTTGTCAAAAATAGTATTTAGGCCTTTATTGACAAATATTAAACTATATCTTACTTGAGATCTCATATTGGCCTCCAAAAATGCCAAATAACCAACAAACTAGTTGACAATTTTTCACACTCCCTCTTCAACTAGTTTTAGAATAGATTTAATCACACAACTTTGATCCATCTTAAGAATGATCTCCATCTTAAGTGTAGCCTCCTTTCTATAGTTTTATAGTAACTTTCATAATTGATATAGAAAATAGTTTCCACATTGGACGCTTCACTATTTCATACATCAATTTTACATATCAAGATATAATAACTAGGATAGAATGTAAATTTTGTGTTGTTGAAGCCCTTTGAGATCAACCTCTTGATCTTCCACTTGACCATCAAAGCCATTGAACAAAAAAAAAAAAATCCAGATCCATTAGTTGCATCCATTCCATGAAAACCACCATCCACTTGCACAGCCTCATCTACACAAGAAGATTCACCAAAATATGTGAGAAATGCAAAATGAGTAATTTCTACTTGCGTACCATTCTCATCATATGTGAGCCTCAAAGGTTGTTGCCTTTGCCTTGATGTCCTACTTGGCTTTTTATCTTGAAGTAGGCTCTTCAGCATCCACATCCAAAGTATCATCAATGTCCTCAACATCAAGAATATTGGATCCAACATCCACACCACCACTTGAAGAAACTTTTGGAAAGTTTTTCTCATAAAAAATGACGTCTCCATTAGGGGAGTTTTGAGCTCCAAAAAGACTCTTTAAGAATTCGTGCAAGACGTAGTTTATACTATTAAAATATTATAACACTAATACTTTTGACTTGCCATAATTTTTTAATCGTAGCTCAAAACTAGTCATGTAACATATCATTGGAAAGCCCTTGTTGAGCGCTTTCTAATGCATCAAACTCCGCTAAATTCGGACTTACCACTAAAAAAGTTATGCCATTTTCAGTGTGAAATCAAAATGTGGACTCAAAAAGTTACGTTACGTAGATTTCAAATTTGAGTGTTTTGATTGGTCCATGTGTAGGAAAAAATTGAGAAAAAATATAAAAAAAATCTTTACAAAGGGTCTTTTTTGGATTTAGAACTCCTCTAATTTTCCAATGACCACTTTCTTAGTTGAAGGAATAAAAACTTTGTAAGCCTTTCTCACCTCACTATAACCAACAAAAATACCTTTTCCTGAAGATGAATCCTCCTTTGTCCTATCATCAAGAGTGATGTTGATATAGCAAATGCATCCAAAAGTTTTGAAAAAGTTGACACTCGGCCTTCTACCAAAAAAAACATCTCAAAAGGGGTTTTTCCATCCAATACCACACTCGGCCATCTATTGCATATAAAATTAGCACACAACAAAGCTTGATCCCAAAAGGATTGAATATTTTCATCTAACCTCATGGATTTGGTACCTTCACATAAGGTTGTATTCTTCCTCTCGGCCACTCCATTTTGTTGTGGTGTCCTTGCGCTTGAGTACTCCCTCTTGGTCCCATTTGCATCACAAAATGCCTTGCACTTGGTAGAAATGTACTCATTACCATTGTCACTCCTCAAGCACTTGATCTTGGTAGAGAAATTTGACCTCCCTTGCAATATTGAACTTGACAAAGACATCAAACACCTCATCTTTGTTTTTTAATAGATAGACCCAACAAAATCTACTAAAATCATCAATAAAAGTCACATACATTTTAGCACCTCCATTGTTAATTGTAGTAACACCTTGAATATCCGAGTGCACAAGTTGAAAAGGCTTACTTGACCTTGATGTAGATATCTTGTAAGGTAACCTATGTGACTTAGATAAAGCACACTGCTCACAAACATGATTCAAGCTTGTTAAAGAATTGGGAAGACCAAACACAACTTGTCTCTTTGCCATCACCTCCAACGACTTGTAGTTGAGATGCCCCAATTTCTTGTGTCATACCTCTTGCATTGACAATTTCTCCTTTGCCATATATCCAACTTGGTTAGCAATAACACAAGCATCAAGTTTGAACACCTTACCTTGTCTCTTCCCTTTTGCAATCAATTCATCCTCCTTCTTGATCAAACAAGCATCATCATCAAACTCCACTTTGAATCCCTTGTCAAGCATTTGACTCCCAATAAGAAGATTCTTAGTGATAGATGAAATGAACAAAACATACTTCCAAATTCATATTCCTATTAGTAGAGAGGGAAATAGGAATTGTGCCAATCCCTTTGACTACACACTCACCATCCTTGGCCGTGTAGATCACATTCTTGTCACCTTCAAATGCCATCAAAGATGAGTAATACTCCTCATGATATGTCATATGTGATGTAGCTCCACTATCATGTTGGATTTCAATGCTCAAATCCATTTATTAACAAGCATCCTGAAAGATGTACAGAAGATCGAAAAACTCTGTTATGTTCGAAATTTTTTGACCCAATGTTAATCCCATCAAAAAGGAATTTTTTGAACATGTTCGGTCTGGATCGGTTCTGAATTTTCCGACCCTAGTTCAAGTTGTGGAAAAAATCTGAACCTTTGCATAAAATTTGACCCTATGTAATTTTTGATATTGTCGGTTGGAAAATCTGACCCAATGACCACGTTGACAGTCCACCTACTATGTATATGCATTAACTGTATGAGGCGGTTGGAATAACTGAAGTAAGAAGTTAGTTGTAGATATTTTGTAGCATATCTCTTCTAGAATCTTCATCAGAAAACTTTTTCTAATAATTGTATTTTTGATCAATCAGATTAATCTGTACCAGTGTTATCATGCTCAACAAGCTAAAATAATAACTACCAACACAGAGCAGAATATCGAAGTCGAGACAATGAGCAGAAAGCCTTCATGGTGAACGATCACCATGTTGATCGATCCGAGGAATGGTTCCTTGATTCTGGAGCGACACATCATATAAAGAGTCATCAGGAATGGTTTTCATATTACTCAACCTATAGTACTGAGGGATATGTTCACCTTGGAGACAATAGCTCACATATAATTAAAGGTGAAGGCACTGTTAGATTGAATTTTCTGCATGGGATGTTGAAGCTGATACCAAATATTTTGTATGTCCCGAATCTGACGACAAATTTATTGTCGATCAGTAGAATTACTGATTTAGGACATAAGGTAGAGTTTGAGACATACTCATGTAAAATCCTTGATAAAAGTAAAAGGGTCCTTGCACTCAAAAAGAGGCAAGGTTATCTCTATAAACTTTCTCATTGCAATTCTAGGACTGTACGTGCTTTAAGCAGTTCAGCACATGATGATAAAGGATTGATTTGGCATTATAGACTTGGTCACCTTAATCATATGTCAATTGATTATATGTATAAGCATTCTTCAGCTCTTGATCTAGACTATCAGATTGTCGACCCTCCTACCTGCCAAAGTTGTATCATAGAAAAGCAGACAAGAAGATCATTTAAGTCGAATCATGAGCATATGTCTAAAAATTTGTTGGATGTTGTGCATACTAATATATGTGGCCCGATGCAAACACCATTATTACTTGGTGCAAAATTCTTTATTACATTTACTGATGATTATTCAAAAAGGACTGTTGTATATTTTATGAAGCACAAACCTGAAGCTTTTCAATTCTTCAAGCAATACAAAAAGAATGCAGAGTTGCAGACAGGCAAAAGAATCAAAGCTCTTAGGAGTGACAATGGCGATGAATACATCTCAAATGAGTTCAAAGACTATTGTTCAGCCATTGGTATTGAACAACAGTTTGATGCTTCCTATTCTCCACATTCGAATGGGTTGGCTGAAAGGAAGAATAGGAACTTAGTCGACAAGTCTTCCAAATACATGATTATTCATGCTTCTTTACCCAAATCATTTGGGAAACAAGCTGTATCGACAACTGCCTATGTGCAGAATCGATGGATTACTAAAGCCCTTCCTGTCAGCAAAGCTCCTCATGAAGTTTGGACAAGATCCAAACTTTCATTGAAGCATTTGAGAGTATTTGGTTGCACTGCCTATGCTCATGTATCGAAGGACAAAAGGAAGAAACTCGATGAGCATTCATTTAAAACTGTTTTTGTTGGTTATTGTTCTTCTAGTGGAATGTATCGACTGTACAATATAGAAACCTGTAAAGTTTTCACTAACAGGGATGTGGCTTTTATTGAAGATCAGTTTATTGACTTGAAGGACAAGGACTAGATGCAGTCCATACATTCTGCCCCGACAACTGATGTTTATCAAAATCCTTATTCGATTCTTTCAAGCAGTCAACCTGTACAATCAGAATCAGAAGACAATAAAGAAGCTGCAACTCAGGAGCAGCAAATTTGTCTGACACAACCGACAGAAAGTTGGACTTCACAGCCACAAGCTTCAACTAGGAGATCAACAAGAATTCGAGTTCAGCCTGTCCGATATACTGATGAGTTTGCTTACTATTCTATTCAGGAGCCAACCACAGTTGAGGAAGCTTTGTCACAGGCTGACTCAGATCTCTGGAAAGAGGCCATGGACAAGGAGTATAGCTCGCTGCTGAAAATAATACATGGACTGTCACCAAGCTGCCAGTAGGCAGAAAGATTATCGACTGCAAGTGGATCTTTAAGATCAAGTATAAAACAGATGGCAACATCGACAGAAGGAAAGCTCGACTCCTGGCAAGGGGATTTTCACAAGTTTCCAATATCGACTACTTCGAAACTTTTAGTCCAGTGGTCAAGCACACTTCCAACCAACTGCTACTATCATTAGAGGTCACTAATAGAGCAAGGCGGTTACAGCCCAAAGCAGCGACGATGCCTAATATCCACTCTTCTCTCCACTAATCATGCATCACCAACTGCTCTCATGTACATCTGTCATTGTAATGATACGATCAATAGATCAGAATAAAGAGTGTCAGATAGAGTAATAATTAATAAAAGCAAGAGTGCAATAATTCGTTCTTCTTCTCTAATATATCATAGTATTGTTTTAGGAAGAACGTGCCTTGTATCTGCATTCAGACTTGTACTATCTACGATCATAGAATTCCTATTTCAACAATCTGAATCATCTGGTACTTGGTTGAATGCATTATTATTCATTCTGATTCATTGATTTATGCCATGCAGATAAATTATTTGTAGATTAATATTCATATGACTGATCATTTGTGTTGATAGTAAGCTCTAGCTCTTGATCTGATAACGCTTTCGCAAAGCGCATTATTTTGTGTTCACCTACGGAACCTTTACTAGTAGACCCTGTGCACGCACCCGAGAAATCTAGCATTGCTCTGATTTCCATCAACGTGAACCACAGAGGGGGGGTGCCCCTTTTGATGGACCAGCCCGAAGGGGTGGGTCATGTTAAATTGGAAGGATCCAGAGGAAGATGAGGACAAAATTGTCCATATAGGTGCCCACCTTATTCGAGAGCAACGTAGAGCAATAGAGAAATTGCTTTGAAGGTATTGCCATGTTTTTGCATGGTCATACAAGGATATGAAAGGTGTGAGTCCTACGGAACCATATATTCCATACCCTTACAACCTGATGCTATCCCGGTAGCTAGCCGTCCCTATAGATGTAATCCCAGCTACCGAGCCAAGATCAAGGAAGAATTACAATGCTTATTGGAGGTCGGGTTCATCTATGAGGTCGAACATACAAAATGGGTGTCGCCGAATTGTAATTATACCTAAGAAAAATGGAAAGCTTCAAATTTGTGTAGATTTTAAGATGCTTAATGCAGTCACTAAACGTGACCATTTTCCTATTCCATTCGAAGAAGCCATATCAGAGAATCTAGTTGGAGATGAGGCTTATTTCTTCTTAGACGGCTTTAGTGGTTATGATATGATAGAAATAGCACTTGAAGATCAACACAAAACTGCTTTTGCCACGGAATGGGAGACATTTTGTTGACAGGTGATGCCCTTTGGATTGTGTAACGCTCCTAGTACCTTCTAACGCATCATGCAAGCAGCCTTCACGAACCTGATAGGAGACACGCTAGAAGTCTACCTAGATGACCTAGGAGTTCACTCTAAAGCATCTAGACATTTAGATGTACTTGAGAAAATATACATTCAATTCCAAAGGTTTGATATATCTCTAAATCCCGAGAAATGCCAGATCTGGGTTATCCATGGTGTTGTTCTAGGACACATCATATCCCAAAATGGAATTGCCATTGATCCTAAAAAGGTTCGAGTAATTGTAGAGATGCCAGTCTCTAAGATCGTGCATGAGGTCTTGATTATGGGCCACGTGTTGGTTGATTATGACGAATCTCCAAGATACTCGGCCAGAGCTATTTAAGAGCACCTCTCATCTTAGCCCAAGGAGGTCTCTGAGAAGACAAGATGAACGAAGACTGAGAGCCAAGTATGAGAGCCGAGGAGTACTAGTTAATACTGTCAAGTAGAAACTGTATAAGCCTCATGGTGAATCCCGAAAGATGGAATGACCATATAGGAACTAGTATTTCTAGGCAAAGCTATAAATGCAAGTAGGCCCCTCTTAGAAAAGTAGAGTAAGCCACCTTTTGATTGTGACATCTAGTGGAGAGCATAATTCCACTTGTAATTTGTGTGGTGTGGAAATGCCACTAGGATGTGTTGAAATATTGAAAAAATCTATCTAATGTTGTAAGTAGGGGTCCTAAAAATGCCAAAGATGAATTGAGCTCTTTTGTCTTAGTAAAGACCCATCTTAGAATAAAATATTCAAGGTAGGTAGAAGTAAAAACTCGAGCTACCATAGGAATTGCCATTTGTACTTTGCATGCCACATTTAATGCATGAAAATACTAGGTGGCACAATTAGACATATTGAGGTGGCTTGAATAAGTCTAGATAGCTTGAGAGGTGGATTCATAACTCCAATTCAACTCAAAGTAAGAAGAGAGTCCATGGATCTATATATATGTGATGTACTCTCATTGAAAATATGATGATTTTTGTGCATAATGCAAATTTGGAGACTAAGCTTTTTGTGCCCTCTCTCTCTACTCGAGTTTGTACATTCATATTCTCTCTCTAGCCGAGTTGAGGCATTTATTATACTTAGTTTCATATTTTGTTGATAGATCTTGCTTCTAACACAATAATATTTCTTGTATGATTAGCTTTCCTATTGTCAATCAATGCTAGTTTGATCTTTATGGTATTATTGGGCTTAGAAGATCAAAAGTACATGTGTAGGGCATCCCACACGTGTGAATTTATCATGGTATCAGAGCCTACCTAAGATTCACAAGCAAATCTAATCAAAGAGTTTGCAAATTTGATCAGATTTCAAGCTAGAAATTGTCTAGATTCTACTTCCTAGCTAGTTTTGCAGTTTTCTGGTGATTTTGAGCCTCAAACCACTTTGATCGGTCCAGATCAGGTACTGTACAGAATTTCAGGTGCAGGCACGTGTGAAATCCACCCATTTTCAGTTTGGTGGTTCTCTCTCACCTTAGATCCAAATTTCATGCAATTTGGCCCACCAGAAAGCTAGAAATGTGTAAAATCTGATGCAATTTTAATCATGACAGTTGGATAAGCCAATCAAAAGTTGTAAGCTTTTGAATAGGTGTAGGTAGGGTGTCTAGACCTGTAGCAAATCTTGAGTACATGTCATTTATTACTTGAATGATCACAAAAATCATCCATAAGTTGACCAATCTCATCTATTTGTGATTTAGGCAAAATTTATAGGTTTTAGGCAAATTGTTTCATACAAATAGGTTGTATATGAGTCAATTTGACATTTTTGGAGTATTTCACAGGTGTGAAATTCAAAGAACCGTAACTTTTGCCATACTTTATCTTTTTTGATGATTCAAATCTTGTTTTAGAGAGATTGTCAAACTAGTGAGATCTATCTCATAGTTTTTTTGCTTAGTCTTACATAGGATTTGGTTTTTTACCCTTGATTGGTTCCTATAGTGAAAAGATAAGCAATTTTTTTATCCATCTTTTTTTATTTCCAACATTCTTTATGGCTTCAATGGGTGTCTTTCTATTAGAGGCAAGCGAAAGATTGTCAACCTCCAATTACTCAATTTGGAAGGTTAGGATGGAATATATCTTAATTCTACAAGATGTGATGGATCTTGTACTTGGTATTGAAGAAGAACCACAAAATCCTCAAGAAATTCCAAAGTACAAAAAAAGAGCTAGGATGGCTCTGCATTATATTAAAATGAATGTCTCAAATGACATCTTAAGAGAAATTGGTGCTTGTACTAATGCCAAAGATGCTTGGGATACTCTCAAGTCCATCTATGAGGCAAAGAATACTTCTAGACTTCTAACACTAAGAAACCAAATTTTTCAAAGTGTACAAAGAAGTGATGAAAGTATTTCAGCTTATGTAATGAGAGTTAAAGACCTCCATAGAGAATTGTCATGCATAGGAGACTCCATCAACCAAAATGAACTTGTTCAAGTCATACTTAATGGGTTAAAGGAGGAATATGACAACCTTGTTCAGAGTTATGCCATTAAGGAGGAGCTACCAAGTTTGGAAGCACTCCAAAGTGTGCTCATTTTTTAAGAATCAAGACAAGAGTATAAACTCTTGAAAATGGAAAGACTGTCTCTCAACATTGATGGTAAAGCCCTCTTTACCAAAGACAAGCACAAGTCAAGAAATAAGAATCAACACCAACCCTCTTCAAGCAAGAACAATCTTATTTCCAAGGAGAAAGGAGAAGAGGATGAGTCCTCTCAAGCTTCCACATCCAAGAAGAAGAAGAAGAAAAACATCAAGTGTTTCTTTTGTGGCAAGAAGGGGCATTATGCCACCAATTGCTTCAAAAAGAAGAGTCAATTCAAGCAAGCCAACATTTTTAATGAAGAGAAGGAAGATGCTCATGCAAGTGATGAAGAGGGATCTCTCATGGTCTTGATTTTTTTTCCTCACCTTTCAAGAAGGATGGTTCGTGGTATATCGACAGTGGAGCTTCCTCACATATGTGTAGCTCCAAACATTCTTTTTAATCCATGACACCTTATGAAGGAGCCAAGAAGTCCATCTACACAGCAAATGATCATGAGTGTGCTATTGAAGGCATAGGGACCATTCCCTTAAAGCTTTCATCATCAAAAGTTCTTTCTCTGTCTAAAGTACTTTTTGTTCCTAAGTTAACAAAAAATCTTATTAGTGTTGGGCAATTGCTTGATAGTGGACTAGATGTGAATTCAATGTTGATACATGTACAATCAAGAAGCATGATGAGATCCTTGCATTTGGGTCTAGATATGGTGGAATCTACAAGCTTGATCCCAAAGAGTATGCTAACTCTTGTGATGGTGCTTTTGCTTCTCATATTTCTTTGGAGGAACTATGGCATAGAAGGTTGGGGCATCCTAACTATAATTCTATGATTTCCATGGTCAAGAAAGCCAAAGCTATTGGCTTGCCTAATCTTATCTCCAAGAATTTCAAGCCATGTGAGGCTTGTGCCATATCTAAATCTCATAAGAAGCCTTTTTCAAAGTCATCTATTAAGACTACACATCCATTGGAGCTCATACTATGAAAGTTTTCATCTTAGGCCATTGAAAGTTCCTTCATACTAAATCATGCCCCATTGTTAACTTTGTCAGCATCTCTTTCACCAAAAATTGTAAGAAGAAGAAGATATAGAAAGGGGGAGGGGGGGGGTCACTGAAAGGAAGAAGAGAGAAAGCGGTAGGCAGAGAATGTGGGCAATGATAGACAAAAAGGGTTTTGTCTATCCTCATTGATCCACGTTTGCCCTAAAATTTATTTGAAGTGCATTTGAAATGCTTGAATATGACATGTGCATTTAGAAATTTCTAGAGAGAACATGTGACTTTAGAAATATATATGTATGAGGGTCCGGGCCGGATTGCCCGCGTCCGCGTCCGCGTCCGGACCCGGACGCGTCCGACCCCCGGACGGGAGGATGATCTTCCCTTGATCAAGTGTGACAACATATTGGCCCAAGCTCTTGCAAACAATCCGATTTTTCATGCAAGAAGCAAGCATATAGAAGTGGCACACCATTTTGTAAGGGAAAAGCTCATTGGAGGTGAAATCAACTTGGAACATGTCGACACATCTTCATGTATTGCTGATCTTCTCACAAAGCCACTTTGCAAAAGTGCCTTCTCAAAGCATAGATCTAATCTTGGTCTTATCTCAAGATCGATGCTTGATTCACATTAAATACATTTTTAGGAGGAGTGTTGAAATATTGTAAAAATCTGTCTAATGTTGTAAGTAGGGGTCCTAAAAATGCCAAAGATGAATTGAGATCTTTTGGCTTAGTAAAGACCCATATTAAAATAAATTATTCAAGGTAGGTAGAAGTAGAAACTCGAGCTACCATATGAATTGTCATTTGTACTTTGCATGCCACATTTATACATGAAAATACTAGGTGGCACAATTAGACATATTGAGGTGGCTTGAATAAGTCTAGATAGATTGAGAGGTGGATTCATAACTCCAATTCAACTCAAAGTATGAGGAGAGTCCATGGATCTATATATATGTGATGTACTCTCATTGAGAAGATGATGATTTTTGTGTGTAATGCAAATTTGGAGACTAAGCTCTTTGTGCCCTCTCTCTCTACTCGAGTTTGTACATTCATATTCTCTCTCTAGCCGAGCTGAGGCATTTATTGTACTTAGTTTCATATTTTGTTGATAGATCTTGCTTGTAACACAATAATATTTCTTGTATGATCAGTTTTCCTATTGTCAATCAATGCTAGTTTGATCTTTATGGTATTATTGGGCTTAGGAGATCAAAAGTACATGTGTAGGGCATCCCACACGTGTGAATTTATCAGGATGCCACCTAAGGAGCTCTCTTGCTCTCAAAAAAAGTGTGAGGGAGGGTGCACTTCTCTCTTTTTATGGTTTGGTATGAAGAGAGACTCCTCTTTGTAGAAGGGAAGCTTTTGTAAATGTATCTACTCCATGCTGAAATGAGATCATCTTCCATGAGATTTGAAACAATCTTGAGCTCCTTGATCATTCTTGTTTCTTGAGTGATGCATTTATGATCTTGCCCCTTCATCTCCTTTGTGTGTGGTTGTGGATCTAGGGAGGACTAGTTTTTTTTTTCTTTCATTTATGTGTGTGGATTAATTTAGGATTCAGCATTGTGGTAAATCATCTTGGCTGGGTTGTGGTATAGGTTTTGCAAATTCTAGGACAACCCACTCATTGACGTTCTTGGCAGTCCAAGAATCAAGAAATGTGTGTTTCTTGATTCTTGGGCTATCAAAATGTTGTCTAGCTTAGTTAGTTTAGTTTCTTGCTTGTTCTTGCATTGGCAATGTGTATGCTAGTAGTTTTCAGATCTCAAGAGGTTGTCCATTTAGTTCTTGTTTCTAGTTTGTGGGTTAATGCATGTGTAGAGTAGTTTTAGTGTGTAAGATCTGTCCATTTTGATTTGCAACATTAAGTAGGATTTCATGGCATTTCAACCACTCTACACGTTGATTTCTTGGTTGAATGCATGATCTGCATGTTTGGTTTGAAAGCATGTGATTTTAGTTCAAGAGAGACTATTCTGGATGTCCTTTGATAGGCATGACATTTACTACAATGTTAATCAGTTCCCCTACAATGTTAATCAGTTCCCCTCTCTGCCTGGTTTTCAGCATTGAACTAAGAAGCTAACTATCAAGAAAATGCCTAATGAGCCTCTAAACATGCAAAAAACAGTTCTAAAATAGGAGAGAAAGAAAGAAACCAGTAAACAGATTCTAAAGTTGTAGAATCTGTCTACATTTGGCCCATTGTTGCTTGAACTCCTACACGTCATAAACCTATACATACTGCAACGTTGTCCTTGCAGAACTCCATACAAACACGTTCTACCTATCTAGATCTGTTATCATCTGTAGTCTGGAACAAACTCTCTACCACATTCTTGAACAAAGATCTTTACACTTCTTCCAAATCCGAGTCCTACACTAGCCACCAACGACATCCACCCGCACTTACTTCCGTTTTCTGACAGCAGCATACCACCATACCTGCAACCGACATCCACCCCCTGCAAAAAAAACCTCCACACAACCTGCACAGAATCTTCAAGGCCTACAACTGATCCTGCAAGCAAACAGACCTCCAAGAAACGCAACCAACAAGACCCATGACCTGCTTGCAAAGAATTACATCACTCAGTTCTGCCAGCTCATCCCTACCCGCCCTCTCCAAACCTACAAACGCCCTCAAACCACACCTCCACCCAAACCTTGTACACCATCCTCCCTGTCCGAATCCACACACATATCCTTCGTACCTGCCTGAGCCTCCTACTCCTTTGCTCCTTCCATAACCGAATGCCCCTGCATGACCCTCACCTCCTTCTGACCTAACCGAGCCCTCATGCTGCTCAGCCGTGCCTCCTTCCTTCTGCTTCGACTGAATCATGCTGCCTTCACACCATTTACACATCAGTCCTTCCCTCCAGCGACTGCACACTCCACCTCCTCCACACTCCAGTCCCTCCTGACTGAACAATATGCACACACCATCTAATACAACCTGCGACAATTCCTTCTCTAACAACGCTCTCCTCCACCTGCTACCATCACCTCACCTTCACTCCTGAAAAAGCCCACAATGCCATCCTCTCCTGCCCGAACCAAGCAAACATGCCCTTCTCCGTCACATCTTGACCGGATGCCCTCTCCATACCATCTCGACCGCATACCCTCTCCAAAACAACCTCGACCGGATGCCCTCTCCATCACGTCTCGATCGGATGCCCTTAACTCTCGACTTTAAGTCTCAAAACTCGACCGGATGTCGTTAAATCTCGACCTTAAGCCTCAAATTTCGACCAATGGACCCCTATTTCAAATCTCGACCGGACCGACCTTGCAATAAACTTTTTTTTTTTGACCCTTCGTTAAAATTATTTTTTGACCCTTCGTTAAATTTCTTCCGTCCTTTGTTAAATTTTCCTTCCTTTCGTTAATTTTTTCGTACCCTTTATAAAGAATTTCGACTCTTGATTAACTTTTCGAACCTTTATTAGTTTCTTTTGACCCTTCACACTTTTTTTGACCCTTCCTACTTTATTGACCTTTCATCATTTTATCAATCCAGTTCACTTTTTTCGATCCCTGACCAATTTTTCCAATCCAATTTACTTTTTCAACCCACTTCAAATCTTCGATCCCGTTCATATTTTTGACTCACCTCATCTTTTTGATCCATCTTTCTTTTTCGATCCACCTCATCTCCAATCCATCTAGTTTTCAATGTTTGGCACTTTCCAATTCATCCATTTTTCGATCTTCATTTCCGATCCACCTCATTTTTTTATTTACCATATTTTCCAACCCACTTCATAGCTTTTCCGACCTCGTTCATAGCTTTTTCGACCCCAGCCCAATTTTTTGGCCCCAGTCCAAAAGAAAAAAAAAATCAAAAAAATCAAAATACCAAAATCTTTCCAAATGGAACACCATATTCATCCCCATATTACAGATGCCTATCCACATGACATGGTATCCCCTAGATCTGAAGAAATCAGACGTCATAGGTTCTCTCAAATGAAATCACACGTACATGAATAATCTACAAACCCATTTGAGAACCAAGCACCTGATAGAGCTGAGTCTTCAAGAGCCCGAGCCCATTTTTATGGTATTGAATCCTCATAAACACACTCACGGAGCTCCTCTTGAGAAGAGAATACCCAAGTTAGATCTACCCAAATTTGACGGTAGTTCGGACCCTCAAAGATTCTTGCAAATCTTTGAGAATGAGTGTGATGTGTATGGCGAAACATCTAACGATGCTATGGTCCAACTATTTTCCATGACCATGATCGCAAACACTCGTGACTTGTTTTTTAAACCTCGATCATGAAGATAAGACTGATTGGTCCCTATTGAAAGAATCCTTTATCAATCATTTTAAACCCTTTCGTTTGATAGAGAGCCCTTTTGTCAAATTAAGTACCATCAAGATGGCAAAAGATGGAACACGTACGAGACTATATTGAGCGTTTCAAGCGCTTAAAGAGTCAAGTACAAGACCAGCCCACCGAACAGATGCTCATCATCTGGTTTTTAGTCGGACTTCCAAGACAGTCAGACTTCCAAGATGGATCAGACGCGAGCTTAAATCCAATGACGAATATACGAGCTATGTTTGATGCCATCTGGGAGGAAGATAAAGGATCAGATGTTGACGAATTCAAGGAAAGAAAACCACTCCGTGCTGATGTCCATGAGTCGAAGCCAATCGAAGATACCCGAGATCAGCTTTAGAAATCACAGCTGGAGTTGTTTAATCAACAACATCAACTGTAGATGGAGAAACTCACTAATGAGTTTCAAACTACTCTAAAGTCTATTCAATGCAGTATGCCTCGTCAACCACACACTGCCTAGGTACCTAATAGACAAAAACCCATCTGGTGCCTACACTGTCGGGCTACGCATCCTGTTGATACTTGCCCTTCATATCAGCATATCCAAGCACATGTCATCCAACGATATGAAGAACAACCGTCACAATCTGGACATTCCTTGTATTATCACAGAAAATCCAAACCACTAGCCATACAAGATGACTATGCCATTACGCAAGGGCCAATGAACAACAGATGTTTCATCTGTGGTGAAACCGACCATTTCATGGTTGATTGCCCAGTCAAGACCAAGTACCATGCTGAGTGTCTTGACTATGTTAGAAAACATAGTTTCAAAGACTGTCCACAACAACCACCTAAAGTCATAACTGTCGTGTCCACAACAACCATCTAAGATCCTACCTGCCGACACAACAATTATGACTCCCGATAGGATCCTCACGACAACACAACCCGAGCACTGTAGCAACCTATCGCTAAACTTGTTGCTTAGTCAAGAAGTTCCTTGCAAACTTCTACATTACCACGAAATTCACCAGTTCGAAAATAAAACAAAGACGTTATATGAAATGAGTTCTTGCAAGAAGAAAGTGAAACCGATATTCCGTCATCTGCTACCATTTCCATCCAAGAGCAACCTCACCAGGAAATTCACAATTTTTTTGTTTTTTTGCAATCTCAATTCTATATGTCTACTACATTTTGAGACGATTTCCAAGGCCTTACACAGATCTGATCCTTTGGTCTCCCCAACAATCGATAGGAAGTCTATATCGAAATTCATTTTAATAAATCTTCTGAACAGAGGAGTACTACGGAAATAATATCTTCCCTTCCATGAATTTCAAGTTATATATTACAACATCTACTATCACTGATGGTAGATTTAGTGTTACCAATCCCGCCTTGTTTTTGACAAATACATGTCAGAGTTTTTTACTCTAACTCCCAATGAAAATTGCAACTTGGATGCCTGCTTAACAATCTATCAAAAAACTAGACACAAAAAAGTTGATCTAGATTGGCGATTTGACAAACAACAAGCATTAACAATCAAAACCATTGATCAACATCAAAGGCTAAGATAATGGAAAGATGAGAGACTTAAATAAAGATATTTTATTGTCCTATAGTTATACATGTGAAATCATTTTCTTCAATACTGCAATATAGAGATATAGATTTCAAGTATGGGGATGGGCATAGGACAGACAAATTGTGATCCACTTCCATGTATAGAGGCAAAAACTTGGATTTTTCTTCAAATTATGTCCAAACCCACACATCTAAAAGGCATGCAAGAAAAACTACTGCTATGAGCCCTCAAGATCATAACAATATTGGTGTGAGCGTTGAAGTCCTTTACTAATCATTCAAGTTGTGTGAGCTTTGAAGTCCTCTCTCTCTTGCTTTTGTCTTCTACTCCATAGCTGGTTTTTTCAAGCTTTCATAGTGTGCTTACTATGTTGTTATGATACTCCATAGCTAGGCCTTGGATTTTGTCAAAAGCCTTCCACCACATTTGTAGATTTGATTGGCCATGTGGATGTTGCCACGAGGGTGTTTTCAAAGACCTTTTACTACTCCAACAAAGATCAAACATAACAAAAAATATTGGATTTGTCAACCTACTACGCGTTTTTTAGGTTCGATTTCCCTTATTTAATGCCAAGGACTGCAATTGCTACTTGAGTCTCTCATTGGCACTCAAGATCCTTGACACTAGGCCAAATTTAGTCCTGAAAATTGTTGGAAGAAGGACAATTTTGATTTACAACAACTGTATATAGAAGGAAAATTTTCAGAGAATAAACATGCTTGCAAAGTGTGCTTTTTCTATTGCCTTCAAAATCTCAAGTTTCTTGTGGAATAGCTTAAAAAACCACACAATATAGATTCTTCATGTATGCAAAGAATGCTACACAAAATATCAGAAGTCTTACACATCAAATGTCTCCTTCTTATCAGCTGATTGCCGGCCAATTATACCAAAGAGGACCAGATGGGATTCTTCGACGGTGTATTCCTCCTCATGAGACCACCCAGATCATTTCGCTTTCCTATGAAGGCATGGGTGGAGGCCATTTCACATCCGACATTACAGTTCGCAAGATCCTGCAATCAGGATGTTGGTGGCCGACGATTCATAAGAATACAGAAGAATACTTGAGGAAGTGTGATGTGTGCCAAAGGGAAAAAAGACCAACAAGATTGAATTATGACCTACTGCACCCGGTCTTAGCCCAAGCACCATTCGGAAAGTGGGGATTGGATTACATCGGTCCAATTCACCCTACAGCAAGGAGTACCCAGGCTCGATACATAATCATAGCCATGGACTATCTCACCAAGTGGGTCGAAGCCAAGCCAGTAAGAGTAGCTGATGCTAGGACAACTGCCAAGTTCCTTTATGAAAATATCATTGTGCGCTTTGGATGTCCGGTGGAGATAGTCAACAATCGCGAAAGTCATTTCATCAATGAGACCAAACTGTTGGAGGAATTCTTCGTGATCCATAGAACTAGTATGCCTTATTATCCTCGCGGTAATGGGCAAGCATAATCATCCAATAAGATCCTGTGTAGCATGCTCACAAAAATAGTTGAAGCTGGCATATCAGATTGGGAACATAAGTTGCATGCTGCTCTATGGGCATTCAGGACAACATATAAGGGAAGCACTGATCAAACACCCTTCCAATTGGTATATGGTCAGGATGCTGTAATGCCAGTAGAGTTTTTAGTCCCTTCATTAAGGATTGCCACAACGCAACACCTTAATGAATCCAATTCTCTACAATTACGCCACGAAGCTCTACATAAACTCTGTGAAACACACTTACTAGATGTGCATGCACTGGCAGCTGGAAAGAAAAGACGCAAAGCATGGCATGATCGTAGGTTACAAAAGAAGGATCTTCGTTTTGGAGATTTGGTCTTGATGTATACAACCAAGGCCATCAAGGGAAAATTAAAATTCATAGGCGAAGGTCCTTATTGGATCAAAAAAATTCTTAATCATGGAGTCATGAATCTGGAGAAGCTAGATGGGACACCGTTCGATACACCCATCAATGGTAGCCAGTTGCACAAGTACTGGCCACCGCAGTGAATTAGATCTAGATTGGTGGTGGCATGTCATGAAAAGCTATTCTGCTAGGCCATCACAACTAGATCTAGAAAGATCAAGCCAAATCAAGCTAGATCCATCAAGATTCAGCCAGATCTGGCAAGATTGGGGAAATCCATCAGAATCCTAGAGGGATCCAGATCCACATAAGATCAAGAGGAAAGCAGATCATCAGATTACGCCAATAAGTCCCCCAAATTTGCAGATCAGAGACCTCGATCTCAGTAACTATGGCAAATTAAGGGCAAAATTCACCCAAAACTGATGGATCTGCTACCAAATGTCTATCAGAACTACCAACAGTCGGATCTAACATGGATGAAGCAGATTACCAGTTTGAAAAAGTTCAAAATCAGAGAATCTCAAGATCTTGTCAAAAAAACACTCTCAAATGGCAATTTTTTCATGATTTTCGAAGATCCCCTAGGAGATAGCTCTTGAAACTTGGACAGTCACTAGATCTGACCCAAATGCATCCATGAAATTTCTACGAGAGTTCTTGATGGAGAAGTCATCATTTTTTAGTGTATGTAAGGGTTCTCAGAAGCTGAATCTTTAGAACCTTCACAGAGCATCAAGATCATCCTACCAACCCTCCCAAGGTGCATAAACGGAATCAGAGCAGTGAAATTAGCCTGCCTACATGGTCTGATCTTGAAAATCCAATCACAGGAACATGTTGTGCGAGAGATCACCTCCTACAAGAGTTGAACCCTCGTAGACAGTCTAAATCCTCGCAGAACCTTCGCAAGGCAGTCAAATCACCTTCTGAACTCTCGCAGACTTCTCCGAGGTCTTAGAATTTTGTGAAGAGGGTTCCTGCCAAAATTTGGGTGGAACTGAACAAGGGAAAGTGGATTTCACCTAATACGCACTCTAAATTCCGCTATATAAGGGCTGACTTTGAGTCATTTGTCACCTTTGCTGGCGAAGCTCTGCTCAAATTTTCATTGAAATTTCCAAGTTCTCTTATAGCGACCAAACTTCATACAAGCTATCATCTGCACATTCTAAACCCATATCTACACTCTGAACTATAGTTCTTATCATCCAACACTCGTTATTCACAGTTTCTGTCGTTTCCACCTCTTTTTACCTTTTCCACCATTTTACCTACTTTTTCACACTTTAACTATCACTGCTAACATGGCTTCTTCATCTTTTGAAGACTCTGGCACCAAGCAGGTGATCCAGCGTGAGATACCCTTAGCCACCCAGATTTGGCCCTTAGCTTTTAATACTCTAATTCAACCGTGGCTTCATACTGCTGGCCCACTTCTTGAGGCAATGGATTTTTTCTCGGCATTTTTCCATTCTAAGATTAACATGGACCTCGCCCTTCATGCTTACGCCACTTGGGACGCGTCAAAGTCGCGTTTCCACTTCCTATACCAAGGTACCACGTACAAGGTCAGGATTAGCACGGACTCGATGGTCACCGTTGGCATTATGTCCATCAGCCCATCTCCCATCGTCAGGCAAAGCCCTGATCAAACATTTTGTCACCCAGACTGCACCAGAAATCCCGATCCAAACTAACAATGGTTACCTGATAGAGGCTATCACGGAACCAGTCATACAGGCGGCTGCGCATTTGTTGAACAACTTTCTGGTTGTTTCAACATTTCGCAAGGACAGGATCAAGTCCAAGTTGTTGAGTCAGATAGTGGAGTCCTTCTTGGGATTCCCTGGTCCCACGGTTGTGCCATACGACTGGCATGCCTTCCTCATTCACGAACTAACCATCTCTATCGAACCCAATAACCGTGAACATATTGCAGCAGGTCCCCTATAGTGTAATTTTGCCTGTGCACTTCTCAAGGCGAAAGTGCACGGTTTCCACCACTCTAGCCTTCTATCTTCCATCGTGCCGCACACTAACCTTTATCCGCCATCTGTCACATCCACATCCTCCCAATCTGTAGTTACTGACACGACGACCAACAAAAGAATGTACCACCAGACGATGTACCACCGCCACATCAGTAACTACTCCATCAACCACAGCCACTTCTTCTTCTGTACAACCTCCTCCTCCTGTCTCTGTTGTCACTACTCCTCTTACTATTCCACTATCCACTACCCCTTCTGTCACTATCGCATCCTCCTGCTCTTGTCGCCACCGTTGCTCCTCTCCAATCTAATCCCTCTGATTCTCAGTTGTCTCCAAACACTCTGGCGTGGATGCAAGTCATCAACTTTTCACCCCCATGTCAGACCATTTCTGCTCCCTTCTCGCCTTCCGTGCTCCACACCACACTTCAGTTCCCTCTGTTCCACCCATCCTCTCATTTGGACAAACAGTCTCCACCCCCATTTCCACTGTTGTTTCTCTCACACATCTTGTTTTGCCACCAAAGGTTGCTGAGGGCAACCAACCGTTGTCTGATGACACATTTGTTCAGACAATTTTCATACCATCGCCAGGTCGGACAGATCCCACTGCCCTAGATGACAACAGGTCCCCCAAGAACCTAATTGAAGACGACGACGACGACGTCGGGGCCATACCACACAAGCCCCTCTCAGTGCTAGCGTACCGGCTATTCCAATAGACTTAACGACAGCGTACCAAACCTTGGGGACATACATCCAGGAGGCGGTAGCAGCCAGGGCCATTTTGGACAGCCGAGTACTCCACTTGGTGACAAACAACACCCAGCTACAAGCAGAACTCATGAAGCTGTAGCAAGAGCTTCTCATAGCTCAACAGCATGAACTAGATGGGCACCGGGAGATCGCCAAGCTGCAACAGAAAGAGGATGGCCTAAATCAATTATCCAAAGCCTCTCCAAAGAGTTGACAGAGGCCTCCATGAAGGTGCGGGAGCTTCAGTCCGAAGCATCCCAATGGCTTGCTCCCCTCCAGACGCAACTACAAATTTATGAAGTAGAGAATACGCGCCTGGGGGTGGAAGTAAAAGCCTTACAAGTGAAAAACTCACATGGCTAGCTCAACCTGCACCAGACTCAAGGCCACTCTCTCAAGCAGAGATGAATCTCTTCAGGTGTCAGGTGCAGGTATATAGCCAAACATTAAACAGCTACCAGACAAAGTTCGACAAGTACCGAGCAAGCGCAACTCATGAGCTCGCCCAGACCAAACAAGCCCTCAAGGCTTGCCATTAGTACATGGAAAAGAAGACCCAACCCACCCCAGTGGTGACTCCACCGCGGTTCGTGCACCATATCTGTCATCCGGGCCTTCCGACGATGAAAGTCGGTGGAGGAGAAAATAAACGAATTTTTAGCTAAGTGTCTCCATGAGTCATCAAGCGGCGGCTGGCAGATATTATTTTCGGCGTAGACAATAAAAGGCAATGAGCTGCAGGCATTGCCCACCCTCCAACCACAACCAGAGTGGCGCCAACAACTCTTTAAAAGAGACCATGCAGCCATCAAGGCCTATGTGACAAGTCCGCAACAAGTACGGGTGAACGCACACTTCCTGCCATGCACACGACGATCCAAATGGGCGAAATGCGGCACCCCTCTTGACAAGATCACGATTCAAAATTTCAATTGGCCAAGAATTCCATCAGAGCACAGTTGGGATACGGATTTTAAACAAATAGGCTCACCATTGCGAACTGATCTTGCATCACATGAACCACCTTTCCACATGGTGGAGCCCGAGGATCCGCATACTAAGATACTCACAAGTTTGCTAGCAAGCCATGTTAACTTATCCCTCGGAGAGTTACTACGGATTTCGCCGCAAGCCAAGAGCCTCCTGGCTGAATGGGCCAAAGCGGAAGCGGAACCAGTAACACAAATGCCCTTGTATTGTGCGGGCTACGAAGGAACAAGCAACGTCCTCCATGTTGGGACAACATGGGAAAGCGAAGAACACAATATCACCCTACCAATCAAGCAGAAGAGATTTGAGGACGAGACAATAGTGGTAGATGGAGGATCAAGTGTAAATTTGATCTCCACTACTTTATATCAGAAATGGGGTTTGCAAGAATTGAAGCCAACGAAATTTGCCATCAAGCTAGCTAATCAATCATGTGTAAAGCCAAAGGGTGTAGTTCACGACATCCCGGTGAAAATAGCGGGAATGCAGTTTGTAATCATTTATGTGGTGATGGACATACCAGAGTTCCCTTCTGCCTATCGTGTTTTCCTAGGAAGACCTTGGTTGAGGATCGCGCAAGTGCTTCACAACTGGGGAACTGGAAAACTCACTTTCGAAAATAGAGAGCAAGCTGTAAAGGTCAATCCAACCACATGGGCGGTGAAACCAATTACACTAAAAGCTGATGACGGATCGTCCACCACTGATCACACAATTGATCGCCCAAGGCAAGCCAAGGGAGGACACTACGACCCTGAAACGGATATTGTGAGATGGACGGACGCATTGACAACCGTTGACTGTGTGGCTGGGCATGCCTGTCAACCGGATTCAGATCCGGAACCCAGCACATCTTCACAATCGAAAATAATTCGATACATAGAAAATTGAAGGCGACAGTGTCAACTTTTACATTTTATGTATTTGGGCCAATTCTAAGGTCGTAAAACTTTTTATGGGCCAGTTTTAACGCAACAAATTTCTCTAGCCACATTCTAGGCAGGATAGGATTCTAACGCTAAGTAATTAAAGTCGTAGTTTTCCATAATTCCAAACTTTATAAAGCCGATTTTTACAACATCTTGAAAAAAAATGTCCAAGCGATTTATGTGTGACATTGGCAAGTTCACTTGCGAGTGTGGTCCTCACACAAATGAATTTTAAATGTATCTTTTGTTGGTAGCTGACAAGGAATAAATTGTAGTGGGATCAACACCCTTGATGGGGTGACCGGGATGGATAGGCCAATGTAGATCTCGACAATAGTGGTGAGATGATATGGATGCAAGCCATCAATATTGTGTCTTGGTTCTAAAAAGTGGGCATTTCCCTAAATCTGTTGGGATCATGAGCATTTGTCAATTAGGTCATGGGTGGGTGGATTGTGGGTACCAATGAAGCTGATATTACTAATCAGAGATTTATGTCAAGACCCAAGGGCTTAACCAATGGCCAACATATACTATTACAAAAGTTACCATTGCTATTGATGAATCAATTCTTGCAAGAGAGTGGTTAATATTGGCATGTGTGTGAATGCATCATAATAAGTGTTTCATCTATCAACTTCAAGGAGATATGATTGATTAGATATGTGCGAGTTCAAAAATTCATTCGTATCTTTGATCATTTAATGCCTAGATTTCGTGACCAAGCTCCTATCTTGTGATCTAATAATGTATCATGGAATAATTGTAAGATCTATGAAAGTAAGATTTCTATTGCACATCTACATTCTCAATCAAAACTAATCTTGTCAATGATTAACCTACCATTTACAAGTTCTGATCGTAACACCATTCAAACCTCTCACATACTAAGCTCTGATCATAATGGATCTAGATGAAAACTCATGTTTAAGAGATTTGGATTTTCAAATGGATTTGATTGTAGGATCAACTAATTGATTTCCACTCATCATTGTAATCATTGTAACTATGAATGAAATCATAACTGGGATTGGAAGGTGATCTGATATTGTTAAGCTTGTTGACTAATAGAATCTAATCAAACATACTGGAAAGGCAAATCTAGATAGTTTTGTATATGTGCAAGTTCATGGAGATTGAGCATTGTCGTTTTATGAGTAGATTGTTTGTACGCACTTCAATAATCTAAGTTTTTTCTTTATTCAGCTACAAATTTGTTTGTGAGTGAATTTTGAGTGATTACTTTCTTTTGTGAATGAGCTTCGTTTAGCTATCTATCTATCTACTCATCCATTTTGAGTAAGTTCTAATCAGTATTGGGTACATCAATCTTCTTGTCAAACCCCCTACTACAATAAAAAAAAAAATCACATTGTTGTTCGCACACTCCTTCAACTTCTAGTAGGCACCTCTTCATTTGAAAGCAATCATCCTTACATCCCATTTGTCTTGTCATTTGTTATGAATCTCACACGATCATCATTGAGCAAGCTTGGCACATTGGATGTCCATACCCTATTTTCTCATCACCTTTCTTGACTTTTTCTTCTCCTTTCATTCCTCTCCAAACCATATATACAAAAGAGTGTCAACCGTAAGGACCATCAATCCGCTATGCGTATGCATTTAGTAACACGCTTTCACTACAACTCCTGTGGATTCCCTTAATCAGGCCACTGCCTATAAGTCATCAGCTCACTCTTCGATTTAACTTTGAGCTAGAAATAGTGCCTTGGAATCATAGATAATACAATAGAAGTGACATTATTGAAAAATCTAATGGAAGTTCAATCATCCTTTTTCTTTTTCTAGTGGAATTATTAAGTAATCTCATGGAAGTAGGTAGATCTATTTTTTTACTCCAAATTGCCATACAAAAAGGCATGACCTTCAACAAGTCAAGAAGCTATGTGGCTAGGTAGAACCCAAGTCATTGATTTCCATGGCATTAGATAATTCCATGATTGTGTCATTGTGTTATAGATATATCGCCTTTTGCAACTTTTACCAAAGAAAATATTTTGGATATTGTACACCTCGATAAAAGATACCACAATGTCCATTCGTTTGTGGGTACTACAACTCAAAAGGATATCCAAAGAGCACTTGACCCCAAGTTTTAATAATATTGTAGATATGTACACTTACATATAATGTCTTTATAAAAGGAAAAACAAACTTTTTGTTTGGACTGTGATGCTTTAGAACTAAAATAGATGTTCAAGACCTAAGTTTGTGTTTCTATTCAATATGATGATTTAAAATATACTTGATAATGCAACTCATATGACATGGTCCTATGAGGTGTTTCCTCTTTTTGACCAAGTCTCTCAAACTTATCCATCACCTTTTCAGCAATTGCATTGATATTCTTAGAAGCAATAGTAAGTTTTTCTGTTACATTTAATTAAAACTTCCATGTAGCTTTCTCAAATTATGTTAGTGAGGAGGAAAAGTAATCTCCCTCCTCCGCATCCTCCTACGAAGCAATTATGGATCTCCTATTGATATAGAAACATATGGAATGCAATTATAAATTGCCTAGGCACCCTCAAGATGATATGCACTACTCCTGGAAAGAAATTCATGTGGCAAAAAGCTTGTCCCCGAGAAACCATGAAAGTGCTGCATCCAAAAGACAACTTACATTTCTTTAGCTTTAGCATGTTATAAATAGTCACACGCAAACTTGCATGCATTGAAAGTTCGTCAACCTTGTCCCCGTAGTCCAAGTCATCACTAGCGCATCAGCTATGCTTACAATTCCTCAATATGCCTCAGAAGGCTTATACCACACTATTTTTTGTATTGTGGTATACACCCTCCAAGAACCTGCTGCAGTATATCACCTATGCCACTAATAACCAGTAAGTAGCACTCCAAGCACCTACAACACAAATAAAACCCCATAAGTGAAGTGAAAAATCTTTTATATTTCAAAATAAATTTCTTTGCAAGATGTCAAGGCCACAACACACCCAACAATGCCAAAACAATAGTTTAAAATAAAACACAGCAGAATTTTAAGGCACTTCAATTCAATTTGTACGAACTGTTGTAAGATTTTGCATGTAACAAAACTGTACTACTAGTTTGTTAGCCTTCTCATACTTGAATTCACCACAAATCAAATCCTTTTTCCTTGGACATGCATAACTGATAGTAAGGTCAATGATCTGATTTGATGTGTATCACCAATTAAGAAGCTTTGTTGATATCTGCCTTGAGCATTGCTGAACAAGATAATGCCATAGTTTCTGAACATAAACGATCACGCATTTCAGCTCTAACTCCAAAACTTTGATGTTGATCGAAATATCTTTATTTTATTCTATATTTAAAATATTTACAAAATGTACACTACACTCCAGTGAGTACAAGAATCTTAACAGTTGCAACAATGTCCAAAAGTGTCTTCATTTGATTTAAGTATCAGCATTAGTATATGTTGCACCCCCCATCCAGAAACGTGTTTCTGGCTGGGGGACCGTTTCTAAGAAACGTTTTTTTTTTGGGACTTTTGTGGGCAATATGGATCAGATTAAAGCCCTGATCAAAGGAATTGCATTTGTATAGGTTGCCAGGTGTTTTCGTTACAGTTGGGTTGGTTACAGCGTGGTTTAGGTCCAATTTAGGGCAATTTTAGGGCAGAAAATATATATATATATATATATATATATATATATATATATATATATATATATATATATATATATATATATATATATATATATATATATATATTCTGGTTTTTTTGGTACGATACTGGAATCAGAATCGCGTTGCTGAGAAACGCATTTCTGTGCAACTATGGTATATTTATAGATTCCAACTGCCACTAAATTTACTACAAACTGAGAAGAAAAAAGCAACCAGTGAGTCTAAATAAAGCTAAGGAAGCGGACCCTGGATGCGGACGCGCGTCCGGACGCGGGTCCACGTCGACGTTCGGATGCGGACGCGTCAGAGGTGTGTCCGCGTCCGGACGCATCCACGATTTTCAAAAAAAAAAATACAGGCACTAGCCCACGCTGTCCCACATCCCCAAAGTGACATAAAAGCAATTTATGGCCCCTCACCAGAGGGTGTCTGGCACCCACCTACCCCCTCCTATTAAAAAATAGGAAAACGGTACCCAAAAAAATTTGCAAAAAAATTTGCAACGGACCTAACCACTGCCCATGCCTCTCATAACTGAGATATTACCAAACAACGGTGACTAATGAGCAGTTCATAAATTATTACGAACATTCATTGGGAACTAAGCTCCAAAAAAGCGACAAAGAAAGATCTGTGGTTTGGAGTGAAGATGATGGTTTGTATGGCAAACATATTACTGATTTAGGGTTTAGGGTGCATCAGTGACTGTCTCAAAGAAGTGGATGCTCACCAGAGGATTTGGGAGAGGTGAACGCTCACTAGAAGAGTGACAAGCTCTCAGGACCAGAAGTCTCGGGGGGGAATCAATGCTCACCAGAAGAGTGACAAGCTCTCAAGACAGGAAACCACAAGACCTACACACTACTATGTCTTATATGATGAAATCGGTTTCCGCCCGGATGAACTTCAACAGCTTACTAATTACTTATGCAAAATTGTGTCATTCATTACAAGAAAAACGCAAGGACTACACACTACTGTGTCTTGGTTGATGAGATCGGTTTCTCCCCGGATGAACTTCAACAGCTTACTAATTACTTATGGCACTACTTCAACACGCTACAACACGCTGTCGAAGTTTGCGTACCAACACGGGGGCTCCGAAACATCTCCCAGTTTTCAGGTCCCGACCGGACAAAGTGTCCCTGAAACCCTGTTTAACGTCGAACTTTGGACGGACGTTGCAGGCCGACCGTCGGTCATTTCCTCATCCTGTTTGTTCCCACAGGTTCCTATCGAGGTTGTCCACTGGCTGAAACAGACGGCACCTGAAACGGATCCGATTTGGAGAAAAGGGGCTGTCGGACGGAAAGCTACAAAACTAGTCCATTTTGCTTGACCTAATTGTGTTTCTCTCCAGTCAAAGGGCCATTTTGACCGAACCATATCCGAATCGAGCCAGGCTCGATCCCTTGGGTTCGTATCGGGATCACGAACCTGTGGACTGTGTTCCTGGACCATTAATGCAATCTACACAATACCATGGCCTATGTGATGAGATAGATTTAAGATTTAGGATTTAGGGAGGTACAACGTCACATGGGCAACTAATCGGAGCAGGTCCTGGAAGATGTCCGCCGACACAACGAACGGATGAACTTCAACAGCTTGCTAATTACTTATGCAAAACTGTTTCATTCACTATAGGGAACCACGAGACCTACACAGTACCATGTCTTATATGATGTGATCGGTTTCCCCCCGGATGAACTTCAACAGCTTGCTAATTACTTATGCAAAATTGTTTCATTCACTGCAGGGAACCACGAGACCTACACAGGACTATGTCTTATATGATGTGATCGGTTTTTCCCGGATGAACTTCAAGAGCTTACTAATTACTTATGCAAAACTGTTTCATTCACTATAGGAAACCACGATATGATGTGATCGGTTTCCCCCTAGATGAACTTCAACAGCTTACTAATTACTTATGCAAAACTGTTTCATTCACTACAGGTCGTCCGTCTGTTCCTCGTCCTGTCTCCTCCCACAGGTTCTTGGCGAGGTTGTCCGTTGGCCGAAACGGACTGCACCCGAAATGGATCATGTTTGGAAAAACTGGGCCGTCGGACGGAGAGCTACAAAACTAATCCATTTCGCTTGACCTGATTGCGTTTTTGTCCCGTCGATCGGCCATTTTGACCGAACAACACCCACATCGAGCCAGGCTCGGTCCCTTGAGATCGTATCAAGATCACGAATCGGTGGACTGTATTCTCGAACCATTTTGTCGATTCCGAATGTTTTCAGGTCCCATCCTGACAAAGTGTCCCTAAAGCCCTGTTTGACGTCGAACTTCGGAAGGACATACTGGGTCTGTCGTCCGTCCGGTCCTCGTCCCGTCTGCTCCCACAGGTTCCTATCGAGGTTGTCCGCTGGCCAAAACGGACGACACCTGAAACGGATCCCGTTTGGAGAAACGGGACCGTCGGACGGAAAGCTGCAAAACTAGTCCATTTCGCTTGACCTAATTGCGATTCTGTCCCATCGAAGGGCCATTTTGACCGAACGACACCCGAATCGAACCAGGCTCGATCCTTTGAGTTCGTATCGGGATCAGAATTCCGTGGACTGTATTCCTGGGCCATTTTGTCGATTCCAAATGTTTTCAGGCCCCGTCCCTTGCGAAGTGTCCTTGAAGCCCTGTTCAACGTCGAACTTCGGACGGACGTTCTGGGTTCTTCGTCGGTCCTTTCCTCACCTTGTCTGTTCCGACAAGTTCCTATCGAGGTTGTCCGCTGGCCAAAACAAACGACACCTGAAACGGATCTCGTTTGGAGAAACAGGACCGTCGGACGGAGAGCTGCAAAACTACTCCATTTCAATTGACCTAATTGTGTTTCTGTCCCGTCGAAAGGCCATTTTGACCGGACGATACCCGAATCGAGTCAGGCTTGGTCCCTTGGGTTCGTACCCGCTTCACGAACCTGTGGATTGTATTCCTAGACCATTGATACAAGTTTAAGTGTATGCTACACAAGTGCTGCTTTGATGTTGAATCTGCACATACCTGTGGTGCAATGCCTACAACACAATGAGGACGTGGGGTGGGGTTGATGATGTTTATGGATGTGATTATGATGATTATGGTTGTGGCTTGTTTTGATGGTTATAGCTGTGGGGTTGTGAGTTTATGATATTTTGTTAGGGTTTATGGTGTTATATTGATTGTGCCATTTGTTAGGGTGTCAGATTTAGCGTGTTATGTTAAATGGTTAAAACATGATCCAATGTTATGAGAGAGATGCAAATGTGTTGCTCTCTCTCTCTCTCTCTCTCTCTCTCTCTCTCTCTCTCTCTCTCTCTCTCTCTCTCTCTCATCTTGCACGGAGCAAACCATTTCTGACTAACCATTCAAATTTCACAGAGCTAACCATTTGTAAGCAACCACGATAAATTAGCCATGACACAAATAGACTGTAAAAATATATATACATCTCATCTGATGCCACTGTACATGATGCTAAAATCTGTATCAGTATCTACAAGTCTATGCTAAAAAAATCATCCCTCTGCATGCCAGCTGCATCTGCAAGGGTGTCAAATACAAAGTCTGGCTGGGAGTCTGGAGGCATCTGGGACTCCTCTAAGTCTGGACCAACGCCTGCCAAGAGACGACTAGAAAAATCATCAGTGCGTTCCCTCTTGGCTGGCCTGCCTCTGGGTCTGCAGGAAGGAACCCTATGTGGTACACTCCTACCTGGGGATCTCCCTCTGCCACGGGGGGGGTCTCTGGGAAGAACTGCCTGCCTGTGATGCTCTGAGTCGTCTCTGCGCTATTTGTCTCTGGGCAGCAGCCTTTGTCTCCCTCGCAAACTCTGACCAGCCATCATCTGAAAGGGAGGCGTGATGCGAGAGTACTGGGTGGGGCACGTGGACCTCACCCCGCAGAGCACGCGGAGCGGCATCGTCTTGATCAACCTCTGGCTCTGGCTCATGATCGGCCGCTGCAACCAAGGCACTCATCGAGATTGACTTGCACAAGTCAATCATTCGTGAGAATAGCCGAAGCAACCGTGAGGGCATTAAACTGAATGTCTTAAACTAATACGAAAGCAAACGATAGAGCATAGACATCTACCTGCAAGAGTAGGGAGCCTACGCCTCCTGCCCTCTTATGTTGTCCGTGATGCGTCGAACCACCCTGGTGTTGGTGTTGCAGTACACCAAGTCATTGCATCGCTCAGTCGTCAGACGGTTCCGCCTGTTCGTGTGAACAAGGCTGAACGCTGACCAGTTCCGCTCGCACACGCAAGCAGAACAGTCCTGCATTAATTGGCACCACTCGAGTGAGTACCGACCTTGTAGAGAAAATGCGAAAAATGGTTGGATGAATGAAATTGGACAACATACCTGTGAAAGGACTCGAAGCGCGAGCGTCCTCAGGTCTGGCTATCCAGCGTCGTAGCTCTCCCACCATGATACAGGCAAGAGCATGTTTTCTCGAACACGTGCAAGTCCTCACCGAACAGCCCCAGAGAGTGCCTGCAGTTGATCAGCGATGTACGTGAGTACATCTTGCGCCCGCGCAGGGAAAGTGAACGAACGACAGCGTACGATAGAGCAAGAGTTTATCTGTAACTGAGCCTCTACACCTCGAGCCTGCTGCAGATACCAGTGTCGCTGATGAGGAGGCGAATGTATGCGAACCAGTCTGCACGCAGCTAGCTCTGAATCGTCTACTGCCTCTCGCTCTGAAACAGCGGATGCAGAATGTGGGCCACACTGTGAATGGGCCGGTGAAACTTATCCCATCGTCGCAGCCACAAGCGCCTAATAGGCTCCAACCTGTGGACCAAACCACGTGGAAGCAACAGTTACATACCATCGTGTTGCGGCAGAAAGACAAAACAGAGTGCGAAATGGAAGTAAGGATGGTGAGACGGAAAAAAAGTTATATCTGGCAGGGTCTAAGCTCAGAACGCTGGAGAGACTCGCCTATGCGGTCCATGAACTCTTGAATGAGGCCCATCGTGCACCCCTCGCGATCAACGAGCCTCAGAACCAAGTAGATGGGTCGCATGACGTCCATCAGCTGCTGCATATCCACCCAGAAAGGCTCCATGAATAAGATGTCGTGGAAGGCCAAGCCCTCTGGGGTCGTGGACAGGTCCATGGCGGTGAACTCTACAGAAGTAGCCATGTGCCGCAAATCACCCTTCAACTTGTGTAGCCGCTCAAGCATGATGAACTGGTAGGCGAAGCGGGTGCGAGCGGGCTTCTTCAAGTCGAGCCTGCATTGACAAACGGAATGAGAGGCACACATGAAACGAGCAAAAAAAAAGAAGCATCTAAACAAGCCAGAAAATAAATACCATATTACCTACTGAATGTGCGAAAAAGGGCAGTCATGCGACGCTTGCGTGTGATGAAGTCCACAACCGCAAGTGCTCTCGTGAGAATTTCACTGACCCAAGGCAGGCGCCCGATGGAATGCAGGAGGTCCAGTGAGTGTGCGACACATGGAGTCCACACAATGGAGGGGTAGTCTGCCATAAGAAGCTCCCCCATAGCGCAGCAGTTGGACGCATTGTCCGTCACAACCTTTCGCGATACGTTCACACGATCAATTCACAACTTGAAAACACATTGCAATCAATCGAAAACCACGCAAAACTATTGTATCAACATTAAGCAATAAATGACCAAGCAACTAATGAAAAAAAATTGTACTTGGACAACGCGCTGTGGCCCGACCTCCTCTATCGCTGCGCGGTGGACGTCTACGACGATCAGTCCACCCATCAGCCATGATGGAACAGCCGTATCTATCCCAAGCCTCCTGCAGTGCGGCCAATCTCTATCTGACTGATGCAACCCGGTCCTGGAGCAAAGGGCCAGGAGTGCGTCGGCTATGGGTGGTGTGTAGCAGGGCCCGCGGATTGCAACTTTCGAGATAGCCTCTCGAAAGATGCGAGATGATGCCATAATAAAGGAGAGGTTCAGGTCATAGAACATTTGTGCTATGGTCTTGGTGGCCTCTCTGTGCTGCCCCTCTCTGAAAGATCCCGGCATGGACATCTGTCTGGTGCCTCGGGATGTGGATGGCAGGGAGGATGTGGATGGACGATGCGGATATGGAGGTGGTGGCATAGGTGCAGGTGCGGAAGAGGAGGATGTGGACGGGCCGTGCAGATCTGACGATGATGGCAGAGGCGTAGGTGCAGCAGTGGAGGCTATGGATCCATGGGGTGTACTGGTGGAGGGGGTACGGGTGGTTGTGGCGGAGGCGGAGGCGGGTGTGGATGCAGCAACGGTGGCGGGTGCGTATGCGACGGTGGAGGCGGTGGCGTTGGGTGTACTAGTGGCAGGGTCAGTGGCAGTGGGTGCACCAATGGAAACAGAATCCGCGGCATCTGTGGACGGCTCATCGGGCTCAGCAACTGGCTCAGAACATGCCTCGAGAATGCGAGCCCTCTCCGCAGCGGGGATGACCATACAAACGCCGATCCCGTAGCGTCCCCCGGTGGGTCGGACTCGCAACCCCCCCAGATGTGCTCGAACCCTAGAGGCGTTCCCTATGAACTGCTTTCGACAAAAAGGGCAACACCACTTTTTGTCGGCCAACAACTTTACCTCATCCCAAATGGGACGCGCGGCCATATCTCTCTCTCTCTCTCTCTCTCTCTCTCTCTCTCTCTCTCTCTCTCTCACACACACACACACACACACAAGCACACAAATCTAATCTCTCTCTCTCACCCTAAACCCTAAACCCAAGCACCCTAAACCCTAAATCCTAAACTAACACACACACAAACCATGTGTCGTACACACGCGCACACACACAAATCATCTCTCTCTCTGTCCCTCACACTGTCTGTCTCTTCCTCTCTCTCTCACACAAATCACCACACACACATCTGTATGCACACAAATCAACAATATCCACACACACACACACACACACACATAAATTATCACACACAATCATCACACACACACACACGAACACCATAACTCTCTCTCTCTCTCTCTCTCTCTCTCTCTCACTCACTCTCTCTCCCTCTCCCGCCCTCTTTCTCTCCTCTCGGGCTTTTGCGGAACAGTCCGCTGCCTCTGCCTTTAGTTTTTTGGGCCCGGACGCTGAACGCGTCCAGAGGACGCATCCAGCCAAAAAAAATAAAAAATAAAAAAGGATGCGTCCGACCCCCGAACGTCGGACGCGAACGCGGGCATTCCGGCCCGGACCCTCATGTCTGAAATAAAGCATGCTTCACCAAAGAATCTGAGCTTTCCTAGATAGCGAGAAAGCTAATCTCATGCAATGTTCTCATTAAAGCCCATTCTATGCAATTGACTTTTAATAACTCATAGTTCCAATCAACTCAATTCCAAAACATAATTAAAAGTTCGAATCTACCTACTGTGAAATATTTAGATTCTTTTTATTTCGAAATACAACAAAGATACAACAGATTTTTTCAAAAAAACATCTTTTTAAAATAAGCAAATTTATTTAAACTTAGAACGATTCAAAACTGTTCAGAACTTTGCAAATAATTAGGTTCGACCAAAGAGCCAAGCAGGCAAAGAATGCAGCAACTGGGCTTCATGATCATAGCCATCATGTGTTCCTGCTCTACAGACTCTTTAGAACTTCTAAAGCTCCAACACAAATATAAAAACATAATTTTAGCAGAAATATATATCATCCAAATCACAAGTCACGACGGCACCCTACTTGCATGGAGGTTGGCTAACAAAATTTGTAGTACAATTAAGTGCCACATGAATTCTGCTGGCAGAAGACAAGATCCCAAGCAAAGATAACTCCACTTTGAAACTCAAATGCATTCTGTCTAACTTAACTTTTCGACAAAAGCACTCATGATTTTGAAGAAAAAGGTAAGTGTCGTGGGAACGTAACTTTGAGTACACTCCCATATAACCAGCATGCTGCCAGAAAACAGGCCACATGCCACTGCTACGTATCAATAATTTAATCTATTAAAATCAAAAGCTCCAAAACATTTACTCTCGAATGAATCTGATGAAATACATTCTTCTACCCATATCAGCCCTTGAATATATTTTCAAGCCTTCTCTTTTCGCAATTTCGATAACTCCCGCTTTATAATAGAAGCTCTCTGCATGAAAAGCACAGTTATGCATATTACTGTCAGGGCCATCGTTAAGTCAAACCTGTTTTTTCAAAGAAAGGTGGCAATTACAGCAAGTGAGCTAAGAAATAGAACGCAACGTGGATTACCTTTATTTTTGCAACCATGACTTTGAAACGATCAAAGTCATTCAAGGCAGCTCTTTTCTTTTGCACAATCAACTTACGGCCCCACGAGCTGTTGTCCCATTTGCTTTGAATATCTGACCAGAAGATAAAAGATGAGCAGCAAAAAAGATGTCGAAGTAACACGAGAGTAAACAAGCACATGATGGGTTTGCTTCCAACATAACCGATATCATTCGATAAGATCCAGCTTAAAAAGCCAAGCAACAAATTAAGTTTAATCACAAATAATACCAGCAGCTTCTATTGCTTGCTGCAACTGCTTCTTCTTGGGCATCCGGGGGATTTCAACCTTGAGATCGGTAAGCGATAACCGCTTAAAGTTTATCTGCTTTCGCACGATCTCAGGATGGTCAACCAGGGCCTGGAACAACCAATATTACAAGCATAAGGAATAACATTTGCAAAAACCAAAATAAAGAGCAACACTCTTTGGGAAGCAACAATAAGGGGAAAAAACAGTGTATTTTTGTTTCAAAATATTATTCATGAATTTCACAATTCACGAGTTTATGAGAATATTCACAAAAGCAGGAACAGTTTGTACAACTGGATACTCACAAATTCAAAATTTGCATTCATAAAAAAAGCAATCAATGCTCGAACATTAGCAGCAGCGTTCTTCAGAAACTAAGGTTAGAAAAAGGTTATCATTCAACATCTAATGCGAGGAATTAACAGAGGTGCCCCCGTGGAGTAGGGTCACCATATGTCAACCACATTGACAGGTGACCTTCTGATCGATATTAAATGTTGCTCATAGGTTGAAATTAACTCCCCCGTTGCTGCAGAAAAAAGAATTGCCATATGCCAACCTGCATTGACTGGGTTCTCATAATAAATGTTGCTTGTGTGGGGAATTAACTGCCCAACACCAACACAGTAAGCTTAACGGCTTTTTAGAATCGAAAGAATCAGCGGTTTAGAATCGGAAATCTTTTAGAAGAATAGGTCTACATTTGAAAAGCTAGCTTTTTTACACAATGCGTTATAAAAACTAGAAAATCATAAATTGCCTTGCATTTTACATTATTTATTTCTTGATACTACTATTTAATACTGAATGGCCATGGCCACTCTCAAGTGCTAACTCCTGAGTGCGTAAAATAATCAACCACATTTGTCAGAGTTCAAACTCAAATATAACTATAAATTAAATATAGCAGTTGAACCGTGATCCAATTATATCATACATAACACTCATTCTCAAATATAACCGTAGTCGACTATTCATTATAGAGTCAACTAGCATGGACCAGCAGCACAATAGAACGGAAGTACCTACTCGCGAGTAGTCGGGGCCATTAGCAAAAGGTCCCAGTCCTTTGACGTTCGAAACAGACCAAACCTTTTTGAAATGGAAACGTGGTTCTTTTAGGAAAGAATCACGGTTCAATGAAACTTACAACACAGCCACCAACTGTGGCGTGGATCGCCGTATGCTGATATGCATCGACATGTAATTTCCTGCTCATATTAAATGTTGCTCGTACAGAAAATTCACTCCCCATATGCAGCTACATGGCCTAATGGGAGATCCCCGGTTAAGGCGAAGCAGTCACTGAATGCCTTCCCACTATGCATATCGGCATACAGCTTCCCTGCTTCCTATAGGTAATCAAGGCTACCAATTGAACTATACAAAATTTGAAGTGAAACTGTTTATATATCCTGCCAGACCATCTGCCAGTAGCCAATACAGCATATCTCCAAATTTATTCCTAGATCTGGTAAAACCTAAGTCTCCAACGAAGAAGAAAGAACTCTAACTTCACAGACTGCTAGAAACTATTTAGAACACAAAGGCTGCCGTAGAGCTAGTGTACTGACCCTGTTCTGGTCGATCACATCTACAATCACCACCAGTTTGCCGTAGTCAGGCCCATAGTTGACTAGGGCCACTCTTCCGATCTCCACAAAGCGCCTGAAAGGCTGCAAAACAGTAAAACCCTTGTCAGAGTTAAAGACTCGATGAAAACAGATGCAGAAAAAATAGAAAGAGGATCCAAGGCATGCATGCCATAATGATAAAAAAAACAAAGTGGATTGCAAGCAAACGCACCATTGTCGGCTGTGAAGGGAGACGTTGATCGCAGCAGCAGCAGCAGCAGCCCTACTCCAAACCCTAGCTATGGCGGACGCCTCCACTCCCTTTCTCTCTCTCTCTCTCTCTCTCTCTCTCTTGCTGAGATAGAAGTGGGCTTATGTATCAGGATACTGGACACGTGGCTCAATAAATGCCGTTGATCATTGAAGAATGCCAAAGGACTAGTAATAAATCCTAATACCCTGATTGGGCTCAATAAAAGCGTTGATCATTGAAGAAACTATTGAAGAAACTTTTTGAAAAACTCATCAAAGTACAAAGGAATGCATGTTGAAAGCGTAAAAGCCATAAGGCGAATTGAGATACTCTACAACTATAACAAAGCAACAATCTCACAAAGTGTTTACATAAAGCCTACTGCTTGGTGTAAGTCGCTAGTTAAGAGAGTTGGAGGTTTAGGTAGTGCAAGAAGCTGTGAAGCAGCCGTTCCTGCAACTATGTCACATCGAATTATTGCAAGTGCTGACAGCGTTGTAAAGTCGTTAATGATAATAAGTCGTAATGATAGATAAAGTGAGGCACCACGTCCTTGGAGTTTCGCTGCAAAACCTGATAGAAAATCATCGAATTTCTTATGCAGGCACTCATATGTTTCCAAAGCAAAAGGAATAAAGTCTTCTCCAGGAGTGTGATGTGAATAATCTCGCTCTTTATCTAGAGCTGCATGAGAAGCAGCAACACCTTGAGTAGTTGAAGCACGGCGAAGGAGGTCGGGCCGCGAAGGATCAGCAACAACAACATCCCCAAGCGTGCGAATCCCCTCACGTGAAAGAACAAGATCAACTCGACGCCGAGACGACTGTGAATCAGACACAGGCAAGATGTGGGTCTGCTCCCGAACAACATGAAAGCCGCACTCACGTGCAATAGATGCCAATACGTCATGAATGGAATCATGAGTCGCAGTTCGCTCTCCGCCAGAAGGGCAACGCATGAGATGAGTGCCAATAGGATCAACAGGGTGACCACATGAACATTTTGTCAAACCAGCTAGCATTGGATGAGGGAGACCCAACCTAACCCGAAGAGCGGTGAGAAACAACTCTGAAGAAAGGCACAAGTGTGGAACAACAGGGCGCACAACCAGCCAAGCACCAACACCCGGGCCTGCACAAGACAAAAGGCGAGCCCGAGTCTCATCGGAAGGTGAATCACTGAGAAGTTGAGTGAAAGCATGTGAGTGGAAGCGCTCCAAAAGATACTTTTGAAAATGAGCACGCTGATGGCTAAGCAAAGTCTTAAAGGGAGGCAAAGAAGCTCGCACAGGTGGAGGGATGAGATCCTTGGCCGCACGAAGATGTTGGAAAGGAAGAATGCATGTTTTCACATGAGCTACTGAATCAAGAAGAATGGGCTTGTTGTCCTACTGAAACCAAGAGATAAGTGCAGAGGCAACAAGGGCCCAACTTCCCATAAAAGTTGTTGGACCAATACAAGTTGTGCAAGAAAGACCAACACCTCCGAACGAAACGGGAAGAGAGACTTGTCGCTTAACGAACTGACCATTGGGAATACGAAAGGATTTCGAACCCATCAAGCGACCCAGAACATCTGATAAAGTATTATCGAAATCCTGTAGCAAAGCCAAAACATCAGGAGAGGGAGGAACACACCGTAGAATATAACTTGGCCGTTGAGCGAAGCATTGAGTGAGAATCCCTAGAGCAACTTGAGCATTGTCAAGCTTTGGTAGCAAATCAGCGTGACCAAGATGCACGCCCAAAGTGTCTTGCAAAGAGGAAGCCACAAAATCCGAGAAACCCATAGGTGTTGAAAATTGTCACTTCTCACTTGACATTGGTTCATGTAAATATTGATCAAACATTAGAATATGTTGATGATCTGATTTCACACGTGTGGAGCATGTTCCCACGTGTGAAAGGATGTACTTTTCATGTTTGTATATATCCAAATTGATTTTATATCATTCTAGTCAGTGTGAACATGAAATGACTAGTTTTTAGTCAAGTTGACTAGTCACCTACAAATTAGCTTTTCCTTGCATGTGCATGAGTAAATGCTCCCACATGGCAAATGGATGTTCACACGTGTGTATAGAGTACTAGAAGATAAGAGTTGACCATTTTCCTTAGATCCTATTTGTAGGGAATATTTCTATATTCTAAGAGACTAGCTTTTTGGATTTTAATCATATTCTAGAAGGTCAACTATTGGATAACGATCAAGGATGGATCAAATGGATAGATTTGAGTGATGTGGCACTCTTCACACGTGTGAAGACCTGCTGGACTGTACCAGACTCATGGATGTACTTGATCCATAAAAGGATCATTATTTTGCTAAGAAGATTGATGAGACTTTTGCACTCTACACTTTTGTGAGGTTTCTAGTCATTTGTCTTGTGATTTTTATGTATGAATGCTATCAAGTATCATTGTACTTGTCGTTTCAGGTGCAGGCCGTACTATGGACAGTACTCCATGTGAAAATTGTCAACATTTCCTAGCTAGTTTGAGGCCTAAATTGGCAATTTTTGTACATAGTTTTGGATCTAACCTTTCACACGTGTGAAAGAGACCTAGATACTTTTATTCTAGTATATATTTCATGTTGAAGAAGTCTCAAACTTCGGGACCTTCTAAATGACACTAAAATCATGTTATTTGGACATATAGGCCAAAATTGGCTATTTTAGGTTACTGGTGTCCTAAAATTGGGTCCTAAGTTCTAGAGAGAGGAGAGAGAGTCATCTCTCTCACCTATATTAGGCTGAAATTCGTGGAGAACAGGTTGGAGAAACCTTTTGTATGCTTCATTGAGATCAATAGATCATTGTCATTGTTTCTTCCTCCATTGAGAGCATTGTTGTGTGTATTGTCTTCAAGCTATTGTGTATGATCTTAGGTGCTTTCCAAAAGTGGTAGGCTGATGTATTATGGACTGTATAATGTTATTTTGGGCCGCACTTGATGTTTATGGAAGTTTCCATTTGTGATAAATGCTTTTTGATCAAGTTCTTTGCATTCTAGGTAGCATAGAATGTGTTGCCAATTCCTAGCTTATGTAGTTTGGAGTGCAAGCATTCAAGCCAATGATCTTGGAGTTTAGATCCACTTAGGATCTGTATTTTTCACATGGTATCAGAGCTGGTTGGCTTCTATTTACAGTAAGTATTCCATTTTTGGTGATATTTGGATGTTTGATCAAGTTCTAGCATGATTTTGCATTGCTTTGTTGATCAAATCTTACTAACCTTTGTTTTGTGAGTTGAACTTGTGGATCAAAAGCATATTTCAGGTCTATTGAAGATCAGAGGCTGAAAATAAACTATTTTGGATCAGATCATAACACCTAATCATTTGTGATTGTGAGGCTTGTGCATATTCAATACTAACAATGTTCTTTTCAATCCTATTGTTGACAATCTCCATTCTTGGATGAACACTCTCCTTAAGTGGATGAAACTTCTCCTTAAGTGGATGACAAATGCTCTTTTGAGTGAGTTGTAATTCTCCTAAAGGCTGAGCAAAGCTCCCATTTGGATGAAAGATCCTCTTTTTTGGGTGAACATATTGTAAGCTCCATTGTGAAGAGCATATTGTAAAGATTGTCATCAATTTTGGCATAAATTTTGGTGTACTTTGTTGAGCATGTAAGTAACTCTCCTTATGTAATTTGATTGGAGCATTTGCTGGAAGGTGTTAACCATTATGCAAGTGTGTTTTCAGGTTCTTAACAGGTTGAGGAACATTCTCATGTGAAGTGATCTTAGATCTACATCTAAACACCAAGATTTGACAAGATAGTGAAGCTAGTCTTGTGATTCACTAAGTGTGCTCATTCATTCACCTCTAAATCTTGTATTTATCACTTGCTGGAGTTTATAAACTTTTAGAAGTGTGGTTTACATGTGGTTTTATAGGTTGAATCAATATCTTAGTGTGTTGATCATATGTTGATCAAGTTTGTTCATTACTAGGTAATCTTGGCATCCTAGTTTTGGGTATTTTCTAAGAATGCAAGTAACTCTTCACACCATAACTTGATTTGGTCACTTGCTGGAAAGTTTGAGAGCTTAAGCAAGAGTGTGTTCAGGTTGGTTTGATTTTGTAATCCATTCTTAGTGTGTGCAAAGTGTTGCATGTGTTTCAATCTTCCTTTCTATGCTTGGAAACCATCTAGGTTCAAGATAGAAGTGTTTTAGGGTCCTAAATCTTCATAGATCTCTTTATCTATCATTTGTTGAGAGAAAAGTGAGTGCTAAGTGCTTTAGGACAGAACCTAAAAGTTGAAGAAACATTAGAATCATGGCTTCCAATGGTGGGATCATGCTAGAGTCTAGTGAAAGGTTGAGTTCATCAAACTACTCTACTTGGAAAGTGAGGATGGAGTCCTTACTTGAGTTGAATGAACTCATGGACATAGTTGCAGAAATTGAAGAGAGACCTCTCACACTTCAAGAGCAACAAAGGTTTGATAAGAAGGCCAAAAGGGCTCTTCATATCATTAAAATGAATGTTACAAATGAACTTCTCAAGGAAGTTGGAAAGTGTCAAAGTGCAAGTGAGGCATGGAATGCCTTAAAGAAGCTCTTTGAATCAAAGTCCACATCTAGGGTATTGACCCTAAGGAGACAAATATTTTCTAGTAGGCAAAGAGAGGGTGAAAGTGCTCATGCATTTATCTTGAGAGTTAAGTCCCTAAGTGATGATTTAGCATGCATTGATGAGAACATAAAAGATGGTGAAATAGTCCAAGTTATGTTGAATGGTTTGCTAAATGAACATGCTAACCTTGTGCAAAGTTTTGCCATTCAAAGAGTCTTGCCAAGTGTGGTTGACTTGCAAGAAATCTTATTGGCTGAAGAACATAGGTTGCAATCAAAGCTTGATGGTGCATCCTTGCAAGGTGGAGGTGAAGAGGCTTTCTTCACAAAAGGCAAATTCAAGGGCAAAGGTAAAGGCAAAGGGAAATGGTCCAAAGGTGGTAACTTTGATCATGATGATCACTCTTCCTCTTCCTCTTCTACTAAGAACAATAAGTCAAAGTTCAAGTGCTTTTATTGTGGGATAAAAGGTCATTTTGCAAATGAATGTTATAAGAAGAAAAGAGAGCAAGGAGAGAGGCAAGGAAATCTTACAATAGATGAGGAAGAACATAACACATGTGAATCACTTGTTATGACTTCAAGTTTGTTAGCCAACATAGATGATAATGATCCTTGGTGGATTGATAGTGGAGCCTCATCTCACATGACAAGACATAAGGAATACTTTACATCCTTATTGTCTTATGAGGGAGAAGGTAACATCATCTACACTGCAAATGATGGTCAATGTGACATCAAAGGCATAGGCACTATTCCTATTTCCCTTTCAACAAATAGGAAAGCAAATCTTGAAAATGTTTTGTACATTCCTTCAATCACTAAGAATTTGCTTAGTGTAAGTCAAATGATTGACAAAGGACTTGATGTGGAGTTCATTGGAGATGCATGTTTGATAAGTAAATGTGGATCCTTGATTGCTCAAGGTAGGAGGCATGGTAAACTTTTCAAGCTTGATGCATGTGTGATCTCTAATCATGAAGGATGTATGGCTAGGGAGCAATTGACAAACCAAGAAGTTTGGCACAAGAGGTTGGGCCATCCCAACTTCAAATCTTTGGAGGTAATGGCAAAGAAAGAGCTTGTTCTTGGTCTCCCTAAAAGTCTTGTTGCAAACAATAGTGTTTGTGAACATTGTGCCTTGTCCAAAACTCATAGACTTGCTTATTCTAGATCTACTTCTAGATCTAAAGAAGCTTTTCAACTTGTGCATTCTGATATTCATTCTTCTAGTACAACTAGCAATGGTGGGGCAAAGATGTATGCAACTTTCATTGATGACTTTAGTAGGTATACTTGGATCTATCTTCTTAAAAGTAAGGATGAAGTGTTTGCTGCATTTGTCAAGTTCAAGAATGAAATGGAAAACCAATTCAATACAAAGATCAAATGCTTAAGATCTGATAATGGAGGGGAATACACCTCAAATAGGTTCAAAGACTTTTGTATAGCACATGGGATTAAGAGGGAGATGTCTAGTCCTAGGACTCCACAACAGAATGGAGTGGCCGAGAGGAAGAATAGAACCCTTTGTGAATGTGCCAAGGCAATGAGACTACATGCTAATCTTGCTAAGTCTTTTTGGGGGGAAGCTTTAGCATGTGCTAACTATCTATGTAATAGATGGACAAGTGCTTCCTTGGATGGTAAAACTCCTCATGAGGTTCTTTATGGTAGAAGGCCGAGTGTCAAGCATTGTAGGATCTTTGGATGTACATGTTTTGTCAATATCACACTTGATGATAGAACTAAAGAAGATCCTTCATCAAAGAAGGGTGTGTTTGTTGGCTATAGTGAAGTAAGCAAGGCTTACAAAGTGTACATTCCTTCTACAAAGAAAGTTGTCATAAGTAGGGATGTCATCTTTCATGAAGAGAATGTTTCCAATGTTGTTGATGTTGATGTTGATGTGCCTACTAATCATCATGATGTGCAAGATGTCTTGGATGAAGATGGAGATGCCACTCCAAAGCAAACTTCAAGGAAGACTCAAAGGCAAAGGGCTAAGCCATCAAGGCTAACCTATGATGAAAAAGGAAAGCAAGTGGTGGACAACTCTAACTTTGCTTTTCTTACCTCTTTTGATGAACCAACTTGTGTAGGTGAAGCAATTCAAAAGAAGGAATGGATCCAAGCCATGGATCATGAGCATCAAGCACTCATCAAAAGCAACACATGGAGGTTGGTAAAGCTTCCAAAGGACAAGAAGGCAATTGGTTGTAAGTGGATCTTCAAGATCAAGACAAATCAAGATGGATCAATCAACAAGTACAAGGCAAGGTTGGTGGCAAAGGGGTATGCTCAAGAATATGGTATTGACTATGATGAGACCTTTGCACCCGTGGCAAAGATGGTAACTATTCGAATCCTAATCTCTCTTGCAACTCTTTATGATTGGGATATGTGGCAAATGGATGTTACTAATGCCTTCTTGAATGGTTATCTTGAAGAAGATATTTACATGGAGCAACTCAAGTGGCAATTTCTTCAAGGCAAGGAAGATCTCGTTGAGGTTTGGTTTGAGCTCAAATGGGCTGGTTTTATTAGGTTTGATACTCAACTTCATCTACTCTACTTCATGTTGGATAGAAGTGTAGAAATCTATCTTTTGGTTTATGATGGTGACATTGTTTTCACTAACTATAGTGAAAGGTTGAAATCAAGCAATGATGAGATCTTGTGGGATGTTAATCATGTGTTTGAGAGGGAGTATCTTCAGAGGTTCAGATCTGAAGATGTTTATAAATGCAAAGTCCTTGATGTTTTATTGGAAGATCAAGATGTTGATCTTGAATTGCTTCATCAACACCAAGAGGCAAGTAGCAATTGGAAGCTAGTCAAAAGCATGAAAGGGGAGCCACATGGGCAAAGCATCTTGGATCTGTTTTTACAGGTCCTTTAAGGTTCAAGTAAGGTTCTTGGAGCAGCAAGGAAGTGTCCTTTTACTCTACCTTACTTGTTTAATCTCATGTATGAACATTGTCATGTCAATGTGTTGGAATTGTCAAAATTCAATGAAACTAGTTCCACAGTTTTGCATCTTTTGGATCTTGGAGATGGAATAGTTATCATTGCTGGTTTTTATGATCAAGTACATGCATTCATTCAAATCTCAAAAGATATGGAAGTGGTCAATATGTTTACTTTTGAGCAAAGTTCAAGATCTAGCATCCTAGTGTTGGCAAATTGGCAAATTGTTGACAATGTAGGATCAAGCGTTATATGCAAATCTTGTGGAGATACTTCAAGTATTTCAAGTTCAGGTTTTGCTCATTCAAATGGAACAGAGAACACATCATTTTGGCATTCATTCACTCAAGGGCTTTCGTGGATTGGAGATCTACAAAGGCAAGGTGGTGATGGAGGTTCATTCATGGAGATACATGGTGCATTCACTATGGGCATAGTGGAATGTGGACGAGGCATGCAAACACCTGTTGGTTACTTTCACTTACAACTTGTTTGCTGCTGTTTTACAGAGAACTCAAAGGTGGATACATGGAGGAATCCTTTCATTGTTATTCTATGTTCTTTTACATGTATCTTGTTCACCATTCTATGTAAAATTGATGTAAGAAATAGTGAAGCATCCTATATGGGCACTATTATCTATATCAATTATGTTGTACTTCATATTGTACATATTAGAACACTTGAAAAGAGATCTATCATCATGATGGAGATCATTCTTAGGTTGGAGCAAAGTAGTGTTGTAAAACTAGCAAGTTAAGTTGAAGAGGGAGTGTGAAAATTGTCAACATTTCCTAGCTAGTTTGAGGCCTAAATTGGCAATTTTTGTACATAGTTTTGGATCTAACCTTTCACACGTGTGAAAGAGACCTAGATACTTTTATTCTAGTATATATTTCATGTTGAAGAAGTCTCAAACTTCGGGACCTTCTAAATGACACTAAAATCATGTTATTTGGACATATAGGCCAAAATTGGCTATTTTAGGTTACTGGTGTCCTAAAATTGGGTCCTAAGTTCTAGAGAGAGGAGAGAGAGTCATCTCTCTCACCTATATTAGGCTGAAATTCGTGGAGAACAGGTTGAAGAAACCTTTTGTATGCTTCATTGAGATCAATAGATCATTGTCATTGTTTCTTCCTCCATTGAGAGCATTGTTGTGTGTATTGTCTTCAAGCTATTGTGTATGATCTTAGGTGCTTTCCAAAAGTGGTAGGCTGATGTATTATGGACTGTATAATGCTATTTTGGGCCGCACTTGATGTTTATGGAAGTTTCCATTTGTGATAAATGCTTTTTGATCAAGTTCTTTGCATTCTAGGTAGCATAGAATGTGTTGCCAATTCCTAGCTTATGTAGTTTGGAGTGCAAGCATTCAAGCCAATGATCTTGGAGTTTAGATCCACTTAGGATCTGTATTTTTCACACTCCACACGTGAGAAGTCTCCTTCACTAAAAAATGATGTGTTGATCCATTGCTCTTGCTTAAATCCAAATGTAGTGAATCTAGATCAAGATCTAATGTGTAGAACTTGATAGATTCATTGATTAAGCAACGAATAACTCTCTATGATTGTAAAGTACAATCATAATTGTCCTAAAAATTGTAAAATTTATCAATAGGAATACCAAGCGCTCGAATCCCATCAACCGGAGTATTGAAACCTGTAGGTAAAGGGAGCTCAGGAAGAAGGCCCTAAGGACACCAAGCAATGCACTTAGAGGGATTGACAGTGAGGCCCAAAGCCGAAAGTTGTTGAGAGAAATGTAGGAAAGCCGGAAAGATGTCATTAGTAGGTCCCACAATATGTGTGTCATCAGCAATAGAGGGAAACAAACATGAAGGAAAAGCAGCAGAAGAAGCACGCAATGCCCAAAAGTGCGCCAAAGCAAAAAGAACAACACCCAAAGGATCACCTTGTCTGATATCATCAGCAGATGAGATAACCGAAACATCACCGAGAATGCCAAAGGACTAATAATAAATCATAATACCCCGATTGGTGGAATCCACGAGTAAGTTTGGTATGAGGGAAAAATCCACTAGTTCGCGTATGGTTTGAGTATTGTTAGAGCCAATAGCTTGTGTGTACCACCGCAGCATGGTGGTATCTTCACATGGAACAAGTTTCAATGTCTGAGGCATATCTGGTACCTCTTCACTATGATTGATCTAAATCTGATTCGGCATTTGGAAATTTTTAAATTTTTTTTTTGGGATTTCTCTATAGTGGTGTCGGATGGAATCTGGCGGCTACAGTGGCGGATGCACTGGCAAATGGAATGGTGGATGCAATCTGTCGGATGGAATTGGAGTGTCGGATGCAGATGGTCTGTCGGATGGAATTGGAGTGTCGAATGTAGATGATGATCTATCAGATGGAATGGATGTGTAGTGTTCGATGTAAAGAAAGAAAAAAAAAACGTAAAGATGGATGCAGATTTGCAATGCACTGATGCTAGAGTTGATAAGAGAAATCTTAGGTAATCTGGAAAGAAACTAGGCAAAGAGTATGGAAATGGTAAAACACAAAGATGGAGGTTTTGAAAAAGGAAAACATTATAAGGTTGAGACGTGAGAGGGTTTCTGAGTATGTAGATGAATGTGTGTATGGAAGCATTATAAGGTTGAGACGTGAGAGGGTTTTTGAGTATGTAGATGAATGCGTGTGTGGAAGCGATGGAGGATGGATCAATGAAAGAAGATGTGATAGCGGTGAGTTTGCAAGTAAAATCAGCTGAATCGGAGCAAAAAACAGAAAGATCGCCAGAAATTTGCCAATCAGACATGAACTCGTCTGAAAATTGCACCATTCATAAGAAATTTCTTGACAACATAAGGACCTTGGCTGTTGAATTTCAATTTCCCAGGATGGACCTTGGAAGATGTGTAAAGTAAAACCTTATCACCATCATGAATATCCTTAGTCCGGATTTGACGATCATGCCAAGCCTTCTGTCGTCGTTTATGAACTAACTATGCATGATAGGATATAAGTCGTGTTTCTCACAGTTTCATCAATGTAAAGAGTCTATTCTGAACTTGGTGTTGATAAGCACTATCGTCACACAAGTCAGTGGCCTAAATAAGCTAAAGTGACGCGTAGGGAAGGAATAAAAATTCTATTGGCATAACAGCCTCTTGGCCATATACCAGTTCAAATGGTGTTTTCCAACCCGTGGCTCGCTTTGGCGTTGTTCGATATGCCCAAATAGCAGAAAATAACTTTGTTTTCTAGTCTGATCAACTTGTTTCTACTATCTTGGTTAAGACTTTACAAATCATTTTATTCGTAGATTCAGCTAATCCATTGCATCTAGGATAGTACGGGGTGCTCTTTCGGTGTATAACGAAGTAATGAGTCAGTAGATTGTTGATTACTTCATTAAAGAAGTGAGAACCTCGATCACTAACAAGCTCTATTGGACAGCCAAATCGAGTGATAATGTTTTCATAGAGGAACCGTGCTACAGATTTTGCGTCTGCTTTTCGACTTGCTCTAGCCTCTATCCATTTTGTCGAATAATCAGTGGCAATCAAGATGTATTCTGATTGTGTGCCATCTGTTGTTGGACTAATAGGTCCAACAAAATCAATACCCCATTTGTGAAATGCGGCGCTTTCAAGTATTGGAGTAAGGAGATTATGGTCGGCTTTTTGGATATTCTTTGTGCGTTGACAAACGTCGCAAACTTTTACATAAGCATGGGTGTCTTTGAATAGGGTTGGCCACCGAAATCCTGCCAGAAGAATTGCCCTAGCAGTAGCATCGAAGGAGAAATGTCCTCCCCCAATACCTTCGTGTGTCAAGGCAATAACCTCTTGGACTTCAGATTCATGTGCACAACGTTGTGTAATATTGTCAACACCTAACTTATATAATCACCCCACGATAAGATGATATGGCAAAGATGTCTTGATGAGTTTTATTTTTTGTGGTTTCGTCAACTAAGGATCTATTTCCCAAGTGGCTAGATATCTAGTAATATCATCTACCCATAACGGTATCACATCTATATAAAATAGACACGCATTTGGTAACTTATCATTTATTGGCTCATCAAATGTTTCAGCATTGGGTAATCATGAAAGATAATCAGCCAAAATGTTGTGATCCCTTTCGAATAACAACTCAAAAGTTGAATTCTAAAAGAATCAACAACCATCGTGCAATTCATCCTGTTTTGCATGGTTTATTCAATAGATAAAGAAGAGCATGATGGTCGGTATAAAAGACAAAAAGTTGGCCTAACAAATAATGTCAAAATTGGTGAATAGCATAGACCATTGCTAATGCTTCTATGTCTATAGTGGAATAATTAACCTCAGCTAGAATCAGCTGACGGATTGAGAAATCATTTCCGAATTCTCCGGGTTGTGTAAGGAGAAGATCTCAGCATAGTTCGTGAGGTGGTCCATTATAGGGACCCCTTTGGACATTGTTTTCATGGTTTCAGACATCTCTCGCCTTCGTCCTCTTAGTAACAAATGACCTGCTTCCTCTATCACTCCTCCTCCAGACTCCCCTCCTCATTCGTGTCAGGCGATGCTTTTTGTTGATGGTTCCATGCTTGCCTCACCCTTTGTTCCTCCCGATGAAAATCCAAAATTTTCACAAGTGTGGAATGCCAATTCCATTGTGAATGATCTTTATTAAGCTTTGTGTTTAGCACATAACCTGATCTAGATTGAGTATTAAGATCTAGTTCAAAAATTTATGACTAAACCACAATCTAGCATGCTAGTAATCAAAGAATAGTTACTTTCATAAAGAATAATGAAAGAACAAAGAAATTAATGCATTAGCATAGCCTCCTCCACGAGTTAGAGAGAGAGTGCAAAATTCAAGCATACAAGGTTAAAGATCCAAATTGACAAGAAGTTGCTTGGTTCATCATAAAAAATTGTGAGAGAACCCTCATACATTTATGGTGGATGGAATAGCTCGAGGTAGAGCTGGCATTCATCTACTTTGTTTCACATCTAAAAGTGCAAACTAACAAACTAGTGACATATGTCACTTTACATGCATATCTATCTACCTACTTTTATCGTGTGGCAATTTCTAAACTAGCATTATCCAAATCATTATGCATGTGTCCATTACACTTTGTGCATGCTTTGCATGTCACTTTGGAGCACTTACAGCCTTTGCATGTGATATGACTCGTGTTTCTACAAGCCTATAATTGACATTTCTATGCCAAACTTCTATATGCATGTTGTACTTGACCAACTAGATCTCATATGACTATGTAGCTCGAGTTTCCTCTAGGCCAAGTTTGGTATTTTTAATATGGAACACTACATACATGTAGAAAAAACTTTATCATAGTCAAAAGTCAAGATAGATGATTTTCCATTTTCAACATCTCCTTTGGCCCACTCTTCCCTTGGCACTACTGCCCCCTCGCTTGGTTGTGAACCTCCTTCGACCCTTGTAGCATTGCCTTTTCAACCCCATGAACGGGTTCCTTGCCATGCTTGTGGACATTTTTTCTCTCCTAGAGGAGGTCTTGCATGTCACTAGCGTTCATGCTCTATGTTGCTTCAGTCATCTCAAGATCGCCCTCCTCTCTCAACACCTCATTCGCCCTATACTTCAGCTTGGTCTTGGATTTCTTCCCTTGACGTCCTCCGCACTTTTCACTTGAGCTTCCCTCGTCCAAGGCTCTACTTTCATATTCTCTTGGCTCTCCGTCGTGAAACTCAACTTGTTATGTGTCTTCCTCTTGATCGCTTGGCTATTGACCCCTATGCATTGCGTCTTGGAATTTGTTCCTTCTTTTGAACCCCTTTGGTGTCTAGTCCTCCCTCCAAGGGGTGGGGATGCTAGTCATAGAGAAACTCGTGCATGCCTTCGTTGCTTTCTATCGGAAGACTGGGAAACGCTTCATGATGAACACTTTGCCCGTTTTCTCGCAATTCACAGGACTCTCAGTCTCAAGGTGCCCCACCTCTCCACCACCACCTTCGTCGCACACTACATCTCGGGCAGTTGGTGAGTATTCTTGTGCAGCTTGAGCTTTAGCTCCTCTCACATCCACTCCCTCTTTTGCTGATACTGTTAGGTCTTCATCCTGCTTTTAAAGGCATTCTTCCCTTGTTTGTGGAGGACTTTGTGCCTGATGTTGAGTTGGTACTTGATTGTGATTCTTTCTCTCATGCCTTCCATTGTAGTCCTTGTCTTGCTATTGCTGGTCCCTCTAGTTTGGTCTATGAACATCTACGTGATTGTTTTCCGTCTGAGGACTCTGCTAGTGACTTTGTTCAACTATTTCAGGTCTGATCTTTTATTGCCTATGGTCACATTCCTTCTTCTGTTCCACGTCTTTTAGTTGCGTCTCGTTTGATCTCCATGACTAAAGCCTCACATGGTGGAATCATCCTATCATTGTTGGCGACGTCCTTCTCTGTAAGTCGCTCTATTTTTTTTCACTATCAACAAATTATCGTCTCTTTTCTCTAGACCCCTCATCGGTTTGGCATCTCTACTCCTGGTGGTTGTGAAGCTGTCATTCATGGTTTGTGTGACACACTCGATCTTCATTCTGACTGGGTTGCTCTCCAAGTGGATGTTGCCAATGCTTTCAACTCAGGAGCTGCGGGCGGTACTAGAGCACTTCCGTGCTATACTAGCCCCCATGGATATCCCGTAACTGTTTTTCGAGAGCCCAAACACCGAACAACTTGGACAAATCCATGCCATTCAAGTGTACCATTGTCAAGCTCTATATGAGTACGTGACTTTACAAACAACACTGGGACACCGGATGCAAGAAAATTTAATTAAATAAAAAATACAAGCTCATGTCTATTTTTAATGTACATAAGATCAGGCTTTTCTAACATTATTAGTTACTCCCTTAAAGGAAGAAATTTCAGTATAATCATGCATGGATAAGACTTCCTGTAGTAACAAGTAAGGCTACCCACCGTATTGGTGCAGTTTCGTATAGCATCATACCTGAATGATAGACGAAGTCATCTCTTGCGAATTATCCATCTTTAGCTGTTTTAACAAATTACCTACGTGCTAGAAGATTCAAACCGAAAGTATTGTGTTAAGCGTAAAGTACTTCTGTCACCCTCATAGTCTTTAACAATAGTTAACCCATCATTTTGCCACAGATTATTAGCTTATCATTCAACTTATTCAAGAGCAGTTCCTTCCCCACAATATCCACAACATACAGATAATCACGTTATGTGTATACGTCTTCTCTGAAAGAAACAATCAAACCAAGCATTCTTCAAGTTACACTCTTAAAAGCCAATCTTCTCCTTATCAGAGGCAGCAATCATCATAGTTTGATTCATACAACCGTAGCAATCATCCAGAGCAACCAATCATAGCAAGTTACAGCCAATGGAATAGCAGAAATGCTCTTATCAATCACATATAAGCATTCATCATTGTAATCATTAAAATCCAGAAGTAAAGACAACGGTCCATCGCACTTTTTACATCCTTACATACTATAAAATGCATGGAATAATGCATGCATGCAAGGCCATGCTTCATCGTAGTATCAATTTATACTCAGAAAGCAACGCTAGCCAACGACCCATTCCACTACACAGATAGCGCTAGCCAACGACTACTAATCACACATAATCAGTGATACTTTTTGTATACACCTGGATCACTGTCCAGCGCCAACTATAACTCAATCAGTGATAGAAAAAATACCTGTAAAGGTGCCCACTACTGCTCCTTGAGGCAGTGCTTGATTGTAAGAATGTCGAATCACAGTTTTGCAAGCCAAAACTTGCTACTACACAACGGTAATCACAACAAGTTGTAAACATTCATTCCTAAATGTAAAGTACAACACAAAACCTTCATTATCAGCGAGCTAGCATTCCTCATAGCGTTCTCACCTTAGGTTGCAGTATCGTTCACATGATTGCACTTCCAGTAGCTTTCACGAGTATTCCTCTTCAAGAGCAGGGCTGAAGGAGAGAGAGAGAAAGCAGGAAAGTATGAGAGAAAGTGAATAGGGTTTTGTGACTTCTCTCTTTATAGAATCAGAGGACACTTAGGTGTACTAAGTGCAAATTGCTGCTCATCGTTAGATTGACCGTTCAAAATGTGCACAGATCTTGGCCCTTGGAAAGACTACCAACTTTCCCACCACCTTTTTTTTAATTTTTTTTTAATAAATGGGGTCTTCTATCATAGCAAATTTTTCTTCCGCCCCGACTAGTAAAAAGGGTTATTACGCGACATTTGCATTCTACAGAGGTTTGCGAAGTAAATAGAGTACTATATTTACATAACATAGCCCATGAGAGAGAGAGAGAGAGAGAGAGAGAGAGAGAGAGAGAGAGAGAGAGAGAGAGAGAGAGAGAGAGAGAGAGAGAGAGAGAGAGAGAGAGAGAGAGAGAGAGAGAGAGAGAGAGAGAGCCCACCAACCATACCCACAGTCAGCAAAGTCTCTCAGTAGACAGTTAGCACCCTTGAGATGGAGTGCTAACTGCCCACCAAAAGAAATTTAGCATTTTTTGGTAAAGTAAACTTGTGCCCAAGGAACAAGTCGCGTAAAAACAGGTTGTTTAAAATCTCATACAATCTTCCTCTCATGAAGCCATTATTTTGAAAAGCAAGAACAATGTTTTTGACCTCATCCATAAAGGTATCCAGTTTGCTACAACAATACATGGCATCAATAATTGAGCGACAATTACTTTATACGAGTTCATAATCGGCCTATTGGCAGTTAAGTGTATATATTGAAAGAACGAAAACGGAAGTTCATGTCTCTTGTCAAAGTTTTCCATATAAAACTTTCCTGATAAAGAATTAAAGGTAGTGGTAATATTCAAAAAATTAACCGTGTTATCCGAAGCGTCTTCTTTTTCTATAGTGAGGTACTCCAAGGGATAGATCCATAAGGCATTATCATCGATACAAAGTTGCATCTTGTCTAGGCATACAAGAGCATCTGTGTTGTTTATGAAACAAATATCATCAATATAACGGAAAGTATGCTTGAAGACACCTAGGTATTCCACTTTTACAAATCTGGCCAGTCTTTTCATAAAATGTATTTCAAAGAATGACAAATACCAGTTACACCATGTAGGGAAACATGCAAAACCCATAGGAATACCACAGACTTGTTTCCAAGTCCTATTTTCTAATCTTACTATGCAATTGTCAATCAGTATATCGTTATAATGGCAAAGAGGTTCTATGTCAATCGCAGTCCAATTATCAGTTTGATTGGTCACCCGTTTCCAGAATCCAGCAAGTGAAGATCCTTGATTATCCTCTTGATCCATACCATCTCCTTTGTGCAATGTGTAAGTGCTTTGTACTCGGCTCACTGGATGACAATGAGATAGTGGCTTATTTCATCGACATCCATGATATAGCTCCATCACCTATGAAAATACAATGAGCACTAATGGATTTACTATTCATTTTATCTCCAGCAAAGTCCAAATCTTAAAATCCAAACAAGTTAGGTGTTGATCCCTCATACAATATGCCAAAACCTCGAGTTTCAATGATGTACCTCAAAACTCGTTTCCCTAGCTTCCAATGCTCCTCACTAGGATCTTGAATGAATTGGCTCAATCTCCCAACACAATAGCTTAAATCTGGTCTTGTGATGGTTAGATAGATGAGTGAACCAACTAGCTTCCTATAGAGAGTAATGTTCTTGAAGGATCTTTCATTACCTCTTATAGTTAGATTTACATTTGACTCCATAGGTGTACGACAAGATTTTGCATCTACTATATGAAATTTTTCTAGAATAGAATTAGCATACTTATCTTGACAAATGAAAGTAGATTGAGAAGATCTAATCACTTCTATTCCTAAAATGTAATGCAAATGGCCAAGATCATGCACCTCAAACTCACTCTTGAGAGCACTCTTGGTATCCTCCACATCTTGTTGTCTCCACCACTCAATATCATCCACATAGATTAGCAAAGTGGTAACATCATTTCCAGCAAACCTATAATAAAGTGAATGACTACTATGGAATGGCACTATGGCACTTGAGGAGAATGTAACCTCTTGTTAGGCATTTATGATGAATCATGCTTTTGACTAAACCGAATACATTTCTTGAAATAAGATAATCTAGTAAGGACATTGCATTATCATTAACTCATCATTGTCGTATTGGAATCATTAGTATCTAAGGAGTGTTTCGCTTAACCATTTGGAGATGGGGCTTTAAGCAAAGTAAGCCCAGATTTTATAGAACCTGAGTACAATTATTCGTGGTCAAGCAGTATTAATCACTTTTCGGAGGAAATTTTTTGAAGCCGATCTTGACGGAACAAAGGTAGTGGTACAGTTCTCAGGCATATACCTAGTCTAGGAATCCGATTCCTTGGTACGATGCTATTTAAACCAATTAACTCTGGAGTGGATACTCCTAGTAAATGGGGTTAAATTATGTTTTTTTGGTTTTCTCCTTTTCAAGTCAGTGGAACATCGATCAGTTGGTTTTGTGTTCTTGATGATTTTAATCATTAAGATTGAATGGGCCAAAAGCTTTTGAGATACTTGTTAAAATAATTTTTGGAATAAAATGGATAATATTTGGAGGTAATTCTTTATTTCACAATCTTTGTGTGAATACAGGAAAAGAAATACCCGAGTCCAAATTTTATGAAATTTCCATTAATTACAAACAACTTTAACGAAGTAATTCTTAAGCCAGTTCAATGGAAAGGAAAAATAGTCCAATTTTATTTGAAATTGGTAATTGTTGGAACTGATCAAAAGTTAAAACTAGTTTTATTTCCAGTTAAAATCCTATGATAGATTCTATATCGGTCATTCTACCCAGGTCTTGGATAGAAATGAAATTGTTTTGCAGATTGGGCGATAATCCGAGTAAAAATGCAGCAATGTGAATGGAAACAGATTAACATGGGATTTGGGAGGGAAGAGGAGATAAATTCACCACCCCCACTTAATATGGATCCATGAATGCCTTGATTTTAAAACTAAGCAATGCACAAAATCTATATTGTGTATTAATACTTAATGTCTTTGTAAAAACATCTGCAATCATGTCCTGTGTTCGGCAATACATTAAGCTTATCTCTCTATCAAGAACCTTACTCCTTACATAGTGATATCGAATCTCAATGTGCTTACTCCTAGAGTGAAATCTAGGGTTGGCCGATAAGGCAATGGCACTCTGATTATGACAAAACATAATTATGAGAGTAAACTGATTTTACTAATATTTGACAGTAAATTTCTCAACCAAATTGCTTGATACTATGCTTTTGTAGATGAAAGAGCAATAGATATTTGCTTATGACTGTTCCAAAATATAGGACCACCGTTGAAGAAGAATGTAAATTTGGATGTGGACTTACGATTATCTACATCTCCTCCCTAGCTTGCATATGAATACCCACTTAGCTGATGAAGATTGTTATTATTGACTTCTCCATAGCAAATGCACTAGTCCATGGTAGCACGAATATATCTCATGACTCTTATGAGAGTCTTCCAATGGGTGATGTCAGGATTAGCCATGAATTGGCTAAGTGAGCTAATTGCAAAAGAGATATCAAGTCTTGTGTAGATGATTGCATACATGAGAGATCCAAGTATCGATTGATAAAGATACTCTCCCATTTGCTCCTCTTCCTGCTTAGTCTGAGGACATTGGTCCTTTGACAATTGCAGGCCTGGATCCATTGCAAAGTGAGCTAACTTTAATCAGATTATATCTGATAAGAACATTGTGAAGATACCTTTCATGAGTAAAATAGATTAGCCATCTCACTTCGACTCTATGTATTTGAATGTCCAGACAGAAATGAGCTTCACCTAGATCAGTCATGTAGAGCTCAAAAGATAACATCTGTTTAGCATCCTTCACTAGATTGGTACTATTGCTGAAGAGCAATGTATCATTGACATACAGGGTGATGATAATGAAGGATTGTTATACTGACTTGAAGTATACATTTGAATTATCAGTGCTTGGTTCAAAATTGTGCTGGATGAGAAATGTTTTGATTCTCTGAAACCAAACTCTAGTTAATTGCTTCAAGTCATAAAGTGCCTTGTGGAGTTTGTAGACATGGTGTTTCATACCTTCGTGAATGTATCCTTCAGGCTGTAGCATGTAGATGTCTTTTTGAATGACTCCATTCAGATAAGCTGTCTGTACATCGCGCTGATGACTCCATTCAGATAAGTTGTCTGTACATCGAACTGATGACTCCATTCAGATAAGCTGTCTGTACATCGAACTGATGTACTTTGAAGTCGGGTGTTGTAGCATAAGATAGGAGAGCTTGGATCGATAAATGCTTGACCACTGGAATGAAAGTCTCATTGTAGTCGATGTTGAGGATCTGAATGAATCCTCGTGCTACTAATTGTGCCTTCCTTTGATCAATTGCTCCATTGGCATTGTACTTGACCTTAAAGACCCATTTGCAATCGATAAGATTGCAGTCAGCAGGAGTTTCAACTAATGACCATGTTTGGTTCTTGATTAGAGAAGAATAGTCTCTATCCATTGCTTCTCTCTAAAGATCAGAGTCTGGTAGGCTTCGATAGATGCCGGTTTCTACACTAAAAGACAGACAGACTCGGGAATATACCTTGTGGGCTGTGTGCGCACTTAGCTTGATCTTCTTGGAGGAGCTGAGGTCAACTGATGATTTAATCCTTGGATTTTTATTGCTGAGTAGTAGTAACATCTTTGTCTGACTCGCTATTGTATAGTGAATCGAAAATGGGTACGCTTGAGTCTAAGGCTTGGATTGTCGTGTAGATGGTAGGCGTTGAAGGTTCACTTGGAACAATGTCTTTGACTTTGAAGTTGATGAACTAATCCTCGATAAAGACTGTATTTCGGCTAAACAAAATCTGTTGGGTATCGAGGTCATACAGCTTGTAAGTGCTATCAAATGAAGTGTATCCAATGAGGATTGTCTTGAGACCTTGGAAGTTGAATTTCTTCCTTCAGAATCTGCGCATAGGCGATGCATCCAGATACTCGAAGGTTCTTTAATGATGGTTTGGAGCTTCATGTGGTGTTTTTCTTGAGAGGGCCTTTGTTGAAAATCTATTCTGGATGTAAGCTACAATGGCAATAGCTTTAGCCCAGAAGCTCTTGGGCCAGCATGTATTTGGCGGACTCAGCAAGGGTATGGTTCTTTCTCTCAGCTAAGCCATTTTACTGAGGTGAGTAAGGAGTGATAAATTGTTGTTCAATGCCTCGGTTCTAGTAGTACTCCTTGAATTCAGTAGAGATGTATTTTCCACCATTGTCGAACCTTAGGGCTTTGATCTGTTTACCAGTCTCTTTTCTGCATGCTCCTTGAAGATTCTAAAGTAATTGAAAGCTTATGATTTCTTCTTAATAAGATACACCATAGTTCTTCTGGAAAATTCATCAATAAAGGTTATGAAATATTTTTCATCCTTAAGTAAAGGATTCTGCATTGGGCCACATATATTTGTATGTACAACATCTAGTAATACTCTAGCAGTATGCTGATGGCTTGATCTAAATGGTTTCCTGGCTTGTTTACCAACTAGACAGTCTTGACAGACATGTAATTCAACTTTCATATCAAGATAGGTGAGATCAAGAACAATGGATTGCTTAGACATTTTTTTATAGAAGCATGATTCAAATGACCAAGTCTATAATGCCAAAGTAAAGTTTTATTTATCTAAATAGAAGTACTAAGTGTCTGACTAGAGGCAAAAAAGCAATGACTTAATCTGTACAAGTATCAATGTCTTTCCGAGTGCTAGGATCATGCATGTCCAATCGACTACTTTACATTGATCACATTCGAATTCTACTCTGTCCTAGATCTGTAAATCTGTTAATAGAGAGCGGATTTGTCGACAGATTCGGTACATGAAGGACATTTGAAAGTAGCTTACATTGATCATTGGCAAAGCTTAATCTTACTGTACCTCTCCTTTGTTTGAACAGTCATAGGTCGTTCCCTAACGATGGATGGTGGAGCTGCTATGGCATACTCTTGCATTGGCTGCTTCTATTTGAAATCGTGGTACTTGTCTTCAAGAAAAAAAACATCACGACTGACTGAGATCTTTCCTGAATCAACATAGATGCAATATGCTTTATGCGATGTTGAGTAGCCGATGAAGATGTTCTTATAGCTTACTGGGTCCAGCTTCTTCCTCAGATCAAATGGCACTGTCCTAAAACACAAGCTTTGATACTGTGGTGGCCTAGTCGTTATAGATTTCCACAAAATCAATGAATTAAGTAGTATAAAAGATTTGATCGTTCTCCAAGAGAGAGAATAATCTCTTCTTTTGTATGATAAGTGTATGTAAGAAGGGGAATGGAATGTGATGTGTAATATTCACAATGAATACTACAGTGACATATCTGGTTATCCAAAGATATTTGGGTAAATTGGCATCCAGAAACACCAATGGTGAAACGATTTGATCAAGGTGTGTGATTATAAAGGTTACTTTATCTTCCAGGCTCTTAGGATAACAATAAGCAATTTGGTCGGACAACAACTAGCAAATAGATTCATCAAACAGAATCGAATTGGCTAATGATTCCTTTTAATCGAACACAAAGAATTAGTTCTTATCACTGGAAGCAAACAGAAGAGAGCATCAAATAAGTTTGTTATCTGAACACATAGCTCATTCAAAATTGAAAGAAGTTTAGCTTTATGGTTATGCTTAACAGCTTCGGCTAATTCCCTGCACACATTAGTTAAAATTGTTGCTCTCTGGTGATGCTTGAAAATCCAAGTTAGAGACCTAAAATTCTGTAAGAAATGAAAAGTATGTGTGATGCAGACAGAGAAGTATCACAAACAGTTATAGATCGTTCAGAGTGTATTCACTCAATTGATAAAAAGTAATGCTATAAGAGATGGCAGAGGGAAAGAATGTTCAAGCTTATAGAAACTGGCTCTCTTCTCTCTCTCTATTGATACTCAAATCTATGTGTATGTACAATGGCACGAAGTGTCAACCTTATAGAAACGATCACCGACCTGAATGTCATTTACCAATTGTTAAGATGTCGATTGAGATCTACTAATGCGTCTCTATAGAACGTCATCCACAAAACATCGCGAGTTCTAACCTAAAAATGTATTTGCAAAATGCAAATAGGCCTTTTCATGAATTTAGGCACTATAGCACATTTACATGTATAAAAATTAAAAAAATCTATAATATAAAACAATAACTTTGGATAATGTGGGATCATGAGGCTCCACATATCTCCTTCATCAGCTATGCAGTGGCTCGGAAACAAATTTCTTACATTTTCCTTTGTCGCTTCCTGCTGGTTGGCTTTCTATGGAAAATGGCTTTTGCTCGGGCTTCATTTTTTTCATTAACTTGTTCTAGGGTCATCCCTTTTGTAGCAAGAAAGTAGTTATTCTTTTGATTGTAATCTTTTTAAAAAGATAGATTTGGATAACCTCCCATTCCACGATTGCCCAATGGTGCAAGGAGGTTGTCGATCAATGTGTTATTTACAAGATGAGTGTCCAGAGCAATAAAAATATTGTTTTTAGATACTCTAGGATATATATATATATACAAAGATTCTGTAACAACATGGATATAGTTAGTTTGCACATTGAACTTATTCTAAACAATTGCAAGAGCAAGGATACCACTGTTAACTTGGCCCAAAAAGTGTTTAGATTAGAGAAAGTCCAAGGGCTTTCCCATTGTTCGTTAGTATAACCAAAAAGTTTTGGTTAACAAAGGCAATCCATTCTCCATTGGAGTTCTGGACTATAAAAAGGTGGAAGGAAAAAGGTTAGTTCCTATTGGAATGTCAAAAATTTTGTCCTTAAGAATGAATACACTACCTTATTTTTCTTCTCAACAATTCTACTTTGTGATGCTTCAGCCTGCTGCAGAATGATGGCTAGATTTGCTGATTGGTCTGCAACTGCTTTGTCACCAGATGATTTTGGCTTCATAGCATTCTCAGGGTCAGTTTGGATCTCTTGATCTTTCTAGATTTGCTTAAAAACAATATCCGTCTGGATGGCTTTCTCTGACATATCTTTAGCTGGCTCATCCATCTGTGTAGACTTTGGCTGGCTCATCCATCTGTGTAGACTGGTCCTAGCACTTAATAGGTTCTTCATCTTCAAAATTCTGGATTTGGCTTGATTGAAACTTAGTCTTTTCCAATTCTTCTTTCAATTTCTCGTATGCAGCCATTTGGGGTTGCAAGTATTGCAGCTGGAAGGTCTGGATAATTCTTTCTTGTACACCCTTCCAAGCTGTTGGATCAATCATGTATCTCCCATAAAATACACAGGCTCCCAATGTTACTTCAACACTTATTCGCCACATAATTGTCTCTTCGGTGTTTCTTATAAATCTGGTTGTCTTTCTTAAGCATGTCTGCAGAATTTTACAGCTGGGCAACAGAGTTTTGGAGCTGTTTTTGACCTGCTTTGTCACTCTCCTTGTCGGTAATTGCGTCGTTGAGTTTGTCGCTCAACTCCTTGTTACTACTCCGCAAGGTGGCTCGTGCATGTCTTTCCTCTTGCAAAGAAGCCTACAGGGCCTGGATTTGCTGCTTGAGCAATATATTTTCATTTTCAAAAGCATTAGACTACTCTTGAACTGCTTCAAGTGCCTCCAGCATAGCATCATGCTGACCTTTCGCTTCTTCAAGGGATGTATCTTTCTTGATCAACTCGACTTGAGCTGCTTCAAGCTCTTTGCTTTTTAACTTCAGCTCAGTCTTGACCTCTTTCAACTCTTTATTCCTCTAGGTTAGGTATGCTCGAATGGAATCGTATTTTGCGCCGAGCTTCCTTGAGACTTTCTCTAGGTTGACAAAATGTTGAATGGTTGTCTGTGTGTCTAACAATAACGTTCCAAAGATCTTCAAATATAATTCTTCATCAAGGACTGGTGCCTCCAAATTACTTTCCTACTGAAAATCAGGGATTTCTTCATCTTCCTTTGCTAGCTCTTGCTGGATATCTTCTTGAATCTGCTCTTGCTCAGCAACAATTTCTATTTTTTCTTTTTCTTCAGCTTCTCGGCTCATTTCTGCACTGGAAAGTGGCTTATATTGGGATGATGGAGAAGACATCCTCACCGAGCTCCCTTGTTGTTGGCTTGATGATGATGATGCAATCTCTGTGGTGGTCGCCTTTGATTCTCTCATTAGTGAATCACCCTCAATTGAAGGGGCTAATTCTGGCAGCACCGGTGCAATTTTGATATCTTTTTGCATAGAGAGAACACCAGCATGCATACAGAGAATACCAAACTGCAATCCAAGCCTGGAAAATTGATTATTCTTTACTAATTTATAGAATTGCTTAAAAGCAATTCGTCTGAAGGCGATGGGTTCTCCGTTCAAGGCTCTCAGCAAGTATTCCATATCTGTATTGGAAATGGTGTACTCTTGCTCCGGTAAGAATATAGAAGCAAGAGCGAACCACACAAAGCTCTTGAGATTGGGATCTCTGATATAAGAAAGCTTATATCCCCTTTTCTCCAGATAAACTTCCTCCCAAAAAGCTCTGCTCCCAGTGATGAAGTCGGGCTTAGGCATACTGACGTCCATAGGCAAATCTAAGACACGACAATAAAATCCTTCTGTAATAATGATCTCTTGATTTCGGACAATGGTGGAAATATGTCCTTCCTCTGTCTCGCTCAGATTTCGAATTAGCTTCTGGCACACATCTGTAAGAATTACTGATGGATCGCACTGAAGGAGTCCTTCAATCCATGCTCGTATGGCTAGTGGCTGCAAAACTGGTAAGACTGGTTATGGATGCATTTTAAACACAATCGCCATGATGATCGTAATGGTAAACTAGTGATGGCGGAAGAGAGCTTCATCGTAAAAGTTCACGAAATCAGAAAGCAAGAGTGATGGAAAAGAGGTGGCAAAAAAAACATAAGTGTTTAAGGTTTTTGGTATATAGATGATATATCGACGGATTAGACAAATATTTAATGAAAGCGTGTCCTTTGTTTTGAAGGTACAGACTCAACAATAAAATATCTAGTCCTAAAAAACAAAACTAAATAAATAAATAAAAAATAAACAAAATACACAAATGCTTCGCTCAGTTTGCAAAACTTCAGCTCAGTATTATGAGTATTGAACTGCAAAAATAAATAATATACACAATCTATGAAACAATGTATATGATTGGTAGTGATGATTGTCGTTTTTTCATTAAAATGTATGAACAAAAAAATGAATTACTACCTACCTTCCATCCTTATCAATATGTAACTTACCTACTTTTCTACATGGCTTGTAAGCCATAAGACACCTAAGAAAATGCGCCCTCGTACTCCACCCCTTTTGCTTTAACTAATTGATAAACACTCTCTCACACCCATACACCTCACCCTCTCAATTTACTTATCCTAGAGTATCCCTTACACCTCTCACACTCATTTTGGACACTTAGCCACTCCCTAAAGGCTACACATTCCCTATAAAAGGAGTACACGATGGTCAAAGTCATCGTCAAAACCTTTGACTTCTTCACGGATAGCATCGATCATCACATCTTTAAGTTGATCATAAAGGTCGCTATGGCTTGAGGAGGATCTGTCAAGCTTGGATTGGAACCATTTTTGGAACCACTTACACACACACTCACTTTCTCTTACCTCTTTCATCTCTCTCTCTCTCTCTCTTCTCTAAAACTTTCACACCATCCATAAGTCTGATGGCCAAGCATGTCACACCATCCATGACTTGATGGCCATGCATGTCACAACATCCATAACTTGATGGCTTTGCATGTCACACCATCCATGACTTGATGGCTTTGCATGTCACATCATCCATAGCTTAATGGTCATGCATGTATGATTTGGAGTTGCATGTCTGATTAGACCTTGCATGCCTGATTTAGGAGCTTGCATGTCTAATTTGGGAACTTGCATGTATGATTTGAAGCTTGCATGTTGAAACTAGAGCTTGCATGTCATACCATCCCTAGCCGAATGACTTTGCATGTTGGAATTGAAGCTTGCATGTCAGATTGGATCCATGCATGTCATGCCTCCTAATGTCAAATACCTATGCATGCTCTTTTCTTGATCAGTAAGCTTTTGCATGCCATAAGAAACCATTTTTTCTTGTATAAGATTATTTAAGATCCAACATTTGTTGACTTTTGGTTGATGTAAAGATCTAAGAATCCATCTTCCCAAAAATCACTGTAAATGTATTTGGCCTTGGGCCAATTGATCTTGCATAATTTGAAAGAAAATCCTTTTGGGGGGGGGGGGGGGGGGGGGGGGAGGCTCCCCATCTTGACCCCTCAGCAAGTCTCTTGAATGAATGATTTTGTGATTGAATGTTAAATTTCTTCACTAAGTTTTGAGTTCTTTTTTTCAAGTTCTATTCAACAATGTTTTGTTGATTTGTTCTTTTTAATTCACAACTTCTAAAGTCGGGACTTTAGAATTAGTAGACCTTCACTTCAAGTTCAAAGTTTGGTATCATAGCCAAGATGCTACCAGAATTGAGATGTAGTATAATCATCGAAATGGAAGCGGAAACAAAAGGAAGGAACCTCCCACAACTCAAACTCCAAAAGAAAAGACTCAACGCCTTTTCAAAGAACAAATGCAGGCCTATCACAAGGAAGGAAGATGCTTCAAGTGTGGGGAAAAAGGACACCTTTTCTTCAAATGTCCACTCAAAGATGCCAAAGCTTCAAGTGCAGACAAAGGGAAGCAGGTGGCCGTACAAAACATTGAAGGCACTCTAACCCATGATCTTCTCAAAACATGGGGACAAGTCCATAACAAACTCTGTCTAATTCTCTTTGATGCAGGCTCCTCTCATAATTTCATCTCTTTTAAGCTTGCACAAGAGATAAGAGTTGGTTCTTTTTCTGAATCTATGCTTAAGGCTAAAGGTGCTTTTGTTGATGGTGATGCAAATATTTATCCTGTAATTGGAAAACTTAAGCTCCAAATATCCGACTACTATGAACCTATAGAATTCATGGTAGGTCCTTTACAGGGAGTACATGTAATCTTAGGCATGCCTTGGCACAAAACGCACAATCCTCTAGTGGACTACAATAAGCATTTGATTTCATGGAAACACAAAGGTAAAGACATTAGTGTGCATGCAAGATAGAGTGGCGAAACAATTCCTTTGTTAAGCCATATTCAAGTATCAAAGGTACTAAAGAAAGCGGTATTTTCTTATTTGTTGTTTGTTCAAAGTATGGATGATGATGTTGATGGAAACACATTCTTTGGACAATAATAGAAAAGACTTTTTATTAATATATTCTTCTTGTTTTTCTGATGAGCTACCAAAGTCCTTACCCCCTGAAAGACCTGAAGATCATACGATAGACATTATTCCTATAAGTTTCATACCCAATAGACCTCCCTATAGGGTAAGCCATTCTCAACACGATGAAATTTCTAAGCAAATTAATGACTTGTTAGAGAAAGGCCTTATGAAACCCAGTAACTCCCCCTATTGCTCTCCTGTACGTTTGGTACAAAAGAAAGATGGGAGTTTTAGGATGTGTGTGGACGATCGTGCTTTAAACAATATTACAGTTAAGAACCGTTTTCCTATTCCAAGAATAGATGACATTATGGATAGGATAAATGGATCTTGTATCTTTAGTAGAATTGATTTAACAAGTGGATACCACCAGATCAGAGTAGCACCTAAAGATGTCCATAAAACTGCTTTTAGGACTAACTCTGGCCTTTATGAATTTTTAGTGGTACCATTTGGTCTTACTAATGCCTCCGCAACATTCAATAGAATGATGGAATGAATCTTTCGACTCCATAGACGTCTTGTAGGAACATTCTTTGATGATATCTTAGTCTTCAGTGCAAATGAAGAAGAACATAAAAGACATCTAGATATCGTCTTTAGAACCCTACAAGAAAACTCACTTCTCATAAAAGGCAAGAAAAGCGAATTCTTTCTAGAAAAGGTACACTTTCTAGGACATATGATTTCAAAGGAAGGAATCCAAATGGACCCTTCAAAGATTAAAGCCATACAAGACTGGCCTAAACCAAGAAACATTCATGAAGTTCGGTCTTTCCTAGGCTTATGTTCCTATAATAGAAAGTTTATTCGCCATTTTGCTCATATAGCCTCACCACTACATGAACTCACTAAGAAGAGGGTAAAATTTTATTGGAATAAGAAAGAGCAAAATGCCTTTGATACTTTGAAGCATGCACTTACCACTGGACCTGTTCTTATCATCTTCGGCCTTCGTAAGCCTTTCTTTGTGGAAGTGGATGCAATCTTAAACCAAGAAGGTCATGCTTTAGCCTTTGAAAGCAGACGACTTCAAGGGGCAGAAGTACATTATGACATTTATGAAAAAGAACTTTTGGCCATTATTCATGCCCTTAAGTTATGGAAGCAATATCTTCTAGGAAATGATTTCCTAGTTAAAACAGATGATCAAAGCCTTAGGTATTTTCTCACTCAACAACTAATTCGAGAAAACATCTAAAATGGGCTAACTACCTTAGCACTTTCCATTTTCAGTTACTTCATCACCCAGGAAAGGACAATAAGGTCGTCGATGCATTACCAAGAATCCCCAAGGTCAACCATATTTCCCTAGCATATCATGAAGATTTCCTTCTTATGAAAATTATGTATGCTAGTGATTCCGACTTTCAGCATATCTTTGAAATACTTGAAAGAAATCAAAGTCATAAAGACTATGTTTTGAAAGAAGGATATTTATTCAAAGAAGATAAGCTATGTATTCCTATAGCATTTAGAACCAAGATCCTTCAAGAAGCCCATAGTCCACCCTATGCAGGACATAGGGGAATCCCTTCAACTCTGGAATCTCTCTATCTTCTTCTATTCTGCTCTTCTTCTCTTTTCTCTTGTGTTGATCCAAAATTGTGTTTATATCTCCATTGTGTGGAGTTTACAAGATAGCTAACAGAAAATTACAAGAGTAGTTAACGCTAATCAACTGGTTAGTTATTCTCTATTATTGCTAACTCTTTTAGTTGAGCGTGAAATACAAGACACCACGTCCGTCGAGCTGCCAGTTGGCAGTGCAAATTGTTTTTGTTCGTCTTCTTTTCACTTCGTTTCGTTTGGTGTCTTTTGGCCTTCGAGGTATGTTTGACTTTCGCGAATTGTTTGCCCTTTGACCTTTGCTTCGCTTCGCTTCGTCACAAAGTTGCAGGAGCTCACAATTTCTAACAGGGTACATGTAGCAAAGAAAACCAAGAAGGCAGTCACAAAGACGGGGTATATCCCACCATGGTACTCAACCATCACCTTGGGAAACAATGTCCACAAATAATCATCGACATCACGACAAAATATCCAGACGTGTCTCATGAAGCAGCTCTGTGCATCCAAACCTTCAAGCAAATGTTATCTGAGGGCGAATCGCCCAAATGACTTACGCAAAGAAGAAAGGCCAGTAGAGTGGCTAAGGATCAAGGGCTTGAAGTAACCAACGACACAACTTAACAACAAGATGAGCAAGAAGTAGCGGGCCTAGGTGGAGATGGCCTTGAGGGAGATGACTCGGGTAGTTTTGACACCACAAAGTACTCCGCCAAACTAGAGCAAATTGTCACAAGCACGGCCTCTCAAGCAACACTTCCAACAACATCAGGCCAGGTCACATAACATCAGATTCCAGCTTCAATCAACACGGATCAAGGAGTTTCACTTATAAGGAGGGTCATGGTCAATAGCTACCCTCCTACAACTAGCTAGTTCGAAGTCTATCCTAGCGGTCTAACTAATCTAAAATCTACCTGAATAATTACCTATACTTAATTGGCTAAGGGTCTAGATCGTCTAATCTGAATGTTATCTCCCTAGGCTAACTAGGCCTATCTAGCTGATTTATCTAAATTAAGACTAACTATCTTATGACCAATCTACCTAGCTAAGTAGATCTAATCTAGCCTAACTATCTTATCATGAGGCTCATCTATTCTAGATCTAATCGGGTCGCTGCGGATCTAACTTCTAACGATCTAGATCTAAACTATTGTTAATGACCAACTCACTTATGCTATAATATATTTGAATCAACAACTATCTAACTTTCCTACATAGATAAACTGAACCAAAATTAACTAACTACTCCTACCTACGCTAGCTAACGAGGTGTGGATGGCTCATCATGAGTAGAAAACAATGACAAGGATGGCGCTTTTGGCACATCCTTGAGCTCAAGTAGTAGTGACGCAACCTGTTGCCATTGATGGACATATCAAACAGTTTGCCTTGCAGGTCAGCAAGAATGACTGTACCATTAGGTCGGATATCTACTACCTTGTATGGTCCTTCTCCTTGAAACTTGAGCTTGTCTTTATGAGCCTTGGCATTGTATAACAGGGCCAATTCTCCCTTGACGAGATCCTTGGTCTTAATATTTTGATCGTGCCAAGCTTTCCTACGCTGTTTTTCTACAGCTATCATGAAGTGCTAGGAAGTGGGTTTCGTGAAGCTGGAGAAGGTTGTCTAGTCTCCTCTTGGTAGATTCCTCTATACTAAATTGTTCGATGATGGCGACTCTCAGACTTGGAATGACAAATTTAGCAGGCATTACAACTTCCTATCCATACATGATTTAAAATGGAGTTTGTCCAATACTCAATTTGAAAGTCATTCTGAATTCCATAAAGTTGTGTGAAGTTTGGGTTCCCAATCCGATCACGAAGCTTCAACCATCTTCGCGATAATTTTGTAGAGGATCTTATTCCATGATTTTGCTTGTCCATTGCAACGCGGGTAATAGGGTGTACTCTTCCTATGGACAAGCAGATAAGTAGATAACAAGTGAGTGATAGTCTCATTAAGAAAATGCTTTCCACGATCACTCACGAGTTCTAGAAGGCACCCAAAACGTACTAAGATATTTTTGTATAGGAATTTAGCAGTGATATATCGTGCTTGAGAGCCACGGGCAGCTGGACGAATGGGACCGATATAGTCAATGCCCCATTTTTCAAATGGCATCTCCGCCAGTATAGGTCGTGACAACATTCTATCTTTCTCTTGGGTTCGGTTGAATCATTGGCACATGTCCCACCTTTTTACTTGATAGTGAATATCCTTGAACATTGTGGGCCACCGCAAGCTGTGTTGCAGCACTTTCCTATTGGTAGCTTCGGTAGCTGTCATACTATACCAACAAGGTTAATATAGATTTTTGTACTAAATAATGTCGAACCCTCAAAGGATAGTGTTTGAAAGTTATATATTTGGTACAATTATGACTTATTTCGAGTGAAGTGGTTTTGGGTGTTATTCTGGTTGTCAACAAATTTTAGAAAGTAACCAGTATTACTTGTGTTGGGGTGTGTAGTATTAATAATTCCAGAACAACAATCTTGCCTCTATCAAATCGAATGAAATGCGTTCTACAGGTGAGATGTTATCAGAGTAGTACAACAGTACTACACTCCGACTGATTAAGGTGTCAGCAGAGAGTCGAGAAATGTTCGATGTATTTGTGTTTGTGTAGACAATTAGTTAATCGTATTCACAAACTGTTCGTTTCTAGACAGAAGTCCTCAACAACTTAAGTCCAAGGTCATGGTTAAAGAGCACGAATAGTTTTAGAGCACGTTAGAAACTTATGTCAGTTACAAGCAAGAACACAGATCAAAGACTCAATTCCTCAGTCAGGGACTGACATCTCAAATATATACATATAGTTTTATTCAATGATTGTGCTAGACTATACCAAATGTAGACGTTATTCGAGTGTCAAAAAGAAAGTATTCGCGACAAATGAATAAGATGATTTTAAGACAATTCTTTAGAGCATATTTACGGACACATACAACAAACGACTGTAATGCATTAGAGAGTTTGTCTGACCAGAGAGTAAATCATGTAATGCGTTAGAGATTTCTAGTAGACTCAGGATCACTCACACTCAACAGTGCGGAGAACAGAGACAAGGGAGAATAATTCTCAACACTCTATTCACTTCTTCAACCTCTCACAAATACATAAACTCTTCTCTCTCGATAATCGAGACTGAAGCGTGTGATCAATATATGTTCTACGGGACGAACAAACACACCTCTAAGACAACAGGTGCGTCGCTCCCGTGAAAAGGTTCTAGTTAACAATTAGGCTAAATGTATGTTCAATTATACCATAAGAGGTATATTTAACTAAGAGTTAAAATTACTCTAGTTTAATATGTCGATTCATATTTAGTCATTTCACGTGGATGACCTAATAAAAGCTATCCAAGGCAGTGTTTCCCTTTTAAAGGTCTCGTCCTTAAATACAAGGCAAGTATCTAGGAGATATATTCTCGAAAAATGACTTAGGCCTCTTCGTGATTTATATTTATCCAGCTCATATCTTCATTTTCGAGTATATCATGCCATATTTAGGTTGATATTCAATATTTAAAAATTTTTGTGGCATCACATATCCTCTTCCTCAAATGTAAAACATCCTCGTGAACATATAATCTTCATTTTGAGGATCATTTGTGAATCATGTTGTTCTTCAAATATTCGTTAAGGTGAAAAGATATTTCTTCATATGATTCTTCCTTTAGATATTTCTTCTGCTTAGGGAATATGTGCCTTGTTGTTTTTTTTAATTGAATAGGTTGATTTGATTTTATCTTTGAATTATTGATGAGAACATGAATCAAACTTCAAAACATCTTTAGAAACTTCAAAGATCTGGATTCAGCATCACATAGAATGAATATTCATGAAGGATTCAATTCTTCATGTAATTTTTGGGCTAACTCCAAATTTTGTTGAGCCTCATACAACATCAAGTTTTCTTTTGATTTCGTATAACGGCCAACTGGTAGGTTGCCGAATTCTTCAAGCTTAACATGGAGCAATGTTCCATCGAACAGCTCCTGAGTTAACTTTTCATCCTCATCTGAATCACTATGAAGTGTGATTTCTTTACAATAGCGAGCTGAAAATCTTATAAAAGAACTTTTAACATAGATTCTCGACAAAAAAACGAAGTCTTTGCTGCAAAAGTTCCAAATTTCCAAAACGAGGTCTTGCTTATAACGAATTGACTTCCTTTGGTCTTGCAGATTGTCTGCAAAATAATCAGCAAGATTTTGCTCCCAATCGATGTAAAGACTGAAAAGTTTTGGATATGCCATATTTACATTGATGAGCAATCCCGCATCATCAAAAGCACCTAAATTCGCAACATCTTTTGGTTTGTACAATTGGAACTACGACTCCCGCTTCCAAAATTGTCGCTTATTGTCTTCATTTTTCAAAAATTGATACTCTTTAATACGAACGTATTTGAGAGCATACAGAACAGAAGAGCCTATGTATAACTCAGTTGAACCGAAAGGCACGATTGTGAATTTCCCTTTAATTATGCCCCATCAGAGACACCCTTTCTGCTCGATAGATAACTGGGCCCATAACAAGAGAAAGTCGTCCTTTTTCCATGGTGTCTTCTAGTCATCGAAGGCGATGCCTACTGCTGCGCCTAGTAGCATCATATGATCCACACGCCGTTGTAGTTCAATGTTAAATGCTTGTGGACACCACTTCCAAAATTGATCAGCAAATGCATTGAACCTTGCAGCACTTACCTTCGACTGGTTTCGACGTGGCCGCTTTGGCTATGTGGTTGTTGTTGCCAAATCCTGAGTTTGCAACTCAACAGCTAGCTTTTGGTCTTCTAGCTGCTGTTTGAAATCGGACAACTCCTGTTCGAGCTTGTCGATCTTCTCTATAGCCTCCAAATACTCTGGATGGTCAGCGACTCCGGACAGGCAAGTATAGCTTGAAGTTGTTGTGTCAGATCATCTATTCGTAGTAGGGCCTGCACGTATTCGTCGTGAGAGTCGGGCCCGCTGCAAATATGGGTGGCTTCAATAGACAGCTCCTTCGACTCCGCCAACTCTTCTTCGACCAATGCCTTCACATCTTCGAGCAGTTGCAAGAACTCGACTCAAAAATTATCGAGCATCTGGCCTTGGAGCTGGTGTAGTTTTGAGAGGTCTATTGTGATTGAACCTGCATTGCTGCACAGGGCAAGTGCAGCTTCTGCCTTTATTTGTGTCGCTCGCTCCTCCTGTAGTAATTTTTGGAGAGCGACATTGTCTTTATTGGCATCCAACAATTGTTGGTTTAAAGAATCAATTATAGTTTGATAATTTACAGACTTGGACTCAATCATCTTATTGATCTTCTTCAAAGAATCAACTTCTTTTATTGCAGTATGAAGATGTGTGTCAAGCGATTGATTTCGTTATCTAATTCGAGCGAGTTGATCTTCTCGTAAGACTCCTTAAGAGAGTCTATGAATTTCCTCTCTGAGTGAATGAACTCCATGGTCTTTTTTTGATGATATTTATCAAATTCATAGATTTCTGCCACCAAATTCTTCGCTCTCTTGGTCATGGTATGGAACCACTAGGGCTGGTTGTCGGGTTCATCTTCTTGGTCGTCCGTTGTCCCAGTGTCGCCTACTGCTGCTGCTTGAGCCCTGTCTAAAGTGTCGGATGGGGTTTCATCGTCATCCAAGGCACTGGAATTCTTCTGTTTCTATGAGGTTGAAGTAGAGGCTGGCTTTGATGAGTCTGCAACAGCAACTCCATCTGTGTCCATGGCCATGGTAGCAACTGCATCCTGCTGAGAAGCTACAGCATCAATCTCCATAGTAGTTGTAGCTGCTACCTGGATTGCTGGTGCAACAGCTGCTATAGATATGCAGGTTCCAGAAATAGAATCTAATGATGAGCCATTTTATGGTATGACTCCTAACCTTTTCTTGAGGGTATGTGCAGGTACTAAGAAGAGTACCCGAAGAATGAATCTAAAGAAGCCTCTTAAAGCTTAAAGACGGTACTTGAAGAAGGCTTAATCGAGTCTATAAAGAAGGCCCAATCGAGTCTATAAAGACTGGGAGAAGAAACCAAAGGACCGATCACTCTTTGTGTCACACTCCACTATGATTGGGGATGGGCAACCCCTAGAAAAAAGGGCCTAGGAATTGATGAAAATATACAAAGCCTTTTCCATGTCATGAAAAACACTTGGGTGAATCCCAATGTTGTAAACCAAGAAATATTCAACTTGAAAGTGGCTAACATTAAATGTTAAGCTACCTATCTTCCATCCTTATCAATATGTAACTTACCTACTTTTCCACATGGCTTGTAAGCCATAAGACACCTAGGAAATTGCGCCCTCCTACTCCACCCCTTTTGCTTTAACTAATTGATAAACACTCTCTCACACCTATACACCTCACCCTCTCACTTTACTTATCCTAGAGTCTCCCTTACACCTCTCACACTCATTTTGGACACCTCAGCCACTCCCTAAAGGCTACACATTCCCTATAAAAGGAGTAACTCGCCCCTCTCCCTCATTATTCATCTCCCATTCATCTTTGCTTTGCCTCTTGCTTTTGCTTTTATGTGTGTAGATGCTTGGAAGAAAGCTTGGAGCTACGGCTTGAGAAGGATCTGTCAAGCTTGGATTGGAACCACTTACACACGCACTCACTTTCTCTTACCTCTTTTATCTCTCTCTCTCTCTCTCTCTCTCTCTCTCTCTCTCTCTCTCTCTCTCTCTCTCTCTCTCTCTCTCTCTCTCTCTCTCTCTCTCTCTCTCTCTCTCTCTCTCTCTCCTCTAAAACTTTCACACCATCCATAAGTCTGATGGCAAAGCATGTCACACCATCCATGACTTAATGGCCATGCATGTCACAACATCCATAACTTGATGGCTTTGCATGTCACACCATCCATGACTTGATGGCTTTGCATGTCACATCATCCATGGCTTAATGGTCATGCATGTATGATTTGGAGTTGCATGTTTGATTGGACCTTGCATGCCTGATTTGGGAGCTTACACGTCTGATCTGGGAACTTGCATATATGATTTGGGAACTTGCATGTTGAAACTAGAGCTTGCATGTCATACCATCCCTAGCCTAATGACTTTGCATGTTGGAATTGAAGCTTGCATGTCAGATTGGATCCATGCATGTCATGCCTCCTAATGTCAAATACCTATGCATACTCTTTTCTTGATTAGTAAGCTTTTGCATGTTATAAGAAACCAGTTTTTCTTGGTATAAGATTCTTTAAGATCCAACGTTTGTTGACTTCTGGTTGATGTAAAGATCTAAGAATACTTTTTTCCAAAAACCACTCTATATGTATTTGGCCTTGGGCCAATTGATTTTGCATAATTTGAAAGAAAATCCTTCGCGGGGGGAGAGGGTCCCCATCTTGAACCCTCAGCAAGTCTCTTGAATGAATGATTTTGTGAGTGAATGTTAAATTTCTTCACTAAGTTTTGAGTTCTTTTTTTCAAGTTCTACTCAATAGTGTTTTGTTGATTTGTTCTTTTTAAGTCTCAACTTCTAAAGTCAGGACTTTAGAATTAGTAGACCTTCACTTCAAGTTCACACTGAGTCGTCCTTCAAATATTTTTGAGTAAGAGACTTGTTCTTCAGCTTCTTTGTCAGATGCTTCCTTTTATTCTTCTGAGTCCTAGCTAAACTCTCTTTTGTTGATTTGGGTGATTTTGAAGTTCGCCGAGTGGAAACTTTACAAACGTGCCATTAGTACCAATAACCAGCAGAGTGCCTTCGTTAGAGCATTCAATCCTCTGAACAACTACATCTTCCTGCTTCTTCTTTATCTCTGGTTCAGCACCTGGAGACTGGACATACTTGTACAACACCTTTGGCTACTGAGGCTTTGGGCAGTCTACAACTAAATGTCCTTCTCTTGAACAATTTGAATATAAAGGTATATAGCCGATTGGTTGATGAGGCTTCGGGCAATCGGGTGAATAAAGGCCTTGTGCGCCACAGTTATAACAGTTGCCCGCCGCCAGCTTCTTTAGCGGCAAATTGACTTGTGCATAAACAGTCTTTTGTTTTGAGCTCACTGTTTGAGCAGGTACAAAGCACTTTGGTCCAAATTTTGGTTTGGACTGCAATGTTGGTGTAGATGATCCTAGCACATAACGGCAATGCTCCTCCGGATCTGTTTCATATACATACAAAACCTCTCCATCGGCACTCTCAACATAAGAAACTTGTTTAACTTTACATTCATGGTTAGAGTGACCTGGAGCTCCACATTGGGTACACCAGATATTCGGGTCAAAAGAAGGTGCCTTCTGCCACTTATCCGATACTTCAAATATTTGTACTTTTAAGTCTCGCATTTGCTTCGACAGATCCGAGATATTCTTCTTCCAAACTTTATCAGTTTTTGTAGATAGTTCCTTGGAAGGCTTGGACTTATTTTTTATATATCTTTGGATCCTGCATGTGTTGGCTTTGTTTATGCACACTAAAGCTTAGATCAGGCTTGTCACAGTTAACCATATAAGTGAGCCAATAAGGCTCCTATAAAGAGTGCTGTCTTCGAAGGATCTTTCATCATCTTTTATAGGAACTTTTACAATGTGCTCCATTGGTGTATCTATGCCTTTACAATTTTCCATTTGGAATTTCTTAAGCATGGAAAGTGCATATCTACTTTGACTTATGAAAGCATGATCTTTCCAAAAGTCAATTTCAAGGCCTAAAATGTAGTGAAGAACTCCTAGATCTTGCATCTTAAACTCACTACCAAGTGCATGTTTAGTTTCTTCAACTAGCTCCTCATTATTTCCACTAAGAATGATATCATCTACATAGATGAGAAGAATAACTGCAAAGTCATTAACAAACTTAATGTACAATGAAGGGTCATATTCACATGGTGTTCTTCCTTCTATTGCAAGATTAGGAAGTCTATTACAAAGATAATTTGCACATGCAACTGCTTCTCCCCAAAAATCTTTAAGTAGAGATGCTTCTAGCCTAATGGCTTTTGCACATTCACACAAAGTTCTATTTTTTCTTTCAGCAACTCCATTTTGCTAAGGAGTATAAGAACAAGAAAATTCTCTTTGTATTCCCTCTTTCTCACAAAAGTCTTTAAACTTGTTAGAGGGTATATTCACCTCCACTATCACTTCCTAAAGCTTTCAACTTGAAAGAAAACTGTTTTTTTACATAAGCTTTGAAAGTAAGGAAAACATTGTAAACCATGGCTTTAGAAGATAGCATGTAGGTCCAAAAATATCTTGTATAATCATCTACAAAAGAAACAAAGCAATTTGCTCCTTCTTTACTTTTGGTTGAAGAGAAATGAACATCAGAGTGCACGAGTTCAAATGGATGTTGAATTTTGATGCTTGATCTTGGAAAAGGTCTTCTATGTGATTTTGCCAAAACACAAGCTTCACAAGGTTGAAGCTCCTTTGAGTTAAAATAACAATGATCGACTTATACAGTGCTTTCTTATTTCAACGGCACCACATGTGCTTAGTTCTAGAGTTATCAGGCCGTCTTTCTTTTACGAGCCCTTTGAGTGCTTTTAAGCAACTTATCTTTTTACTTACTAATTAGTTGAATATACAGTTTGTGGAGAGCAATTCTGTTGTCTTGTCTTGTTGCACTTGACGTTGTGCTGTGGTGATTGATCCGATCGGGTGTTTAAACTGTGTTTTCTTAACTTGGTATCAATGCCTCTGGTGGCTTGAATCACTGGACAAGAATAGAGAGCTGCGAATTCACGACGGTTTGTTGGCTAGGAAGCACAAAACAATGTCTGTGGAGATTCGTGGAATAGCTCAAAACTGTAAGAAGATTCAGAGGCAGGGGATTGTCAGCTGAATCAGAGGGCAAGCAAAAAGTGAAGCTGGAAAATCTTCTGAAGGGTTGCTTGGCATGTGTGATTGGTTTGAATCCAATCGAACATCGTTTGAAGAGCGGGACTTTTGCAAAGAACACGACATTAAAAGACAATTCACACAGTCACACACACCGCATAGTAATGGTGTAGCTGAAATGAAAAACATGACTATTGCTTGGGTGTGGAAGTATGGCAAACTGGCAGTGATATCAGATTATGCCAAAACAAGTATGGGGGCGAGATATTGGAGAGATCTCACATGACAGAGAGCAAACCTTCCATCACCCCTTGCGAAGCTGGTAAGAAATTATCTCGTATTGATGATAGTGCACATGTTGATGCTACTCTATTTCGTCAGCTAGTTGGGAGTTTGATATATCTTACGACTACACGTCCTGATATCTGCTATGCTGTAAGTTTGATGAGCCAATTCATGTCATCACCCACTATGGACCATTGGAAAGCTGCAAAAAGGATTTTGAGGTATGTGAAAGGTACACCTAACCTTGGCCTAATCTACAAAAGACAAAGTGTTTTATCTAAGTTGCAGGGTTATGTTGACGCTGATTGGGAAGGAAGTATAGATGATAGAAAGTCAACAACAGGTAATGCCTTCAATTTTGGTAGTGGTTGTTTTTCATGGTCTATCAAGAAGCAAGATACTATTTCTCTTTCTTCTACAGAAGACGAATATAAAGCGTTAAGTTCTACTACCCAGGATGTTGTTTGGCTACGTAAGTTGTTATGTGAGATTGGCATGAAACAGGTAAATCCTACTGCTATTTTCTGTGACAGTCAAAGTGGAATACAATTGGCTAAGAATCCTATCTTTCACACAAGGACAAAACATATTGAGGTAAAATATCACTTTGTGCATGAGAAGTTACAATTTGAAAATATAAGTATTGTACATTGTTCTAAGTTCCTGATATATTTACAAAAGCTTTAAGTAAAGAAAAGTTTGAGACTTTTAGAGCCAAACTTGGCTTAGATCTGGTTATGTAAAAAGCCTTTACTTGTAATACTATCATGGAGGTATGTTCCATGAATAAAGTAAACTCTAAAATAAAGAGAGACGTTGATCATTGAGGGAGAGAGTCAAAATAGCAATGATCGACTCATATAGTGCTTTCTTATTTCAATGGCACCACGTGTGCTTAGTTCTAGAGTTATCGGGCCGTCTTTCTTTTACGAGCCCTTTGAGTGCTTTTAAGCAACTTATCTTTGTACTTACTAATTAGTTGAATATACAGTTTGTGGAGAGCAATTCTGTTGTCTTGTGTTGTTGCACTTGATGTTATGCTGTGGTGATTGATCCGGTCAGGTGTTTTAACTGTGTTTTCTTAACTCTTTGACAGTGTCTTTGGTAGTCCAACTACTTTTCCTTCCTTGACCATAGATTGCATGGCTTTGAAATTGGGATGTCCCAATCTCTTATGCCACAGATCTTCCTGATGAACCTTGGTCTCATAAACAATATCTGAAATGTTAGCACTCTTCCTAGAATCTAGTTTGTACAACTTTCCAATCCTAGATCCTCTAGCAACCACTTCATTTTCTCTTGAGATTATACATTTGTCAACATGAAATTTGACATCCAATCCACTATCAAACAACTGTCCTACACTAATGAGATTCTTGGTTAGTCTAGGTACATAAAGTACATCATGCAAACAAAAAGATTTTGATGATGATGCATGCAGTGGAATACTACCTATTCCTTCAATTCTACACTCTACATCATTAGTAGTATAGATTGATCCTTTTGCACCTAGATATGGCATGAGACTTGTGAGAGAGTTTCTAGAACTAGACATATGGGAACTAGCCCCACTATCTATCCACCAGATTTCTTCTTTCTTGAAAGGAAAAGATGAAAAACTAGACATCATTAAAGAATCCTCTCTCTCACTCTCAATACCCTCACACTCTTCCTCATTAGTAAGGTTACATTGCTTGGATTGGTTCTTCTTCTTGAAACAGTTTGATGCATAGTGGCCCTTCTTGCCACAAAAGAAACATTTGATATTTGATAGCTTCTTCTTGCTACTGGATGTTGCAACTTGTGAGGGTTGATCCTCACTACTTTTTTTGGCTTTGTCCTTCTTGAAGTGTTGTTGACCTTTGCCCTTGCCTCTTGACTTGTCCTTGGTGAAGAGTGCTTTGTCATCTCCACCATCCTTCAATGAAATTCTGTTGATCCTCAACATTTTGTTATCTTGTTTGCTTTCTTCAGCAATGAGAACACCTTGAAGAGTCTCCAAGGATGGAAGCTCCTCCCTGACAGCCACTCATTTCAATACAAGCAGGTTGGCCCTCTTATGGAATGGATCAAGAATGTCCTTGCTCTCTATCTCTTTTCCTCCATCTCTCATGCTTTCTTTGTGTTTGCTAATTGTTGGAATTGATGTTTATTGGGATTGCTCATTTTTATGCTTTTTGTGAGAGAGAAAGGGAGAGAGAGAACAATAAGTTTCTATCATTGTGGAATAGGGTTAATGGTTATAGTGTTAATGGATCTTAGCTGGATTTTGGAATATGCTATCGCTCTCATGGGAACAAACCTCCGCATGACAACTAACCTCGTCTCCTTGATGCTTGTGAGCTTGGATCTAGGGTTGAGGCTAGGATAGGAAATAGCCCACTACATGCGCTTCCAACCCTGATTCCTATTCTGCCTAGCTAGAGTCGAGCTCTCAATTGTGGCTACTGTTGCATCTTTGAGATCTATCATCTTCCAAGGTGTAGACAGACGCTGCTGACCTACTACTGAATTATAATACATTCAGATAAATGAGCCTTTGTGCGGAATGTAAAATGAAAGCTGAAACTAGCATTAAGCATTCAAAATTATACACAAGACAAAAGCGTGCAAAATAGCATATGTATTGCATCAATGATCTTTGAATGTTGTGTGGCATACCACGTAGCGCGTTGACGCAAGAGAATTTCTATCTCTTACGAACAATTGATTGGTCTCGCTTACTAGCGGACATTTTGACATCAATCAACAATCTATGCTTAACCCGCGCAACATTGCACATTTGTTCTAACCTTCTCTCTCTCATTCATCCTCCTTATATAGGAACAAAGGAAAGGGGATTTTATGCTAATATTTGATTACAAGAACTGGTTGAGCATGTTTCTTTTAAGGACAACATCGTTTCAAGGAAGTAACCCTAATGGGCAAAAGAGATATCTTAAGATTTCAGAACCATGAGTTTGGCAATTAAAGGCACACCTTCATTTTTTAAAGACCATATCCTTCAAGGGTAACATCCTTACATGTGGGTAGATAATGATCTTAAATCATTAAAGGTATGACCCTCCCCACTTAAAAGTAGTGTCATTAGCAAGTAAAGGCAATCTCTAAAGACTTGAAGCTAGTGTCTTTACCATTCAAGAACAATGTCTGTCATATCTCCATAATGTGCCTTAGATATTTGGGGAGAAGGTTTAGGATTTGTCAAAACTATTTCGAGGAACCAATAGGTCAATTTCTATAGGCCTAGATCTATAGATATGAATTGAGAATGGAATTTAGTCCTTGTAATCGTACGTCTGAGAGCTTGGAAACTCTCATCGATTAGGTAGCACAAGATTATAGAGAAGGCTCTCATGATCGGATGTGGCAATATCTATGTTACTCACGTAGGGCACAACCACCATCAAAAGTAGTGCCCCTTAAACTCCTTTAGGGCTTTTTGGTTGGACTAACCCCCCACTAAGAAAAGTGCCGAACAAATGCTCTCAACCCTTGATCTCAAGCCACAAATAAGTATGTAAATGTTTAGAAAATGCACTAATCCAAAAGCTCTAATATCCAAAATCCAAAATTGATCTATAAACAATAAAAATCACGAGAGCCTTTACTTAAGGGGATGGATTTTTCGGTGACTTTTCCACTCCTTTAGCGGGACATAGTAGCACTTTGTGTGACCTCTTGGTGCTTACGTGGCACTACAAAGTTTGCATTGACCTTTCATTCTACAATCCATAAAACCCAAAAGCTCAAAGTGATACTATAATGGGTCAGCTAGCTGAGCGTTAGGGAAACTGGTGGGCTCACTTGATTCCTCGAACCTAGTGACCCCAACTAGCCCACTATACTTAGGGTGGTTTCAGACTACACTGATTGGCAAGTCCCAAATTCAAAATGGAATTCTCCCAATGGTCTAGGGAGTAAAAGTGGGTCTGTCCCACTTGGTCTCGCCCATTTTTAGAGTTCTCAATATCCAAGAGCTGGTTAGCTTGGCATCCAAAGTTCTTTGGTCCCAGGTTCAAGTCCCCCTCGGAAAACCAAGATGCACTCTTAGAGTTCTCCCGTTGGTCCAAGAAGTAAAAATGGGTCTCCCCCAACTTCACCCAACAGGGTTGGCTTTATTGGTTTAGCTGGGCATCTAAAGTTTAGTCCCAACTTAGACTTGTGCAAAGTTGCCATCATATATGACAGACAAGGTGGCATGTGGCACTTAAAGTCGATTTTTTTGACCTAAAGACATTGCCTAGATGTTGCCGCGAGCAATGGGGACCAATGATATGGTAGAAATTCAAAAGGGCCAATTAGATTGCAACCTTCCATTTAGCACTTACTAGACAAGTTTGAAAAAAGTGGTGGCAGCCAACTCACTTGGCAAGGTTTAAAAACTGGGCAGGGCCACTTAAAGGGACTCGTTGCTAGTTGACATTGCCGTTAAAATCATGACTCACATCCTCCCTTCGCCACATAGGGGCAACTCAAGCTCATTTTCAAATCTGGGGACATTGGCTGGCATGTTGAGTTGCCAGGGGTAACTTAAGAAAAATGGACCAATGATATGACAGGAACTCATATGGGCCAATTAGATTGTAGCCCTTCACTTAGCACTTAGATTGTAGCTCTTTGCTTAGCACTTACCAACGAAGTTTGAAATGGGGATGGTCCATTGCCCATCATCTCACTTGCCAAGGTTCAAAAAACGGGTGGGGCAAGGCAAAGGGACTTGTCGCTTGTTTGAAATTGCCCCTAAAAATTATGGCTCATGTCTCCCTTCGCCATGTGAGGCAAACTCAAGCTCATTTTTTGGACCTAGGAATGTTGCCTAACATGTTTAATTGCCACGTACAACTCGAGAAAAATGGACCAAAGGCATGGTAGGAATTGAATCGGGCCAATTAGATTGCAACCCTCCATCTAGCACTTACCAGCCAAGTTTGAAAGGGAGTTGGTCCATTGCCCCCGTCAACTCACATGCCAAGGTTTAAAAAATGGGCGAGGCGAGGCAAAGGGACTTGTTGCTAATTTGAAAATGCTCTTAAATTTAAGGCTTATGTCTCCTTTCACCGTGTAGGGCCAACTGAAGCCCACATTTTGGATTCAGGGACATTGACTGACATGTCGAGTTGTCGAGGGCAACTTAAGAAAAACAAACCAATTGTATGAAAGGGATTCAAATAGGCCAATCATATCTCAGCCCTCCATTTAGCACTTACCAACCGCGTTTGAAAAAGAGGGTGTGTTCCATGGCCCTTAGACTCGCTTGCTAAGATTCAAAAAATGGGTGCCAAAGCGACTTGCCGCTAGTATGAAACTGCCTTTAGTATTATGTGTAGTAATAATAAACCTTGGCCCTACACATAATAAACCTTGACACATGGGTGATGATTATAAGTGAATTTGAATATTTTGACCGTTGGACCGCACACTTCCTCAACATCATTCCGCTGCTACCCAATTGCACATTTCAAACCACTGAGATTTTGCCACGTCTCAGGGAACAGCCATTGACTAATTGACAAGTGGCTGTTTTGACACGTGGGTGGCATCTAATTGTCTCTTTCTTTCTCAATCGCGCCCCCCTCTCCTCATTCCTCCTCAGCTCTCTCTATCGTCTCCCTTGCCCGATTTTGCTCTCTTGATGCAAACCCACATCAATGCAGATGTGTAGTTTAGCTTTGTTGATCCATCTTTGCATAACGCACCTGTCAAAATTTTACCTTGAGGACTGATCTCTTAATTTGAGTTTGTGCTCAGCTTTCTGTTACTAGTTTTCATAAGCCGCCATCCATCCATACATCCTGCAGATGATGAATCCTCAATTTTTCTGATCCATCCATTTTGTGTTGTTACTTGCTTGGATCTGTCTGTGCTGCTGCTGCATTGGCATTCAGAAGGTGGATAAATTGACCGCATTCATTGCGGGGCTGATTTGATTGATTTGACTGCAAAAAGATGGACATTACTGTAGCATTACACTTGGATCATCTGACTACTGCCCAGCTTCCCATGACCATACCCTCTTCTGATCAATCCAGGGCAATCTTAGCACCCAACCTGCCTCACAATGGCACAGTCAGATCCACCCTCAAATCCTTTGTTCGTCAGCATTTGTTTACCCCGGAGGACATGCAGCTACTGGTGGCACCCCTCTTCACAAAGCTCAACGAGAAAGAAACAGTGGAGGATATTTACAGCCACTACCTCTGCCAAGCAGAGGTGGATGCATCTGACCTCTATGTTGATGAGGATAGCCTTATATTTTTCGGGCGAGAAAGTGGCAAGACAGTGGATCTGATAGATAGTGGGAAATTGGATGAGTACAATATCTTAGACAGAGCAACATTGCAGCTAAAGGTAGCCTTGCTATAGCCATTCATTTCAATTCAGCCTATCCTGCATTACATGATTCTGTTTCAGCCTATATTGCTATTTATAATTCTGTTTCAGCCAATCTTGCAGTGTATTATTTTGTTTCAGGCTACTCTGCAATAACTGATTGTCTTTCAGAGATTTAGTGTCTGATTATGGAGATTCGTGTCTGAAAATGGTGGTATTTCACAGAGGATTCCTCAACCTCTGCCAGAGACAGGAGGAAGGGTTTTTGTGGAGACCAAAGATGGCATAATACCTCTTTTGGGTGTGTCCCCCCTGCAGCAAGTATCAGATATGAAGCATTCTCTAGAGAAATTGACGGGCATCCCTGCAAGCCAGCAATTGCTGTCCTCCATCGGACATGCGATGCATGATGAATTCCATGTCAAAGATTTTGAGGGTCTTCACACCATTTATGAAGATAGCACCATTGATCTCTGTAAATCAGGTGTGTGCTCTGACATCTCTGCAAGTATCAAAGCAGTTGTCCCTGGGAAAGAGTGATGAACTGTAACAAAGCGAGGACTATAATCAGTTTACAACGTATTTTGATTTCAGGTGATTGCAACAACGATCAAGCACACAAGAGGATGCTGGTTTCAGTGAATGTGGTCGGTGGACTAGACTTTCAGCTTGTTGTGCAGGGGAGGGACCTTGTTCAAGCAGTCATGCAGGTTGTAGAATCTAGAACAGGCATTGCACCATGGCAACAGAGAGTCACTTTTTCAGGTGCAGTTGCTCTATTCATATTTTCATTCCCCATTTGCTCCAGAGCTTCCTTGCTTCTCCTTTGCAGTTTAGATGATCATGTCATAATTGTAAAGTCTACTATTCTCTGCCTCTGCTTCACAACATTTTGATTGAGAAAGCCATGTGAGGCTCCTTATGTATAATGTGATCCTTGTGGGGTTACCAGATATTGTGATGGCTTTCTTTTTGTCAGGATCTTCATGCTTCTTTGGAGTCGATGATGCATAGTCTGAACAAGGGAACATTGATCATGCATAGTATTGCACTTCATACATCACCCACTTGTTGGGCTCCTTTGATGCTTGACAAAATTTTTGGCTATCAACTGTTGCAGGAAAAATCATGCAGGAAAAGAAACCTCTGGGAGAATATTTCATTTACCCCGGTTGTGTGTTGCAAGTAACACTTTTCAAAAGCCCTTTGAAAACCCCAAAAGCTGAAGTTCCTTGTCCTCAGTCAGAAAACAGAGGTAATCTTTGCTGCTTACTATGGTTACATTATCTCCTATGGATTTTTATCCAGTATTGCCTGTGTGGATTAATGTCAGCGCAAATTGATTACTGGTTGTCTCTTTAATGGTTAAAATATTTTAGTAGCTTGCTGTTTTGATCATTTGCAGGACCCAGTGGAGATGCTTCAGCTCGAAAACCTGCAGCAAGGAAAATAAAGCTCTTTAGAATTACTTCAGGCCACATTACTGGAACCTTGACTATTCCTGTTCTTACGACAGATACAGTATCTGACTTGAGGCGAAAAATCAAGCGCTCACTACGCCCCCTTGCAGAGCGAAACTTCACCATCTGCAGTCCGATCAAAGAACAAAATCACATTGAAATCACACCCAAATCTAGTCCAAGCCCTTTGCTACAGAACTCATCTTCCTCACCTTTATCTCCAATTAGATCCAAAGGAAAAAACGCACAAATTTCTTCCTTCAGTCCTAATAAGTCCCCGCTGTCTCAATCCCATAAATCTAATCTACCTTCACATCTGCTGACACAGGGTTCTGCTGCTGAATCTAGAATGCCACCCAATTTCTTCATGTCTGATGCTCCTCAATCAACGCCCCCGAAGTCGTGTGTTCGCCAATTGCAGTCGAAATTTGGAGCATGTGCAGGCCAACCTCCCAATTTGGCGGAGGATCTACCAGCAAGCCCTGCTGGGGTTTCTGGTAGGGTTCATCCCTCAGAAACAATGAGACACTCGATAGAATCTCAACTCAGGGTCATGGAAATTAAGATTGCAGACAGTTCCACTCATTGTTTTCCTGATTCTGAAGGCAAAACGACAGCAAATGATTTGACTGACAACAAGAAAGGATTATCTGCCTGGTTGAGTGAAAGTATGCAGTCCTTGAAGCAGATGAAAGTACCATTTGTGGAATACTAATGGGTTTAGGGTTTAAGGGTTGCGTTTTAGGTCTAGGCGATATAAACTAAAGCCTTAATGGGCTGATAACCTTTTCCTATATGAAAAGTATCGTTGTCAACTTTAGGTACATGATCTATTATTGTAGGAATCAGAAATGTATAATGAGATCATTTTTCTCAATACAAGGACGTATTTACTTGATACACTACAAATTGCTAAGACTCTTAAAAATCTTGTGAGGTTATTCATTCCTTGCATACATACATACATTTTTGCAATTGCGTACATTTTTTTTTTGTTATACAGAGTTATGCACAACTTTTTTTTTTTATACTAATAGGTTATACACAACATACACAACTTGGCAACGCCATGTGAGGTGCAAACTCTTAAGATGTCACTATGCAGCGGCTGGATTGCGTACATTTTACAAATAGTTGCTAGTATGCAACTTACCATTTTAAATCAAGATTGCTTTTGCATACATCTATGCAAACGTATTATGAAAAGTGTTTTTTGTTTTTAAGTTTATGTTGATGAGCAAATTGGAATTGGAAACCAGATGAGCATGAAAGTTTAAAGTTCATCTCAACATCAAAGACACAAAGTGTCAAATCTCTATAGTCAATCATTGTAAAATTTGGATTCGATTTTTCAAGTCACGGTTAGTCTTCTAAAGTCATTGAGAGGGCAAATTTAGGGAGATTTTAGACATAGAGAGGTGAATAGCGATGTTGAGTCACACTTACCCCCCCATTCAAAGTGCTGATTTTTGAGTAGAAATCAATCTACCATGCTCTAGCATTGGTAACTCCTCCAAATCCTTGCTAAATATGGCTGATCCTTTCATAACCTGAAACACAAGAGCTCTGATACCATGTGAAGGATTTCAGATCATTCAAGATCCAATCCATGTCCACAGAAATTTATTTGGTTGCATTTGGATCACAAAAACTCAATGTACATAGTGAAGTAGCTTGAGATTGCCAATGAGCTCCAAAAATTTTCTACCTTTTCACTATGAGAGCTTGGAATACATAGCCAATTCGACTTCCTTCTTGAAGTTAGGTGGATTTCCAGCATGTAATAAGAAAGGTAACTCACTCTTCTTGCCCTAAAATAAAACCCTAGCCTAGATCCTAGAGTTATGCTTGGTAGGTAGCTAGTAGGTCAAATTTTCACCTTAAACTTAGGTGTAGGTCCTATAAAGTAGGGATGACCACCAAATAGACATGACTTACTCTCTTGACTTGATCTAGCCTACATTAGGAGTGGGTTGCCACACAACATTTTGGCCATACATGTGTGGAACCCAATTATGTACAAAATTTACACTATTCTTCACGGTTTTTTATCAAGCTAGATTTGCCAATTTTTGGCAATTCTTCACACTCCTCAAATTTAGCTTGATCTATTTACAACTCTCTTGCTAGATGAATGAATGCTTTTAGAAGTGTCTAAAAAATCCAGCTACAGAAAAGGAACTTTTGAGACTCCAATAGAAAATGATGTCCATGAAGGATCTTTCACCACCTCTTAAAGGATCCCTTACAAGATGTTCCACAAATGTGTCTATATACATGTAGCACGCTTCAAAAACTGTACATCATGACATGCCATGGATTCCAAGGCATTTTGTGCACTTGAAGATACATAAATTAAACTATTAAGTGCATACATAATGTTGCCAAAGACAACTTGCCTTGCTTGATCCATATGATTGAGCCTTGATGGCTCCATCTTGATACTCAAGATTCTTCTTGGAGTCCTTGGGTCTTGAGCTTGCTCCTCCACTTGACTTGACTCTAGACCATCAATGAATTGAATAAGGTGTTGATCCAAAGGTGCTTCTTCAAGTTTACAAATCTTCCACTCTTGAAAGATCACATTTCCACCATTGACAACTTCTTTGATGGAAAACAAGTAGATTCTACAATCTCTACTTGAAGAGAAAAACACTACCATTATTCCTATCATTGAAATAGGATAATATTTGGTCCATACATTGGAATAATCATGCTCAAAGCATGTGGACACAAAGATTTCCAAAGCAAATGATGTTTCATCTTTTATGACTCTATTCAAACTATTACAAAAATAGTTATCCAATGAAATTGCTTTATCAACAACAAATGTAGATTTCAAAGCATCTCATTTTGTTGTCTTGTCATACAAAGTAATAAACACCATGAATCTTAAATGTAAGAAACAAGTCACCTCATGTCTACTAGTACTTTCCAAAAAATATTCAAAGATAGTAGACTCTCCAATGCTCACCACCCTTGCAAGATGCACACTTGAATGGACAATTTGCATGCAATTTGATGACTTGGCCATTGTCATTGAGGACTCCCTTGGAACTCTCATGCTTTGAGACTGATCCTCAAGATCTTCCTCCTTTTGATGCTCCTCCTCAATGCAAGCAAAATCACACTTTGCCAAGATCTCCTCCTTTGCCAAGCTCACCCTCTCAAAAGCAACACTAGCTTCCAACTTAAACAGTCTTCCATGCTTAAATCCCTTTGCAATGCAAACATCATTCTTAAAAATGGAACAAACACCATGCTCAAAGTGGTTATCCAAACCACTTTCCAAGAGTTGACCAATACTTAGCATATTCTTGGTGATTGATAGTACATAAAAGGACATTTTCTAGATCCATACGTATTGAGAATTCTAGATACACAGAGATGGCACCAACACCATCTATCCTACACTCTTCATCACTTGCAGTAAATACAAACTTTTTAGCATCATTGAATGAGTGTAAGGTTGAGAAAAAATCATTTTCACAAGACATGTGGGAGCTAGCCCCACTGTCGATCCACCAATTGTCTCTTGAATTGCTATATTGCTTGTTGGTGAGGATGTAGATGCCATCAAGAATACATCTACTTCATCCTCCTCCTCCTCCTTTGCAAGGTTTCCTTGTTTGTCCTCCACTTGTGCTCTTAGCCTCTTGTAGCATTCAGATGCATAGTGCCCATTTTTTCCACAGAAGTAGCATTTTTGCTTTGACTTGTCCTTTGAGCTTGATGCATCATCCTCTTCTTTGGCCTCCTTGGGATGCTTCTTCTTTCCATTGGTCTTCTTTTTGCCCTTGAATGAGAAATTGGCTTTCTCATCTCCATCCTACAAAGACAATGAGCTCATTCTTGCCTTGGTGTGGAATATCCTACACTCTTCAGCCACTAATACACTATGAAGTTTTTCTATAGTTGGCAAAGTTTTTTGGATGGCAAAACTTTGGACCAAATTTGAAAAGTCATCTCCTAGACCATTAAGAACAATTTGTACAAGGTCTCCATCAGAATCTTCTCTCCAATGGAAGCCAACTCCCTGTTTAGAGACTTGATTCTGAGTACATAATTTTGTGCACTCTCCTCACTTCTCCTCATGCTTTGCAAAATTTGATTTTGAAGCATGAGTACTCTTGAAGTGTTACTAGATTCATAGATTGACTTTAAAGACTCCCAAGCCTCTTTAGCACTAGTACATGCTGATATTTCTCTCAACAAATCATTGCTCACATTCATCTTCATGCAATGAAGTGCAAGCCTATATCTCTTCTTGTATCTAGCTAACTCTTGTGCACCTAGAGGTTCATCTTCATCTTCAATCAAGAACTCATAAAGGTCTTGGAGCACCAAGAGTGACTCCATCTTAACCTTCCAAATAACATAATTTGTAGAATTCAATCTCTCACTAGCTTCTAGAATGTATGCTCCAGTAGATCCCATCTTACTAGTGACTTCTACAAACAAGAAATAGACTTGATTGACTTGAAACTCACAAAGGTCTCACACTTGCAGTGTTTCAATCAAATTTGATTTCTAATCCAACAAATGGACTTATGATCACAGTTCTGTCACTCCCTCACAAAGCTAGAATGAAGATAAGATGAAGTGAAAACCACTTTCAAACAAATCTTGCCAAGAAATGGATTTGATTGTCTCTAGAAACTCACTAAGGTCTCTCTTTTGTAGTTTTTCACTCAAATTAGATTTCTAATCCAACAAATGGACTTATAATCTCAGTTCTAGCACTCCCTCACAAAGTTGGAATGAAGATAAGATGATGTGAAATCTACTTACAATCAAATCTTGCCAATTTTGGTTATTTTTTGGCTATTTTTGGACAATAACATGACTAAATTTCTCTCACACTTTTTGATGTACTTTCAAGACCTCTAGAGAACCCGATTTCAGCCTAGATTAATTATATTTCATAACCCTATGTCAAATCTAATCAATGGCACTCAATCTTGGTAGCTTATCCTAAGATTTCCACCAAAAATTACATCAAAAGCTCACAAATTGAATTTCTTTGGATTAAATGAATACCATGCATTGAATGCAGGTTCAGAGGTTCCCACACATGTGGATAGTAAGGATTTGGACCCCTACTAAGTTTGGGATCAAATCTCCTCACCAAATCAAGATTCTAGCTTGCCCTCTCAATACTAGTTTTTAGCACCAAAACTTGCTAAAAATGGATCTGCATTAGATCAATGGATTATGCTCTTGTACTTGGCTCTGATACCAGGACCAAAAATGGATCTACAAAAGATCCACAAGAGTGATTGGATGTTTGCTTAACAATCTATCAGAAAACTAGACACAAAAAAGTTGATCTAGATTGGCAATTTGACAAACAACAAGCATTAACAATCAAAACCATTGATCAACATTGAAATCCGAGACCACACATGTGTACTACAGGCTGTAGTACGGCCTTCAAGCTAAGAAACAAGTAGAAATTTATTTGGTTGCATTTGGATCACAAAAACTCAATGTACATAGTGAAGTAGCTTGAGATTGCCAATGAGCTCCAAATTTTTTTTATCTTCTCACTATGAGAGCTTGGAATACATAGCAAATTCGACTTCCTTTTTGAAGTTAGGTGGATTTCCAACATGTAATAAGGAAGTTAACTCACTCTTCTTGCCCTAAAATAAAACCCTAGCCTAGATCCTAGAGTTATGCTTGGTAGGTAGCTAGTAGGTCAAATTTTCACCTTAAACTTAGGTGTAGGTCGTATAAAGTAGGGATGACCACCAAATAGACATGACCAAATCTCTTGACTTGACCTAACCTACATTAGGAATGGGTTGCCACGCGGCATTTTGGCCACACATGTGTGGAACCCAATTATGTACAAAATTTGCACTATTCCTCATGGTTTTTTATCAAGCTAGATTTGCCAATTTTTGGCAATTCTTTGCACTTCTAATTGCACCTCTTTTTCTAGATTTATTTTTAGTTCATCAAGGATAGTCATTGAACACAATAAGTCATGTAGCGTATCCCAAGAATAACTTATCATTCATCTATCCATCTTCAGATCACATTGTAGAGAGATAGGATTTTTGTGCATACTGCAAATTTGAGAAATCCATGTCACTTCAGAGTTGATTCATGTGTCTCATTCAGATACTTCTCTTCGAGTCAACTACAACAAGATTAAGACAAATTTAGTTAAAATTTGTTCAATCTTCAATCTAGTTGCACGTTCAACGTGTTTCAACTGCGTGTTCAAACGGCGATCCGGACCTTGAGCATGCATGTTGCCAGTAACAACATCCCCACCAACAGTTTTTTTTTTTTTTTTTTTTTTTTTTTTTTTTTGGGGGGGGGGGGGGGGGGGGGGGGGGGGGGGCGAGAGTGGATTTACAGGCATCCACTAAAGCAACTACATTGCCAACAACAACATGAGAAAATCAATAGCCAAGGTCATGAAACCAAAGACGACAATGTGACTGAGGGAACAAGTATTTCGAGTCATCTCAACACTTTTCATAGTCTCATGGAGCAAATGAATTCAACTGGCTCAAAAATTCAAAACTCAGATGCTGTGATGACTCTATTATCGAGTCTGTCTGAAGCCTATGAAAATTGGGTCATGACAATCTCGATCCAGGAGCATCTAACTCTATCAAGAGTAATTTCATTTCTTCTACAAGAAGAAATTAGGAGATAAGCCTCATCCTCAAACTCAAGATAAGATTCACAAATATTATATTCAAAAAACTAGAAGTTTAGATCAAACAGATCTACACAGTCAGACTATTCTAACAAAAGGAGCAACATGCAATCTGGGTTAGATTTTCACTCTGGGTTGAATTTTTTCCCAGGGTCAGAGTCTGGCTCATGTTCAAATAATAACTCTAGGTCAAATTTTTACTCAGGGTCGAATTCGAATACTTCATCCTACCAGCCAAAGCAGAGCCTATTCTACAGATAATGTAAGAGAATTGGCCATCTTATCAAGGAGTGCAGAACTTTAAAATTCAACAATGAGAAGAAGAAGTAGTTTCAACAACAAGCAAATTCTGCTTTAGCCAATTTTTTGATCTAGCAATTAAATGAAACTGAAGCAGCCTTCTTGACCAAGGTCAGAGAAAATCAAGATATCGATTCCTAGTACCTAGACTCACGAGCAACTCAACATATGACTCACCACAAGGACTGGTTCAAGGACTATCATACACCCACTCTCAAATTGTACAGCTTGATTTCAGAGGGGTGAAGTCAAGTTGCTGACCAACGTTCTCCATATTTCAAATCTGACCAAAAATCCGCTCTCAGTTAGCAGAATTACAGATTTAGGTCGGAAGGTCGAATTTGGCACACAAAGCTGCACAATTTTTTACGAGTCTCGAAAAGTTTTAACTTTCGAGAGAAGAAGTGACAATCTTTACAAAATCAGCCACTACAATTCTTCTAATTGTCAAGTTCTTTACACTTCCACTTTTGAATCAACTGATATGCCTTTGCATTTCAGATTAGGCCATCACAATTGTAATAATATTCAACAAATGTCCAAATAGAATTCAGTACAAGATCAGTATCCAATTAACAAATTTGAACCTTCTTGCAAAAGCTGTATTGCTAGAAGTCCTACAATTTCTGATACAGTCCATACATTTGCTAGATCTCGTACACATGGACATTTGTGGCCCTTTGCATACTATTTTCACAGGGGGAGCTGTCTACTTATTGACTTTTATTGATGAGTTCTCTTGAAGGACTGCAACTTATTTCTTGAAGAACAAATCAGAGACCTTCAAGTTCTTCATGCAGTTCAAGACATTAGCAAAAAAATTGAACCAGAGAAGAATCAAAGCTCTACGCTCTGATGGAGGGGGAGTATTTATCTCCACCGAGTTCAAAGTCTTTTGCAAGGCCAAAGGAATACAACTACAAATTAGCTACTCATCTCAGTCCAAAAGTGCAGCTCAAAGGAAGAATCAGACACTCATTGCGAGTGCCAAGAACATGCTGGCCCATGCCTCTCTTTCAAAAAAATTCTGGGCAGAAGCTGTTACTATAGTAGCCTACTTACAAAATCAATCCATCAACAAAGCCCTAAATGGCAAGACACTATATTGAAGCATCACTCACAAATATTAGAGTGCTTGGATGCAAAGCTTTTAATCAAATCTCTGCTGATCAACAAAAAAATCTGAACAGAGGGTTGAACAACAACAAATTAATTTTTATTGAACTCAGAAAGCATTCACGAGCAGAAATGTCACTTTTATGAAAGACCAATTTTTTTACCACAAAAAAAAGGCTGCACAAAATTCCGAACCCAGGGTCAAACAATCAATTTCTGAACTCAAGGTCGAACAGTCAATTTTCGAACCCAAGGTTGAATAGTCAAAAATCGATACTGACTCAGAAAATGAGTCAGAATCTCAACTGATCGAATCACATCAGAGGGTCAAATTTCAACCAAGAAGGACAATTCGACCCAAACAGCCTTCATCCCGATTTATGGATGATCCAGCCTATTACTTTTTGTAGGAATCAAATACAAATTTTGAGGCAAAGTCAAACACTGATGCTGACCAGTGCAAAGCAACAATAGACACCAAATGAATATTACTAAACGAGAATGGTTTCCATCCAAACTCAGCACACTCGAATTTTTAATTCAAGTCTGTATCAGATTTCTTCAACAACTCTTTATGTAGATGATATTCTACTATTCAGTATCAATCTGAATCTGATGTAGGATCTAAAATGCAAGTTAGCACTGGAGTTCAAAATGTTTGATAAAATTCCAGCCAACTACTTGCACGGAGTACAAAAATCGACCCAACAAGACAAACCTGATGGTAGTAGATTACTTTACAACGACTCTGACAAAAGAGCACCAGTTCAGATTCAACGACAAGTTAAATTTGAATATCAAAGTTTTTCAGGATCCACATTAAGGGGGAGTGTTGGAATTCGATGCTCGGTCTCAAATCCATTTATTAATAAGCATCCTGAAAACTTTAAAAAATCAAGAAAACAGAAGGCTCGAGTTTTTATTAGCAGAAACATTTCAATCGTGCTGGGTCGGGTCGGATTGGTTCGGAATTTTTTTGAACCTTCACTAAATTATCCGAGCGCCTTTGAACATGTTAGGTTTGGACCGGGTCTAATTTTTCTGACCTCGAGAAATTTGACCCACAACATATTTTTCGAACCAGTACATATTTTTTGATCCTTTGTATAAAATTCGAATCTATGTAATTTTTGAACACTGTCAGTCAGAAATCCCCAGCCCAATGACTTCGCGTTGGAAGTCCGCCTACATTGTAGAGTCTGAGGCGATTTTAATAAATGTAGAAAATTCGGTTGTAGATATTTTTAGTATATCCCTAGAATCTTCATTAGAAAACTGCTTCTGATATACTTCAGCAATTTCAATTATCATCTAATATCTAAAACTTTTGATAGTTGTTTTTATCAAGTTATTCAGATAGTTCCATTGCATGTGTTATCACACACAACGATCAGATGACTCTGTAGCTAGCGTTATCATGTTCAACCAACTGAAGTAATAACTTCAAGCCATTGTACTCATCTATTGATATTAATCAGAGTACATTTCGTCCCACTATAGTTGTTGTTCCATTGCGCATTTTCTAATTCTTTCATTTGAATTATTTTGCTGCTAACTATTGCATCCCAGAATATCGAACCGACCCAGACAACCTCCATCTAGATTTATGGATGATGCATCCTGCTACTTCGTGCGAGAATTATATTCAGTTTCAGAGGCAATGTCTACAAATGATGCTGATCATTGGAAAGCAACAATGGACACAGAATTTGATTCTTTGATAGAGAATCAAACATGAACAATCACTGAGCTGCCAAAGGATAAAAAATCCATCTCATGCAAATGGATTTTCAAAGCGAAGTATGATGTTGAAGGAAAGCTAAATCGGTACAAGGCTAGACTGGTTGCCTAAGGTTATTCCAAGATTCTAGATCTAGACTATTCTGAAACCTTTAGCCTAGTTGTCAAGCATGCTTTGATCAGATTACTACTCTCCTTTGCAGCTACAACAGATCTCGAAGTCCATCAAATGGATGTCTAGACTGCTTTTCTCAATGGGACCATTGAAGAGGAAATTTTCATGGCACTGGCTAAATGATACGAGCTGAAGGGCAAGCAACACCTTGTATGTAGAATACACAAGGCACTTTATGGACTGAAACAGTCACCCAGAGTATGGTTCCTGAAGATAAATGCATTTCTCATTGAGAAAGGTTTTACTCCAAACTCAACAAACTCAAATGTCTACTTCAAGTCTGTATTGAACTTCTTCATCATCATCACTCTCTATGTGGATGATATACTATTATTCAGTAACGATCTGAATCTGATGAAGGAAACGAAATGCATGCTGGCCAAGGAGTACAAGATGACTGACATGAGTCCAGCCCACTATTGTCTAAGAATCAGGTGAGAGAGAAAATGCTCCGAGCATATTTTTTGGTGCGACAATCTCATTGGGAAGCGTATTTGCCCTTGATTGAGTCTCCTATGATAGGGTATCACGTTTTGTTATTGAGTATAGGACAAGAATCTGATGAATTATGATTGATGAATCATAGTTCAAATTCTAGTTATATTTGATCGTTTAAGAGAAAGATTACCTGTTGTTAGCAACTGTGCAAACACAGAGAAAATATTAAAAAAAAAGAAATAAAACTCCGTGGCATGTGTTTTGTAAGCCCACGTATGAATGTTTGCCGATAAACTTCTACTATGGCATGTGTTTTTAAGTCCATGAGTAGAATCTTAAAATAATAAAATAGCTTAAACTTAGATTTAGAACTTAGACTTAAGAAACTTAAGATTAGAAACTTTGTCTTAAGTTTTCTTAAGTTAGAAACTTTTTTGAGGTTCTAAGTCCTAAGTTAGAAGTTCTAGAAAGGCTAGAAATAAGTTAATCCCATAAGTTAGTGGATACTTATGGAAGACCCTCCTTGCCATAAAAGGAGAGGTATTTGCCATGTAAATAACACTTTTGAGATTAAGCTATCTTGTTATCTATTTTGAGAATATCTCTCTATTTCGTTTGTGTTCCCTTTGGGAAGGTGCATAGCTTGAGGGAAGGTGCTTGGGCCTCCTGTTGCCTCATTCTCATTGGTTTATTTGTGGCATGTTTTATTTGTCGATTATTAGACGCAACTTATTTCCATCCCCTTTTGGGTGTTCATCTAGGTCCTAGTTTAGATGCCTTGCTAGTTGGGTAAGCCTTAGCAAGAATTGGTTATCTCTTGTTTTTAGATAGTTTTATTTCCATTTCAAGCACTAGTTTGGTAAGCTTTAGTGCATTCATTCTTGTAACTAGTTCCGTTTTGAAGCTTTGATAGAAACTAAAAAAATGGACGATCCTCTCTATACTACACGACATCGTGAGTAGATCTAGCCAACGCAAACAAGATTTACTTCCAACATTGGCGTCGTTGCTTCTCTTTAAGATTTTCTACATAGCTTTTCTCGTTTTTTGTTTTTTTCGCTCATGTGCTTGTGTATATGCTTGCTTGTTTTTTTTCCTCTTCACACTACAGTACGAGACTTTTGTGAGAGATTTCAACTAGTTTAGTCTAGTTTAATCATATTTTGGTAAATTGTCAATAAGAGGACAAAACTCATTTTAGACTTAGAGATTAACTTTTTGAAGTTATATTAGTTTAAAATACATTCAATAAACATTTTTTGAGAGTGTGGGAAAGTTGGTACTCGAGTTTGAGAGAGATTCAAATTTGAAATTTGGGTACATTGAATCTAGACCCAAAAATAATAGGGTTTACATTTTGGAGGGAAAGCCAAGTGTCCAAATAAGGTTTAGAAACTCTACAAAAGGATGTAACTCGTGGAGAGACACATCTTCTCTCTTCTATCTCTCATTTCATCATTATACATGGTTCTCTTTGGGTTCTACTACTCATTGGTGCACTATGTTGGTGTTCTCTTGCAATTCTATGTGTAGAATGATCATTTATTGCTATTTTTGGTTCCACACGTGTGAAATATAGTAGGGTACTATAATTGTATGGACAACAAACATATTTTATGTTTGGCTCATGTTTGATCAGTATCTCTTAGAGTTTGCATCTCATTTTGTATGTAGATGCTGATTTTTCTACATTGGCAAGATTGTTGGTTTGCTCCTTTGATCAATGCATCATATTCTTGCTTCATTGCTTCAAACCACTCCCTGGAATTTGTGCAATAGCAAAATCACAATCATGAAACCATGAGCTGTCGTTGGATGCTTCTTGATGGCTAGTCATGAAGGCATCATGATCTGATTCTTGAATAGGCTAAGATGCTTCTACAACTACATTTGCCATTTGATTCGACTGTCCCTTGCTATTTTTTCTAACTTGTAGTATGCTACAGTCTTGGATTTCGTGGTTGGAACGCTTACAGTATCTGTAGAACAGTTTCTTCTTTGTTGGCTAATTTGACTGCTCTTGATGCTGTGTTGGCTTATGATTTTTCCTCTATGGCTTCGGCCTTTCTTCTTCTACTTAGTCGAGCCTCTGTTGGTGTACAAGGCGTGAGAGTCAATAGTCAAAGAATTGGAGGATTTGTTCCTTCGAGTGTCTTCTTGCAATAACATTGCAATGACTCTTGAAAGAGTCAGATCTGAATGTGTCATGATGATCATTACCCAGCTATCATATGAGCTTGGCAAGCATGAAAGCAGTGTCATTACTACGTCTTGATCGTCTATGACAGATCCGATAGTAGCCATTTGCTTTAGCAGGTTCTTGAACTGGTCGATGTGATTCTGCAAGGAATCAACATTTGTCATCTTGATGGAGTAAAATTTCTTTCTCAAATGTAGCTTGGAAGCTTGTTGGAGGGTTTGCGGGTCTCAAGACAACCCTAACCTTAGTTAATAAGTGAGAGGGATTTGGCACCCTTCGTGTGTAGGTCCAACCCAATGATCACATAGTTATTTGATATTTAAAAAGTCAATAAAAGGACTTTAGGCCTTTTTGCAAGACTTTTAATGTCGCAGGCCTAAATGTCAAGTTAGTGAATAAAGTTGGGGTTCCCACCAAATTTCAATTTCAAATTGGTTCTCTCCAATTTTGAATGGGTTCCCACTCTTTTTTAAATTTGAATAATTAGGGAGGTAGAAATGGACCAATAGGATTCTGAGGCCATGGTCCTCCTCTCCATTATAAAAAAGGACCAACTCGAGTTTCCTACACATGTACATATCTTCATTTCAATAAAGCAGATTGGTTTTCTTGTGAAATGGATTTATGAATGTCCTTACTCTATATCACTTTTCCTCCATCTCTCATGCTTTTCATTGTATTTGCTAATTGTTGGATCTAATAGTTATTAGGATTGCATGTTCTTATGTTTTTTGTGAGAGAGAAGAGAAGAGAGAGAAAGAGTAAGCTATCTTCATTGTGGATCATAGTGTTAATGGATGCGTAGTGTTAATGCTTAGGTTAATGGATGTTAGAGATAAGATGTGGATCTTCCATTCATGCTAAAATCTGAGATATGCTATCGCTCTCATGGGAACGAACCTACGCGTGACAACTAATTTCATCTCCTTGATGCTAGAATAATTAGATCTTGGGTTGAGGATAGGCAAGGAAAGAAGCCCATTGCATTTTCGGTGTCGTTGCCGGGGAGCTACGCCAATTTTTCAGTTGCAACATATTTGTTGGATGGTTAGCTTGCATTAGGCATCTTGTCGTGGCATGAATAATGTTAAAACTGCATTTAGGGTTAATTTGGAGGTAATTTTGCCTGATTTGAGTGAATTTTCTTGTTTGAAATCTGATATGATTATCAAACGAAGAAAGCCATTCAGATCACCAATCTTAAGATTCATCTGAATTTGAGAAATTAGAAAAAACAACAAAAATCGATCAAATCTACCAGATTTTGGTCAAAAAGAGGCAAAAACCGTCATTAGAGCTAATAACTTTTTACCCTCTTTCAGAAAATTTTCGTCGAGTTGCAAGCACCTTCGATTTTGATCACAAATCTTCAGTTTGAAGGGCAAACATTTCTTCCCAACAGATTTCCAGAAACATCAGGAAAACCATCAGAAAACATCAATAAATCACCAAAACTCTAAAAAAATACAGAAAAGAACCTTCGTCTGATTTACTATGCATAGGTGTGATTCAGATCTATCTTTTGCCAGGTCAGCAAAGAATAATATCAGAAATAGAAGGTATCTCAGAGAATTAGTTGTCATATTGTCATATTTTTGTCAAAAAATGTCTCTGTTTTGCAAAAGTACCAGTATTATCTTGATTCTTCGCCAGAACCTTTATCGAATTTTTAAATTATTCTATATATAGTAATTTATTATTTTTGAGTTTGGCGACAACATTAATTCTATCAGAATCATAAAAAATCTCTATTTTTTCCCTCGCCAAACTACAGAAACTGTGTTTTTATGTGTCAGGAACCTCCGTCAGTTCTACCCTAGCTTTATTTGAGTCAGGTTCTCTGTCTGAAAGTTTGGCGAAGGTTATTTTTATGAATTTTGTCATGAAAAATCTGATCAGAGAGTTTTTATCAAAAATAACATTGTTGAATCTTCGCCGAGTCAATCTTCATCTAGAAAATTTTTGCCAGTACTATTTTTAAGTTCTTATTATCCAAATCAAGTCTCTGTTAAATTTTGGGTCAAATATAGTTCAATTTGATTTTGATTCTGAGAATTTATCATTCTTAGAAGTGTCAATCGCTTGATCATAGATCTTTTTTCAAAAATCAGAAATCTGATTATTGTCAAGTGAAAGGAATTTTGCAGATCTGAACTGAGATAGTTCTTGATTGAAAATCTAGATCCAATCTCATTGACTGATTGATTTGATTTGAAAAATGGCTGCTCCTGGAGGTGCTCCTCAGGAAGTCAATCCAATCATTGTTAGGAAATTACCTCGGTTGGATCTACCCAAATACAATGGATTAACGGATCCAATTAGATTTCTCCAAATCTATTCTGAATTTTGTGAAGTCTATGACGAAGTTTTTCCTCAAGATAAACTTAAGCTATTTCCAATGGCCTTAACGAGTGCAGCACAAGATTGGTATTATAATCAAGATGAAACTGAACGTATGAATTGGAAAACTATTAAATGAGCACTTATCACACGGTTCAAACTTCGGAAGTTTATGGAATACTCTTTTCTACTTCTAAGTAAAATTAAAATGGGAAAGCGAGAAATGGTTTGAGATTACATTGAACGGATAAAACGCCTCAGATCTGAGTGCGAACCTAAGTTGATTAATGAAAATGCCATGATTATGTGGTTTTTGTCAGATCTCCCTAAAAGGATCAGACGTGAGTTGAAACGCCATAATGAGTACGCAATTTTGCAAAACGCCATGGGAAGTTTGCTAAGACTTTTTCTACCAGGGAGAATGTCTAGTGTTTCATTTGTACGGACAATCACACAGCAAATGAATGTCCTCAATTAAAAAAACGAATAGAAACCAATATGTGGCATTTGTGCAATTCACCTGATCATGAGACTGCTTATTGCCATTTTAATCCTCGGATTATCCAACAACAATATGCCCAAATGGGATATCAGGAACCCCTTTACGGAAAGGATCCTACAGCCAAACATCGTCTTGGGTATCCAGAGAGATTAGCTTTGCCAGCCCCACCGACCGGCTCCTCTGGCTAATTTGATGGAACCAGAACCTTACAGAGAAACCGAGCAATAGAGTTATGGTAATGAAAGTGGACCTTCAGAACAATATGCTATTTATGCTGCCGCACAACATCAAGCATCTAGAAATTGGACCAGAGCGCCACTTAGATGCTTTGCATGTGGAGAAAATCACAGAGTTGCAGAATGTCCAAACAAAGACAAATTTGTATCTTTTCGTCGTGACTGTGGTTATGGGCATTACTACAAGGAGTGTCCAGCAAGACTGAAGTCGCCACCGGTCACAGCTCTTGTAAATTTGATAACAATTAAGCAAAGTCCAACAACTCGGACAAAACCAAGTGTACCCTTGATGGTGGTTACCAGAGCACAAAAGTAGAAAGAGCCTGTAATAGATGCAATACCTGCTGATTCTATACCATTAACTGATATACCAGCAACATCTGGAGTCTATCCAAATCTCCATGTAGAAGAAAGAAGGTACAAGGATATGAGGCAATGGATTAAACATTTATAGGAAGAAGAGGAGCTTTAAGTCGCTAAAGCAGTAGTTGAGTTCATTCTTCACCAGCACAATCACCAAACAATCCACGTATAGATATGAATGCTCAATTGCATCATCATGAAGAACCCTTCAAGATGACTGAACCAGAAGCGCCGCAAACAGAACTCCTCATGAGTATTTTGTCTAGTAAGCTCAATATTATGTTGGGAGAGTTTCCAAAGTTGGTGCCAAATGCAAAGGAAGTATTAGTGTAGAAGTTAACTCAAATTGAACCAGAAGTCTATCAAGAACCACTTTTTTGTGCCGGATTTGAAGAATCTAATGAAGTACTCCATGTTGGAGCAACCTGAGAAAGTGAGCAAAAACATATCACTCTGCCGATACACATAAGCAATTTTCAAAAGAGGCAGCCATGATAGATGGCAGTTCAGGACTTAACTTGATTTCTACAAAGCTATGTGCGAAGTGGGACCTTACAAAGATAAAGCCTACGACTTTCGCCATTAAGCTGGCTGATCAAACGACAGTCCACCGTTCGTGGGGAATGGTTGAAGATATACCTGTCAGAATTGCCGAAGTACAGTTCGTCATTACTTTCGTAGTGATGGACTTATCGGAAGCACCAAATGTCTACCGAGTCCTATTGGGACGCCCATGGTTACGAGTTATGCAAGTAGTTCATAACTGGGGTACTGAAAAAATCACTTTTGGAAATCGTGAACGAGCAGTCAAAGTTGATCCTGTAATTTGGACTATTAAACCAGTGGCTTAAAAAGAGGATGATGATTCATCAACAACGGATCATACTTGTGACCCACTAGTAAAAAATTGGGGAGTTCATTACGACTCTCAAATTGATATTGTAAACTGGAATCAAGCTCTTGCAACGATTGATTGTACAGTAGACTATATGTGTCAACAAGATAATCAATCCGATCCGAACGAGATTTCATTATTGGATTGAACTTTAGATACACCGATTACTTTTCTACTAAATGTGTTGAATGTGGCTTGGATATCAACAGAGCCCATACCAGACTCGATTGAAGATGAACTCATTCCTATGAGTCATGCGTTGACTTATGATGACTATGCAGAACTTACTGATGAGCAAATTCTAAATCATATAGAACCGACCAGATTTGGAGTAAATAAAATATTTATGATGAACCAACAGTAAAACCGCCAAAAGCAATTATATTGAAGGAAGACAAGATCACATGATCAATGACGAAGAAACAAGATAAACAACATTATAATACAGTTCTGAAATGAGAAACTCCACCTCAAAAGATTGATTTAAAAAATGTGCCACCCCTACTGGATAAAGAGAAGAGAAAAGTTGACAAAGATTATTCAAAGTTCTAGCAAAACATCACCATCTAGGAAGTCTTCACCTACGAAGAAGAATCTATCTTCTCGGAAGTCATCACCTCCACGATCAATTTCTACTAAGAAGGCTAAGCGAAGATCCAAGTCTAATCCTTTTGATGAAGAGAAATCAGAGGAGGTCCAACATGATATGCCAGAACATTTCAAATGCTATACATTAGATTTAGGGTTATCATGTTACCAAAAACACATCGAAAGTTGTTTACACTGGCCTAGCTAGGACACAGCCTATGAATCATGCTGAGCCAAGAGAATCAGAAAAGATTGTACAAGTTGGATCACAACTTAATCTCAATAGTATCAAGCACTACAGAAATTGCTTATTAAGTATCAAGATTGTTTTGCATGGACTTACATTTATTAGATAGGTTCAGAGCTTCAGAAACCTTTGTTGAGATTTTTATAACTTATTTTCACAGTATTGAAGAAGCCTACAAATTTTGGTCCAAAATCAAGTAGCCAAACTAGTACATTGTCTAATGGACCCTCCAAATCAGCCTATAAAAGGGCAGAATTTGATTTCATTTCTCACTTGTGCTAGTGAAGCTCTTGTCAATTTTTCCAGTGACCAAAGCCTTCAAAACTTTCTATACTGCTTTCTGATATACACTTGCGCTCCTTACTCTCAATTTCTAATCTTTTTCCATCATGTCTTCCACAGACACTTTTTAGTCACCTCGTTATACTATCGATCGTGATGTCCCATCTGCAACGGACATCATGATACTTCCTAACACAAGCATGGTCACTCAATGGATGACCCTTGAGGAGCCTCTGCCCACTGCAATGAATATTCATGAGAGAGCCTTCTCAGGGAGAACTAACATGGATTCTATTAACTTTGCCTTCAGTACCTGGAAGGAGGAGAAATCCAAATTTTACATTATTTTCCAGGGAGCCACACACAGAGTGCGTGTGACCGAAGCCGCCCTTGCTGCCATAGGAATAGCGTCTGGTACCCAAGCCTCACTGAACCATAAGCAAACTAAATATGTTATTAAGCTTTATATTGACACTAACAATGATCTATATTGGACTAGTGATGGCTATCTTCTAGATGCCGTTACTGATCCTGCCATCCATGCTTTTGCTCGGCTCCTCAACAATTTTTTTATGGTTGGCAACCTTAGGAGAGACCCTATCTTTTTTTAAATTTTGCATAGGATAGCTGAATCCTAGGCAAAGATAACCAAGGACCCTTTGGAACCATATAATTGGTTTAAGACTATGTTTGGAGAGCTCAAACGAGCTATCAAAAGTAATACCAAGCAGCAGTTTGGTGCTTCTTGTCCCTCCTTGCAGCCTCCTATCTTGATAACAAAATCCATGGTTTTAGTATGGATTATGTGCTCTCTATTTACAAAGAGGCATTGGCCGAATCTTCCCAATAGGCATCGAGTTCACATACTCATCGTCATCCACGCAGCGAGATTGTTGTTCCTGACTCACCTCCCGCGACACATCGACGTACTAGGCAAACAACTCCAGTCGTGCTTCCACCCCCTGCTGCAATTTGCACTGAGCTACCTCTCCCTCAATCCACTGATGCATCCCTTGCCTCCGCTTCCTCACAAGGTCAATCTATGACAATTGGATCTACCATTCTAGTCACAGTTGCCCAGGCCGCCTCCTCCCCATAGCTCTAAGTTATTTTGCCAAACACCCAATCATTCATGGATATGTTCAATGATTCCAATCCACTGGGCCCAAATGAGATCTTTGAAATGCCCAAGAGCCCCGGACCCTTTCAGCTCCTATCCCTTGGAAGAGGATTTGAACAGTTCCAAGATACCGCTACTGGATTTGATGATTCTTTCTAGATCAATCAGCACGATCAAGTTGAAGCCGCACCAGACAACCTTCGGGTCATTCATGTTGTTCTATCTCCAAAGCAGTTCGATGCCGCGGTGCTCAAAGATTTTAAAGAAGTAGATATCTTTGAAGAAGAAGAATTGGCCACACACTAGAGGCTAGTTTGCACAATTCCTATCATAGCTGTTCTTATCACTCCTTCTGCTACTGCTGTTCCTACTACCGTGGATTCTGGTGATGCAATGGGTCTTGTTTCTAACCTTGCGCATGTGATCCAGACCATGATTGATGAAAAACAAGAAATGTCCAAGCACATAGCCAATCTTGGGACAGAGAATACACTGATTAGCCAGAAGGTTATTTAGTTAAATTGAGAACTGAAGATTGCTAGGAAATAGAGGCAAAATCTGAAGCTGATTTGAAGAAGGCCAATGAATCCACTCAAAGACGAGAAGATTACGTGGCCAGTCTTCAGAATGAACTTCTAACGGCACAAGACAAGGTTGACAAGGCGGTCCAAGATTCAAAACAATAGGTCTTGTTGCTGGCAGGTCAATTGGACTTGGCGGAATTGGGACACAAATGACTTCAAAGTGAATTGGACGCAACCACTCTTGAACATGATTCCTATTTGCAAACCCAAGTGCTTGATTTCCCAGTCACACCGAACGAAATCAGATACTTGTTCCAAAAAGTGAAAACCTACCGTACTACATTGGCGGGGTCTCAAGAAAAATTTGACAAACTCAAAAGGACGACAACCACTGAGCTTGGCAAAGCAAAGGCAATTATAAAGGACTATGAGAAAGCAGCCACACAGGTGTTGTAATCCGGGCCGCAAATCCCAATTCCACTCATGCCGCAGTTCTCCCCTTAGCACCAGGAAGAGACACGAATGGATATAGGGTTGGATGCGAGCATAGTGTGAGAAATTGGCAAAAATCTAGCTTGGTATTTTTTATGATAGAAGTTTGTAAGTGAATTTCACATGTGTGGAGGATGTTCCCACGTGTGGAGAATTGTAAAGTAGATAAAAATGTTTGATATAGGGGTCTTATAGAATTTCATAGTCAAGCATTTAGGTGTAGGATGTTGATAGGGTCAAATTTGGCATAGATGGCAAATTATCCATTTCCACTTGCAATACCACTATTGAGCCAAAATAGAGTAGGAGGCCAAACTTGTGCCAATTAGAGTGTAGACAAGTGTAATGCTTTTGTCTGATGAAGTTTAAGAGGTCCAATAGGATTTAGAGGTGGAACCATGAGTGGTCCAATAGAATTTGAGGTTTGCTTGAAAATGGTCCAATAGAATTTAGAGGTGCATGGATCAATGGTCCAATAGGATTAAGAGGTGGCAAAGTGTGGTCCAATCATAGCTAAGCATAGTGGTAGCTCGTGGATCTACTAGTATCATTGTACTCCTCATTTGGATCTAATGGATTTTGAGATTGAGTGGATTTTGAGTGTAAGTGATTTTCTAGCTTTCTCTCTCTACCAAAGAACTATTGATGATTTTCTCTCTCTACTCGAGAAGAGCAGCTTGTTTTTACTTAGATTACTTTTGGAACACTTCCCACATGTGTGAGTGAGAGTTGGAAGTGATTGAATGCATGTAGTAGTGTGTTTTTGCCATAGAATCAAAGATAGATCTTGAATCTCAATCTAATCTTGATCTTGGTGCATCTACACACCTTAGGAGATCACAAGTACATGTTGTGGATAGTCCACACCTATGAAATCAACATGGTATCAGAACCTACCTAAGGTTACCATGCATTTTGATCCATTTGAGTGAAAATTATTCATCAATCTTGAGCTAGAAATTGTCAAGATCCATTGTCCTAGCTATCTTGTCCAATTTTGGATCAAAAGAGATCAATAGGGCATTGATTGGATCTGACCTGGTACTGTACAAAATCAGGTGCTCAGACACGTGTGAGGAACATCCAATTTCAATCTGGGAGTTCTGTTACATGGTTGATTAAAAAATCTTGTTAGATAGCTTGTTTTGAAGCTATTTTTGTCTAGTTTCTGATGCAATTAGTTTCATTCCATTTGGTTGTGCCAATCAAAAGTTATAAGATTTTGAAGAAGGTTAGGTAGGGCACCTAGACCTGGGTGGACACATTTGGTTTGGTCAAGAGATTGCTTGTTTGATCCAAAATCATAGTTGAATGCTTACCAATCTCATCTATATGTGATCCAAGCACTGTTTTGAGATCTTAGCCATTTTGTTTCATGCAATATCATTGTATTTGAGTCAAATTTGGTTTCTTAGTGTATTTCACACGTGCTAAGAGTGTTTGATCCTAACTTTGCCCATACTCCATCATTTGATGTGAAGTAGATCTAGTTTTGGAGAGATTGAGATAGCTAGTGAGAATCATCTCACAGTTTGTTGCAAGATCTTGCATAGGAGATGGTAGCACAACCATTATTGGATCCTATAGTGAGAGAGAAGCAACATTTTTTTGTTCATCACTTTTATTTATCTCCACTTTACATGAATTCAATGAGTTCATACTTGTTGCAACCAAGTGAGAGATTGTCTACTTCCAAATTTTCAATATGGAAGCTGAGGATGGAGTCCATCTTGATACTGCAAGATGTGATGGACATTGTACTTGGGATTGAGGAGGAGCCTCAAGTCCTTCAAGAAGTACAAAATGACAAGAAGAGAGCTAGGATGGCTCTCCACTACATTAAGATGAATGTCTCTAATGAGATATTGAGGGAGATTGGTGATTGTTCTACATCCAAGGAAGCTTGGGATTGTCTCAAGTCCATCTATGAGGCTAAGAACACCTCTAGGCTCCTCACTCTTATAAATCAAATCTTCCAAAGTAGTCAAAAGAGTGATGAGAGTGCATGTAATTATGTTTTGAGAGTCAAGGATATTCATAAGGAGCTTGCATGTATTGGTAACTCAATCAATCGTGAGCTAGTCCAAGTCATTCTCAATGGCTTGAGAGATGAATATGACAACCTTGTCCAATCCTATGCCATTAAGGAGGAGCTACCAAGTTTGGAGGCCCTTCAAAGTGTGCTTATTTATGAAGAATCAAGACAAGAGTACAAACTCTTGAGGATGGACAAGCTATCACTCAATCATGATGATGGCAAAGCTCTATTTGCCAAGCACAAAGAGAGGAGTAAGAAGCAACATCATCACTTCTCTAATGACAAAGCTAAAGACCAAGATGGAGAGGAGGAGGATACCTCTCATGCTTCTAATTCAAATCTCAAGAAGAAGAAGATCAAGTGCCTTTATTGTGGCAAGAAAGGCCATTATGCCACCACTTTCTTCAAGAAGAAGAATCAACTCAATCAAGCCAACATCACCAATGAGAAAGAAGACTATATTGCATCAAGCTTCTCCTCTTCCACCTTCAACAAGGATGACTCATGGTATATTGATAGTGGAGCATCTTCACATATGTGTGGCTCCAAGCACTTTTTTCATCTATTATGCCTTATGATGGAGTCGAGAAGACCATATACATTGCAAGTAAGCATGAGTGCAATATTGAAGGAGTGGGGATTATTCCCTTGAAGCTTGCATCTTCCAAAGATCTCTTTCTCAACAATGTTCTTTTTGTCCCAAAGCTTACAAAGAACATCTTAAGTGTTGGCCAACTTCTTGATAGTAGCTTTGATGTCAATTTCAATATTGACAATTGTGTGATCAAGAAGAATGGTGAAATCCTTGCATATGGATCAAGATTTGAAGGCATCTACAAATGGGATCCAAGTGAGAGTGCAAACTCTCTTGATGTTTCTTATATGTCCAATATTTCAAAGGAGGATGATCACACAAGATGCACATATCTCCTCTCTTCAAGTATTATGGTGTGTGATTATTCCTTATTATTCAAAGCATATGTTGAGAAGAAATTCTCATTGAAGATCAAAGCTTTGAGGAGTATTGGAGCTCTTGAAGGAATAGCACCATATGAAGTTTTATTCAAGATGAAGCCTAAGGTTGATCACCTTAGTGAACTTGGTAGTGCTTGCTTTGCACATATTCCCTTGGAAACAAAAAAGAAAGGATGATCCAAGCTCATGGATCATGATTGGATACTCATCCATCAAGGAGGCCTTTAGTGTCTTTACACTCTCTATTTCAAAAGTGATTGTGAATAGAGATGTCACATTGCATGAAGATTCAATCTTGGAAGTGGCCGAGATCAAGGCTTCTCAAGAAGCATCACAAGTTATCTTTTTTGAAGGTATTCAAATTATGATGGGGCCAATGTGTGAGGAGGAGTTTCTTCTTCATATGATTTCAAGAAGATCTTCAAGATGCATGGCCAAGTCTTTATGGCTCACCTTACATGGCAAAGAGGGGCATCTTTCATGTTGTATCTACTACAACACATTCATATATGCTTCTCTTCCTTTGCTTGAAATGCTATCTTGCTTCATTGAATTTTTTGGATCTCAAAGTTCAAGAAAAGCTATACTAGTTTAGTATGATGCTTATGGTACGAACATGTTTCTTATCATTATTGACTTAGATGTGTTTCCAATACTTTTTGAAATCAAGATATTGTATTGTCAAAAGTATGCTCTTGGTTCTAGTAAGAACAAGATTGAGCTTGGTACTCACTTTTTTGAAAATCATGTTTTCACATGTTTTAAGGCAAATTGTAAACTCCTCTTGAGATTAAGTGAAGCTTACATCCTTGAGAGAGTAACTAGCCTAAAAAAGATCAAGATAGTCTTTGATATCAAGATTAGATCCATCATGGATATAGTTCATTGTATGTGGACTAGTCAAGCTAGAAAGCATAATCTTGATAATCATCATTGTTTCACATCTTATGATCTTGATCTCCATGATCCTTATGAGGCTTGGAAGCCTCAGATTTCTCTATTTATGGTGCATCCATCATGAAAGTGGAACTTTCAAAGCAAAGATCATCATCAAGCATGGAGGAAGCCCATGATCATAGTGGCATATTGGTGGAGCACTCTTCAAAGGCATTGGCAAGAGATCTCTACCAAAGAGATCTTATCATGGATATGGTGAGGGTGCTGCTATGATGGATCCCCTGGCTGATCTTCACTTCTTATGCATACCAAAGGATCCACTCAAAAAGATTTACAAACTTCTCAAGTGATCTAGTACCTTTCCAAGCTATTTTTTGAGGAGGAGTGTGAGAAATTGGCAAAAACTAGCTTGGTATTTTTTATGATAGAAGTTTGTAAGTGAATCTTACATGTGTGGGGGATGTTCCCACGTGTGGAGAATTGTAAAGTAAATAAAAATGTCTGATATAGGGGTCTCATAGAATTTCATAGTCAAGCATTTAGGTGTAGGATGTTGATAGGGTCAAATTTGGCATAGATGGCAAATTATCCATTTCCACTTGTAATGTCACTATTGAGCCAAAATAGAGTAGGAGGCCAAACTTGTGCCAATTAGAGTGTAGACAAGTGTAATGATTTTGTTTGATGAAGTTTAAGAGGTCCAATAGGAATTAGAGGTGGAACCATGAAAATGGTCCAATAGAATTTAGAGTTGCATGGATCAATGGTCCAATAGGATTAAGAGGTGGCAAAGTGTGGTCCAATCATAGTTAAGCATAGTGGTAGCTCGTGGATCTACAAGTATCATTGTACTCCTCATTTGGATCTAATTGATTTTGAGATTGAGTGGATTTTGAGTGTAAGTGATTTTCTAGCTCTCTCTTTACCCAAGAGCTATTGATGATTTTCTCTCTCTACCCAAGGAGAGCAGCTTGTGTTTACTTAGATTACTTTTGGAACAATTTCCACATGTGTGAGTGAGAGTTGGAAGTGATTGAATGCATGTAGTAGTGTGTTTTTGCCATAGAATCAAAGATAGATCTTGAATCTCAATCTAGTCTTGATCTTGGTGCATCTACACACCTTAGGAGATCACAAGTACATGTTGTGGATAGTCCACATGTGTGAAATCAACACATAGACCAAGGAGGAGCTCCAGACATTCTACACAATGTCCACCCAACCTACTGAAGCTGGTCCATCTTCATCAAGGGCCAGAGTCTTATTTTAAAAACCCATCACTATTGAGGATCAAATCTAGAATTTTCTACATCAGCATCTGCATCTGTCCTCGAGGGGTGGCTGGATCATTAAATTCAAAACCTCTGAGATAGTGGTCAGAAAAGAATTGGACAGATTACCCACATTGGGAGAGCAGTTGACATGGCATAAGACAATTTTTGAAAAGACGTTTGATTCCATTACGAGCTACGTTGCCAACCCTCGCCAATTGCGAGTTGATCCTTATTATTTGCCGATGCCAAGACGCAATAAATGGAAAGATTTGGGTGTGCAATTGGATCAAATCAGCATCCACATCCCAAATTGGCCCATAACTCATCAAACCATTAATTGGCAAATTTTAGTCAATTTTATTAGAGCTCTCCAATTTTATGGTGCTGAGTACCACAACTCATCAGATCCAACTGTGAGACAATCGACCATTTTTGCGAATGATTTGTCCAAGTTGGCATCCACTGCTACGAGATGGGATGATTGCCTACCTCCATTGGCATTTAATCCAAATCTTTTGATGGCGTCCGATAAAGTCCAAGACCAGTTGCCCATCGCAAGGTTATACTATCGTGCAGCCATGTTGAGAGGTTCTTGGGAGTCAAGGTTTTTGGCATGGATAACTTTCAATTGGCTTGTCGAAACTAATAAGTGTTTTTTTCAGCACAAGTACGATTTCAATATGGAGCACCTAGACTCTCATGGAGAAGGTGCAATACCATCTCATCAAGGTACAACATGAGACTAACCATAGCCCGAAGTGAATAAAACTGCGAGGTGTTGTGGGACCGACACTAGTTTTGGTGGGGGATACTGTTGGAGGGTTTGCAGATCCCAAGGCAACCCTAAGCCTAGTTAATAAGTGCGAGGGATTCGGCACCCTGCGTGTGTAAATCCAACCTGATAATCACATAGTTATTTGATAATTAGAAAGTCAATAAAAGGACTTTAGGCCTGTTTGCGAGACTTTTAATGTCGTAGACCTAAATGTCAAGTTAGTGAATAAAGTTGGGGTTCCCACCAAATTTCAAATTCAAATTGGTTCCCTCCAATTTTGAATGAGTTCCCACTCCTTTTTAAATTTGAACAGTTAGGGAGGTAGAGATGGACCAATAGGATTCCGAGGCTAGAGTCCTCCTCTCCATTATAAAAAGGGACCAACTCGAGTTTCCTACACATGTACATATCTTCATTTCAATAAAGCAGATTGGTTCTCTTGTGAAATGGATTTATGAATGTCCTTACTCTCTATCACTTTTTCTTCATCTCTCATGCTTTTCATCGTATTTGCTAATTGTTGGATCTGATCGTTATTGGGATTGCATGTTCTTATGCTTTTGTGAGAGAGAAGGGAAGATAGAGAAAGAGTAAGCTATCTTCATTGTGGATTGTAGTGTTAATGGATGCGTAGTGTTAATGCTTGTAGTGTTAATGCTTAGGGTTAATGGATGTTAGAGATTAGATGTGGATTTTCCATTCATGCTGAAATCTGAAATATGCTATCGCTCTCATGAGAACGAACCTATGCGTGACAACTAACTTCATCTCCTTGATGTTAGAATGATTAGATCTTGGGTTGAGGATAGGCAAGGAAAGAAGCCCGCTACAAAGCTATGTTCCACACTTCATATAGTGTGCTCAAGATGTCCCAGAATTCCTTGGAGGTTTGAGCGTCAGACATGGCCAATTTGCATGTTTGAGATGTTGAGGATGATCAGCACAAAAGCTTTTCCATCCTTCAACTTCCATTGGGAGATTGCAACATCGTCGACTTCGGGCCTTGCCTCTACACATGTAACAATATCATACAACTCCTTTGCCATTAGCACAATTCTCATCTTAAATTTCCACAGATGGTAATTAGCTCCATCAAGCTTGTCCATGATAGGATTGGCTTTCGCTTGGGAATCCATGTGGAACAATAGTCTAGGTGATGATAGTAAATACCAGTGTCCTAAGAATGAAAATCTAATGCAATTTCAGAACAAAAAAATAATTACTCTATCGACTAGTAGAGTCAGATTCTATGGGAAGCTTATCAGGCTATAGAGATAGCTCTGATCATAAAACTGCTTAAATAATCAGATGAGTTCTGATATAGAGGTTCTGATACCATGCTCGGGGAAGGCTGTGGAACTTTCCTTGGTGCGTGCACTACCGGTTAACAGTAGGCCAAACACAAAAATGAAACTAGAGCTAGTTTGCGCGATGGTTGCGGAAGCAAGAGCAGACAATCAGACAAATCAATCAGAAAGTCAGACAGTGGGTTGAAAACATGCAATATTGACATAAAATCTAAATGCAGAACCAAACAATAATTTATTCAGATCAAGTATAAAGAAATACAAGTCAGATAATGCTGGTAAGCACAAAACTATAGCAAATGAAACCGCATGCTCACAAAGCTAACTACACTCTGTAACAAAGCTTATGTTGACAATCCATCTGAAAGAAAGAATACTTGAAGACATCTACAATGTCTGTCTTTGATAAGCTGTGTTACATACCTATGTAACTAGCAGTACTTCATATCTCTATTGGTCCATTTAGTGTCGGGGAGTAAATGGCAAATTATCCTTGGATAAAGTTACCCTTAGGATTAAGGGTATGCGCCCTTGGATAAGGATAGGCAAGTGACTATACCTTGGGCGAAAATATGGAGTCACGAGACCCTTGGATAAGGGGTACCCTTAGGATTAAGGATAGGTGCCTTAGATTAAGATACTAGTGTCCTTGGTTAAGGACATGTAGATGTCTATGCCTTGGATGGAGGTATGAAACCTAGAGAGGTGTTAGAAAGTCATTGGATAACTATTTTTCTAAACCTTGGGCCTCAATTTTGAACCATATCATTGTAATGGTCTAGGACCAAAGTATACATGCACAACTTGGGGGCAATGGGACCTAGTAGGAGGACACACTTCTTTTTACAAGTAGAGGTGAGGAAGTCCTCCAAATCCAAGGTAGATCCTCCAAATGTCCTCCAAACAACCTGCAAGTTTCAAGATGCTCCCCAACTCCAAGCTAGGATGCCTCCACCTGCAAGTAAGGATCTGCAAGCCTCCAAGGATCTCTCCTCCACCTGTGTCCCTACTCTTTAAACACAAAGATAGATAACAAGCTGGCCTCAAGTATTCACCACCCAACCATAGCTAGATCCAAGCTCCAAGCAAGACCTATCTAGCACCCACTTGCTAACCATAAACAAATCACAAGCATACCACAACACTCCATAGCATACTCAAGATCCAAACCCTACTTATGTCCCATACCATAAGCAAGATCCAAACCTCAAGCATACTATAACAAGAAAGCACTCTACACACTAGTAGCAACACTAGAGCATAAGCCAAACAAACAAGAGAGATCTCTCCCTCCCAATGGGCGCCCTACTACCCTCATATAGATGGCCCATGGACCCCTCCAATGCACTATGGAGTTCTGTGCTCATCCAATGAGAGAGAGAGAAGCCTAGGGGAGTTAAAGAATCTCCAAGAGCCTCCATAGGCTTATGTAATGTCAAGAGACTCCTTCCATAACCTATGACTCTTTGAATGCCTTTCTTGTGGGAGTTGGAAACTCAATGGACACTTTAGAAGGGCGCCCTCCTACTAGGTCCCATTGCCCAAGTTGTGCAAGTATACGTTGGTCCTAGACCAATAAAGTGATATGATTCAAGGTTGAGTCCCAAGGTTTAGAAAAATAGTCATCCAATGACTTTCTAACACCTCTCTAGGTTCCATACCTCCATCCAAGGCATAGACATCTACCTGTCCTTAACCAAGGACACTAGTATCTTAATCTAAGGCACCTATCCTTAATCCTAAGGGTACCCCTTATCCAAGGGTCTCGTGACTCCATATTTTCGACCAAGGTATAGTCACTTGCCTATTCTTATCCAAGGGCACATACCCTTAATCCTAATGGTACCTTGCCATTTAGCCCCCAACACTAAATAGACTATAAGGGGTCTGAAGCACTGCTATTTACATAGGTATGTAACACTTCTAAAGTGTCCTTTGAGTTTCCAACTCCCACAAGAATGGCATTCAAAGAGTCATAGGTTATGGAAGGAGTCTCTTGACCTTCCATAAGCCCATGGAGGTTCTTGGAGATTCTTTAACTACCCTAGGCTTCTCTCTCTCGCAGGGAACTCCATATGCACTGGAGGGGACCATGGGCCATCTATATGAGGGTAGTAGGGCACTCATTGGGAGGAGAGATATCTCTCTTGTTTGCTTTGCTTATGCTCTAGTATTGCTACTAGTGTGTAGAGTGTTTTTTTGTGGTAATATGCTTAGGGTTTGCATCTTGCTTACGGTATGGGACATAAGTAGGGTTTTGATCTTAAGTATGTTATGGAGTGTTGTGGTATGCTTGTGATTTGTTTATGGTTAGCAAGTGGGTGCTAGATAGGTCTTGCTTGGAGCTTGGATCTAGCTATGGTTGGGTGGTGAATACTTGAGGCCAGCTTGTTATCTATCTTTGTGTGTAAAGAGTAGGGACACAAGTGGAGGAGAGATCCTTGGAGGCTTGCATATTCTTACTTGCAGGTGGAGGCATCCTAGCTTGGAGTTGGGGAGCATCTTGAAGCTTGCAGATTGCTTGCAAGACATTTGGAGGCTCTACCTTGGATTTGGAGGACTTCCTCACCTCTACTTGTAAAAAGCTTGCATCTCAGCGTCAATGTGCGCTTGAGCGTATGAATAATCAGCTTAGATGATCTAGTTCTTCAATATGTTTATGAATGGATTACAATAGTTATATAATTTAGATGAGTGTATAAAAGACGGCGTGGAGCCGTTGTGTCATTAGGAAGAAGATTGTGGTTGTTGTAATTGAAGTTGGTGGCAGAGTATACAAGATGAGCGTGAGGCTCGATAAGTCGGATTTCTCATATATGTCGGATTTCTCCGATAGGTCGTCTGAGGACGCTATTTTGATGAAGTCCGATATGTCGCTACACTATCACATGCACCGATAGTCATTTAGTTTACTAGAATAAGATTTGCAAAACATAATGAAACTTTATTGTAAAAGTATCAATATTTTGTGAGAAGAGACATGCTCTCCATCGTTGGACTCCCCACATAACTTACACCAAAGATCACTCTCAAAAGAGAGAAAGAGGATAGCCATCACACTCCCCACCAAATTTTTACCAAAAAATGCTCACAAAAGAGGGATAGAAGGCATGTTGTCCATTGCTGTACAGATGCACATAAATGTGTTCAAATCATAGCCACAAATCCATTGTGGATAGGGTAGCTTCAGCGCATTATTTCAAAGCTATATATGCTATACAAATAGCTACACCATTAACTTATCAATCAACGTTGCCATTAGAGAGTTGTTTAAGAAGTTTACAACAGTGGTGGGCCTCCATCGCTGCCTTCCGAGTAGGATGTGCTTCAGGTTAAACACAATAAGCCTATAAAATGCCCATAGTTGGCCATCGACTATCATAAACTTGGAAACTTATGTTAAAACAACATCATTCAATGACTAGTTTCTACATATCATCTGAGAGCATGTAAGAGGAGAGTACCCATAGCAGGAGTAGAGAAGAAGAGAGCATACCAAGTAGATCTTCTCGTAAGCAAGTAGGGCGCACTTTCTATAGGTATGAAATCAGAGAATCTCCTCTCAGTGTTGTGAGGAGGAAATGTCGAGAGCTGCAGATTTATATAGAGTCATATACCAAAGTTTTCGAGAAGGTGTCATGCATTCAAAAAAGGGTGGGAAATTAAGTTTCCCTCCATTATGGTTACAATTTAAAAATATTTGTATGGTAGTTTCTTTACTTCTTAAAGAGAATTTTTTTTTGTTATCGAAGCATCGGTAAGTTAAAAACCTTGTGTTTTTAGAAGAGACTATACGTATGTGTTGGTCTGTATACTAGATAGCCAGGCAAGGTAATTAAAAATGATGAAGAATCCATGAGAGAGAGAGAGAGAGAGAGAGAGAGAGAGAGAGAGAGAGAGAGAGAGAGAGAGAGAGAGAGAGAGAGAGAGAGAGAGAGAGAGAGAGAGAGAGAGAGAGAGAGAGAGAGAGAGAGAAGTGTAGAAAAAATCAGAATCTACACACAAAATGAGATGCAAAAACTAATAGAACTTGATCAAACTTGAATGAAATGATAAAGTATTGTTGTTGTCCATACAAAACCAGCAAGCTACTGTATTTCACATGTGTGGATCCAAAAATAGCAACTATAGATCATTCTACACATAGAATTGCATGCAATCACAAGTATAGTGCACCAATGGATAGTAGAACCCAAGATAACCATGTATAAGCATGAAATGAGATAGAGGAGAGAGAAGATCACTCTCTCCACAAGTTACATCCTTTTATAGAAGGTCCAGACCCTATTTGGCCACTTGGCTTTCCCTGCAAAATGCTAACCCTTCTATTTTTGGGTCTAGATTCAAAGTACCCAACATTCAAATTTGAATCTACTCAAACTCGCCTTCTAACTTTCCCACACTTTCAAAAAGTGTTTATTCAAATGACATTTAGACTAATGAACTTTGAAAAGTCAATCTCTAAATCTAAAAACAAAGTTGGCCCCAATATGCCAAATATGAGTGATGTCCTATGCTTCATGAACAAGTCAACAACATGGGCATGAGATACATATGTTGAAAGTGAAAGTTGTTGATTCTCATGGTAATCCATGCATTGAAATCAATGGCACAAAGCTTCATGGCAAAGAAATGATTTGCCAACATTCATGGCTTAGAAAATATTCAGTGTTCAGTTTTTCTCGTGTGTATGCTCCATCACGATTTGGTACTTATTCTATGGCATTTTCTCTCTCATATCCAAAGATCTCTTTGATCAGTCTCTCTGACATTGGTTGTCAAACATGGGCCACCTATAAAAATAGGATATAGTTGATCTCAATAACAATGTCCAGGCTTTTGAAGTTCATATATAAAATTTTTAAATTAAATCATCCAAGCTCAAGAAGAAGAAGATCAAGTGCTTTTATTGTGGCAAGAAAGGCCATTATGCCACCAATTGCTTCAAGAAGAAGAATCAACTCAAGCAAGCCAACATCACCAATGAGAAGGAAGACACTATTGCAAGTGATGGAGAGGGATCTCTTATGGTCTCTAGCTTCTCATCCACTTCTTTCAAGAAGGACGGCTTATGGTATATTGATAGTGGAGCCTCTTCATAGCTCCAAGGATTCTTTCTCTTCTATTGCACCTTATGATGGAGTCAAGAAATCAATATACACTTCAAATGATTTTGAATGTCCTATTGAAGGCATAGGGAACATTCCCTTAAAGCTTGCATCCTCTAAAGTTCTTTCTCTTTCTAAAGTGCTTTATGTGCCTAAGCTTACTAAGAATCTCATTAGTGTTGGCCAATTGCTTGATAATGGCCTTGATGTAAAATCCAATGTTGATACTTGTACTATCAAGAAGAATGATGAGATACTTGCATTAGGATCTAGATTTGGAGGCATCTATAAACTAGATCCAAATGAATATGTGAATTCTTGTAATTTTGCTCTTGTGAACAAGCTCTCTATGGAGGAATTATGGCATAGGAGGTTGGGACATCCCAACTACAAATCCATGCTCTCTATGATCAAAGAGGCCAAAGCTATTGGCTTGCCAAAGTCATTCTCCAAGAAGATCAAGCCTTGTGAGGCTTGTGCTATTGCTAAATCTCACAAAAAGCCATTTACAAGATCTTCTATCAAAAGCAAGCATCCTTTGGAGTTAATCCACTCAGATGTGCATTTCTCATCAACTATAAGCAAGGGAGGAGCCACTTGTTTTGTTACTTACAAGATTCACTTGGATATATCTTCTTGATTCTAAATCTATGGTGTTTGATCATTTCCTTATTTTCAAAGCTTATGTAGAGAAGCAATTCTCATTCAAGATTAAAGCTCTTAGATGTGATGAAGGTGGTGAATATATCTCCAACAAATTTCATGATTTTTGTGACCTTGAAGGCATTAAAAGAGAGTTCTCTTGTGCCTATTCTCCATCTCAAAATGTATCTCCAATAGAGTTCATGATTTTTGTGAGCTTGAAGGCATTAAAAGAGAGTCCTCTTGTGCCTATTCTCCATCTCAAAATGGAGTGGCCGAGAGAAAGAATAGATCTCTATGTGAATGTGCAAAATCTATGAGAATTGAGGCATCTTTGCCCAACTTCAAGAATTGAAGAAGACTCTCCTTGGATTTTCTCACCAAGAAGATCCATGAGAGGTAGATCCGAGCCTAAGAGGCTCTCATATGTTGACAAAGGCAAACAAGTGGATCTTGATTTCACGAATGTTTTTTATGTCTCTCATGAAGAGCCAAAGAATGTACAAGAGGCACTCAACACCCAAGGAGTGGTATGATTCCATGAAGCAAGATTATGATGCATTGATCACCAACAATACTTGGGAGCTTGTGGATCCTCCATCCAACAACCATGTGATTGGTTGCAAATGGGTATTTCGGATCAAGTACAATCATGATGGAACCATCAACAAGTATAAAGCAAGATTATGTTCCAAAGGATTTGCTCAAATCCATGGCCTTGATTATGAGGAGACCTTTGCACCCGTTGCAAAGATGGTGACAATAAGGATTCTTATTTCTCTTGCTTGTTTCTTTAAGTGGAAGGTGTTCCAATTAGATGTACCCAATGCTTTTCTAAATGGTTATCTTGAGGAGGAGATCTATATGGAATAACCTCAAGGATTCATCAAGGATGAGTCCAAAGTGTGCTTGCTCTTCAAAAGTCTTTATGGACTCAAGCAAGCACCAAGATCATGGTATTCGAGACTTAGTTCTTTCCTTATCTCACTAGAATTTACTCTTAGTGACTATGATCCTTCCATGTATCTAAATTTTGTTGATAGTAATATTGTCATTTTTCTAATTTATGTTGATGAGATTATTCTTTGTGGAAGTTGTATCAAGCTAGTTGATGAAACTAAGCTAGCACTTGGATGTGAGTTTAAAATGCAAGATCTAGGAGAAATACATTACATCCTAGGCCTAGAGATTGATTTTTATGAAGATCATGCTTTTATATGCCAATCTAGATATGCTAATTCCATATGAAAAATTCTAAGAGCATAGATACTCCAATGGAGCAAATTGTAAAAGATCCTAATAAAGGTGATGAAAGATCCTTTGAGGACATCACACTTTTTAGGAGTCTTGTAGGCTCCTTGATTTAAATTACCATTACTAGGCCCGATTTAAGTTTTTGTGTGCACAAATTGAGTCAATTTATGCAAGATCCTAAGAATCGATGGCCAAGAGGATTCTAAGATATGTATCTTCATCTTGTGATTATGGTCTACTTTATAAAAGTGAAGATCTATCCACTGTTAGCTACTCGGATTCGGATTTTGCAAGTGACAAGATGGATCGAAAGTCTATTAGTGCATACACTATCTTTCTTGGAGGCAATCTAATATCTTGGCTTTCCAAAAAGCAAGATACTATATCTCTCTCGAGTACAAAGCACTCACTACAACCACCAAAGAGGTGCTTTGGATCAAGAGATTATTATTGGAGCTAAAGTGAATCAAGGAATATGATCTACCAGTGATCAAGTGTAATAATATCTCAGCCCAAGCTCTTGCCAATAATCCCATATTTCATGCAAGAAGCAAACATATAGAAGTGGCACACCATTTTGTGAGAGAAAAGCTTATTGGACGAGAAATCTATTTGGGGCACGTCAACTCATCCTCTTGTATTGCCGATCTACTCACCAAGCCTTTGAGCAAAAGTGCTTTCATCAAGCATAGGTCTAATCTTGGAGTTATATCAAGATCAATGCTCAAACCTTCATAGATAATTTTTTAGGAGGAGTGTGAAGAATTGAAAAAGATTATCTATGTTAGATATAGGGGTCTTATGTTTCTTATATCAAGCATCTAGGTGTAGGATGTTGATAGGACCAAATTTGGCATAAATGGCAAATTACCCATGTCCACTTGTAATGCCACTATTTAGCCAAAATAGAGTAAGAGGCTAAACTCGTGCCAATTAGAGTGTAGACAAGTGTAATACTTTTGTTTGATGAAATTTAAGAGGTCCAATAGGATTCAGAGGTGGAACCTTGAGGGGTCCAATAGAATTTGAGGTTTGCTTGAAAATGGTCCAATAGAATTTAGAGGTGAATGGATCAATGGTCCAATAGGATTACGAGGTGGCAAAAGTGTGGTCCAATCATAGTTAGGCATAGTGGTAGCTCGTGGATCTACTAGTATCATTGTACTTCTCATTTGGATCTAATTGATTTTGAGATTGAGTGGATTTTGTGAGTAATTGGTTTTCTAGCTTTCGCTCTCTGCCTGAGATCTCATGATGATTTTCTCTCTCTACCTGAGGAGAGCAGCTTGTTTTTACTTAGATTATTTTTGGAATACTTCTTACATGTGTGGGTGAGAGTTGGAAGTGATTGAATGCATGTAATAGTGTGTTTTTGCCATAGAATCAAAGATAGATCTTGAATCTCAATCTAGTCTTGATCTTGGTGCATCTACACACCTTAGGAGATCACAAGTACATGTTGTGGACAGTCCACACATGTGAAATCAACAAGATTTAGATCTTATGCACTATTGCTTGTGAGTCAAAGTATGGCAAACTGGCAATGATATCAAAGCAAGTACGTACGCGAGATATTAGAGAGATTTCGCATGACATAGTGCCAACCTTTCATCACTCCTTGCGAAGCTGGTAAGAAGTTGTCTCGTGTTGATGATAGTGCACAAGTTGACGCTACTTTATTTCGTCAACTAGTTGGGAGTTTGATCTATCTTACGACTACACATCCTGATATCTGCTATGTTGTAAGTCTGATTAGTCAATTCATGTCATCACCCACTATGGATCATTGGAAAGCCGTGAAGAGGATTTTAAGGTACGTGAAAGGTACACCTAACCTTGGCTTGGTCTACAAAAGACAAAGTACTTTACCTAAGTTGCAAGGCTACGTTGATGCTGATTGGGCAGGAAATGTAGATAATAGAAAGTCAACAACAGGTTATGCTTTCAATTTTGGTAGCGGTTGTTTTTCATGGTCTAGCAAGAAGTAGGACACCATTTCTCTTTCTTCTACAGAAGCTGAATATAAAGCATTAAGTTCTACTACTCAAGAAGTTATTTGGCTATGTAAGTTGTTGAGTGAGATTGGTATAAAATAGGTACATCCTACTATTATCGTCTGTGATAGCTAAAGTGGAATACAATTGGCTAAGAATTTTGTCTTTCACACGAGAACAAAACATATTGAAGTGAATATCACTTTGTGCGTGAAAAGCTACAATCTGAGGATATAAGTAGTACACACTGTTCTACGATGTTACAAATTGCTGATATATTTACAAAAGCTTTAAGTAAAGAGAAGTTTGAAACTTTTAGAGCTAAACTTGGCTTAGATTTTGTTATGTAAAAAGCTTTTGCTTATAATACTATCATGGAGGTATGTTCCATGAACATGGTAAATCTTAAAGTAAAGAGAGACGCTGATCATTGAGGGAGAGACTTAAAATAGCAATGATCGACTTATACAATGCTTTCTAAATTTGACGGTACCACGTGTGCCCAGTTCTAGAATTATCGGGCCATCTTTCTTTTACGAGCCCTTTGAGTGCTCTTAAGCAATTTATCTTTGTACTTGTTATTAGTGTGAATACATAGTTTATGGAGAGCTATTTTTCGTCTTGTCTTGTCTTGTTGCACTTGATGTTGTGCTGTGGTGATTGATTCGGTCTGGTTTTAAATCATATTCTCAACTTGTACTGCATGTCAGCTCTCAAAATTACCTAGACATGTGTAGATCATGTAACCTGGTTTGCATGTTGCATGCACTGATTGCATGTCTCTTGCATGCACTCTGAAGGACTATGTATGTTATCTAAACTTTTGCATGAGGGATGGTCAAGAGGCTGGAGAGGTCGATTTGTTGGAGGCAACAACCTTCCCATCAGCAAGGTTTTCTCCTGATCGCTTAAGACTCCAAAATGTTCGCATAATCGCGAAACATGCGCTCCTACTCCAAAAAAAATTTGGTATTTGATCCACCTCAAAAAAGCCTTGTATGCAATGATGCCAAAGCATATAGGATTGCCAGCTAGCGCATCCAATAGATACCCAAATTTTGCACCGAAATGGTAGCATCCGCATCTGTCAAAAATATAATTCGATTCGCGTATTTACAGAACAACTTGAAGGTGGCATCCTTTACCATTGAGATTTTATACCCCTTCGTAGGTACAAAACAGTTGTTCAGAAAGTGTGCGTCGTCATCCACTACATCTCTGTTTGTGGAAATGATGTTACCATCTATTGGTAACCCTAGAGCTGTGCAGAACATGTCCTCAGAGATTATAAAAAACCTGCCTCGCACATGTAATATAAAATCCACCTCAGATATTGAGTGGATGGAGTTCACGAACTCAGTGTTGACTTCAGACAAAATCACTAAAGGTTCCACTTTCAAATTGCCCAACCTGCATTGATCCAGAAGAAACTGGATTGATGCCAGGCGGATTTCTGCGTGTGCTTTCCAAGTAATAGAAGAGCTCGATCTAGAAGCCATTTTGTCGAACAATTGACGATAGCTCCGCAGATCGCAACAGGTCGTAATACATCCCTTGATCTCAAAGATAGTGAGCGCGGGAAAGCATAAAAACGCAAGAAGAAAGTGTGAGGAGGAAAATAGAAAATAACTATCATATGCAGTGGCGGTGTGGAGAGGATGATGATGTGTCATGGTGCCATGACACCTGTCATTTTCATTATTAAGGACGTGCATGACTCATAGTTTCAAAATATGATTTGATAGATCAGTCTTAATGACGGTAAGACCGTGTGTGAAAAGAAAAAATAAATAAATAACAAAAAACAATATCCATTTTTATGTGTAGGCATACACACGTGTGAATAAATAATGATGACTACATGGCCATCATCTTTAATAGATGAATACAAAAAGTCGGTCGAGAGATTTTTGAAAGATTCTCGAAAGGTTTTTGAAAGATTCTCAAAAATATCCTTAAAAGATTTGCAAAAAATTCTCGCAAGATCCTAAAATAAATTATAGAGAAACTAATGAAAGGTTTTCGAAGAATTTTAATATGATACAGAAAATTTCTCGAAATATTCTCGAAAATACAAAATATAGTAGAAAAATCACTCGAAAGAATTAAAGAAAAATGCTAGAGAATTTCTCAAAAAATTGGAGAAAGATGCTAGAAAGATTCTAGAAAATTCTTAAAAAATGATCCACAAAATTTTTTGGAAGGCTTGAAAAGATAGAATTCGTGAAAAATTCTCAAATAAATTGGAGACAGATATAGTAGCTCTCAAAAATATGGAGAAAAATTCTAGAAGAATGCTAGAAAGTAATAGAAAACTTACAAACAATTCTAGAAAAGATAGGAGAAAAGTCGCAAAAAATTTCAGAAAAATCCTAAAAAAGAATGAGAACCTTCAAGTGATTGGAGTTGTACAGAACCATTCTCGAATCCCTCTATAGCTTTATAAGGTCTAAGCCATCTCATATGAAGTTTTCCAAGGAACTTTTGATGTCGACTACCATAGATCAGCGCAAAGTGATCAGCTTTAAAATCACTTTTTCGGATACGACTATCATACTTTTTCTTTCGCTGTTCCTGGATTTCCTCCGTTAATTATTGTGAATTTGCACGAGCTTCATATAGTTGTTTAATAGTGGTCAACCTTTCGTTAATACATTCTGCATCTGTTCGTTGAGCTTGAATACGAAAAGTTGTCACCTCAAGTTCAATAGATAAAATAGGATGCATACCATAAGTAAGAAAATATGGTGTTTGCTTCGACGTGATCTTTTCTGTGTTTCAATAAGCCCAGAGAACTGAAGGTAATTTTTGATCCCAATCAGTCGCATCTGCAATAGTAATCTTATTCAAGATCTTACATAATATTCCATTAGCTCTTTCAGTCAACCCGTTTGCTTTTGGATTATAAGGGGTTGTCTTCCTATGTTTAATTAGAAAATACGTTGTCAGCAGCCGTATTGTGTCATTTAAAAAATGTGTATCGCAGTCACTAACTAGTTCAAGAGGACAACCATATCTTGTGATTACAGTTTTGAATAAGAACGTTGCGACAATTTTCGCATCGTTTGGTTTTGTTGCTTTTGCCTCAACGTTCTTTGTAGCATAATCCGTTGCAATAAGACTATACTGACACTTAGTATGTCGAGTCACAGGTTTGATTGGACCGACAAAGTCAATTTTCCACTTCTCGAATGGTGCAAGAGGTAGGATTGGTGTCAACGGCCAATTCCTTGCTTTTGTTGGCTTTCCAAATCTTTGGCATGGATCACACGAACAAATATAATTCGATACATCCTTGAACATAGTTGGCCACCAGTACTTGGCAGTCAATATTTTATTAACAGTGTTCTTTAAAGCAAAGTGTCCGCCAACATCCTTTGAATGTAAGGCTTTAACAACCTTTTTGATATCTTCAGTTTTGAGACATCTTCTTAGTTGATGATCAGTACCAAGTTTGTACAAAACGAAAGCATATCCCAGCAAATAATGTCGAAATTTCTTAACAGTAAAAATCATTCCGAGTGCTTCCCTTTATATAGCCGAATAATTCTTCTCCAAGGCACTGAACTGTCAACTCGCATAGTATATGGGATGATCTTTCTTCTGATCGTCCTGAGTCTGGCTCAGACAGACGCCAATAGCAAATGTCGAAACATCAACATAACTATGAAATAGAATAGTTCAGTTGGGTGGTCTCAGAATAGGAGCATTGATCAACCTCTGCTTAAGGTCTTTGAACGCTTTCTGTTGTTCATTCGTCCACAAATATTCCACTTGTTTCTTGAGAGATGCGTAAGAGAAGCAACAATAGAAGCATGATTTTGGATAAATCTTCGATAATAGCCAACATGTCCTAATAAAGCTCTTAGTTCACGTAGATTTGTTGGTATCTGGAGGTTCTTTATAATCTTGACTTTATCTTTATCGACCTCTATTCCTCTATTTGATATTCTATGTCCAAGTAAAATTCCTTCTTTCATACCAAAAAAAACATTTTTCCGGGTGTAGGGATAAACAAGTATCTCAACACCTTTGCAATGTAAGTTTCAACTTCTGTAGATGTGTCTTTTTATCACTATAAATGTTGAAATCATCAATGAAGATTTCAAGAAAAGTTCTTAGGAAGGCATAAAAAATTAACATCATAATTCGCTGAAAAGTCGCTGGTGCATTGCAAAGACCAAAGGGCATTTTGTTGTAGGCATAAGTGCCCCAATCCATAGTAAAGGTGGTTTTTGAACGATCCTCCTTTCTCACTCCAACCTGATTATAGCCAAAGAAACCATCACAGAAACTGTAACGCTCTTGACCAGCAACCTGATCTACGATAGAATCAATGAAGGGTAAAGGATGATGATCCTTCCTTGTGGCAGCATTGAGCTTTCGAAAATCCTGGGATATTCATATTTTACCAATCTTCTTCTTTGGAACAACAACAATGGGAGAAATCCATTCTTAGCTTAAGACGTGATAAATAGTACCTGCCTTAAGGTGCTTGTTGAGTTCGTCTTTAACCATGAGGAATTACTACGGATTGAGACGATACTGTCTCTGTCGAACAGGTACAACATCTTCTTTAAGATCCATACGGTGCTCTCCAAATTCTGCAGGTATTCTTTGTCGAGTGACCAAGCAAATACATCTTGGTACTCCTTTAACAATTCCGTGAATTCAGCTAATTCCATTTCGCCAAGTGACTTTGAAACATGCACAAATCTGCCAGGTGCAAGTTTAATTAGTTCATTTGAATCTAGTAAAATAATACCTTTTGTCATACTGGCCTTGGTATGGTCATGAATTTCACGAATAGTTGACTCCATAGATATATTCTTGTCGTCAACCTGGTTCTTAGTACCAAATTCGTGTTCAAATTCGTCAATCAAATCATCATCAAACTCTTTAGAGTTCATGTCTGCAACTTTAATTTCTTTATCCAAAACATTCGCTTCAGCATTGCAAGCATCAAAGAATTCTTCTTCGTCAATATTCTCATAGCATTCACTTCTATGTCAGATGCATTGGAAAAAATATTTAATACATAAGAAGATCTTCTGAGGTGAAACTAGTGTCAGACAAAGGAGTTTCACCTTCGTTTTGTCACGACTCTAGGTGATTATTTGTTCTGCTGGCTTACCTCGATTATTGGTCTCACTAATCTGAAATCCCAACTCTCTAGATTTCCAATGAACACTTGCATTTGATTGATAAAGCCATGGTCGTCCAATTAGCATAAGATGACAAACCAAGTGGTTTGATAACTATAAAATTCATTGTGAAAGGCTTGGCTTGAATGTAAACAATGACATCCTTCAATTCTCCAATAGGCTTTCGTCGCGTTAAATCTACTAACTTGATATTTCGCTATGTTGGTTGAATGTCAATCTGCCCCAAAGCATGAGCTGTGTCTTCTGTTATTATGTTCATGCTTGAACCAGAGTCTATCGGCACTTTTTCAATCAAGCAACCAGCAATGGTAACATCAATTTTAGGTGCGTCAAGATCTCCTAAATGAATAGAGAGTACATCAGCATCTGGCAAAAAAACTCTTTTCTTCTTTTTAGGGGCAAAAAGACCTTTCAATTGCTTACGGTAATAAGTGTTATCTGCCAACAATGGCTCAAAAGTGATGTTCGGATGAAGAGATCCAATATCAGTCACTATGTCATAGTCCTTCGTCTTTGATTTCGAGATTGGTTTGTCAATAACGGCATTAGACAATTTAGTCTTTGGTATTTTATCGTCCCCTTCCTCAAACATGACCACCTTCTCTACAGTAGCTGACTACAGTTCAGTATTGATAATTTTTTTTTGCTTATGCTGAGATGTCTTTTGCAAATAATTTTGCAGTATTACGGTCATAGTCGGGGTCATCTTTAAGATCTTCTTTGGTTGTAGATTTGTTCGTTCACTTGCTAGAAGATTTCTTCTTCGAAGAGTTTCTGCACTTCGTTGAAGATTTATGTTCGGGTTTCGAGGAGCCTTTGCTTCTCGTTGTGACTTTGAGTATCTTTTCTACATCACTTGGCCAAGACTGGTCTTTTGTCTTCACCAATTTTCCTTCAATTATATCAATCCTCTGCACAACAGCATCAGTCGAAGCTTTTGCTTTCGAGTCTGCAGTAGTTGGTGTTGCTACATACTGATATTTAGGTCGCGGCTTTTGCGGCTGAGGGCACTCAAGATACTTGTGGCCAGGCTCCCTACAGTTCGAGCATAACGGTACATAACCAATTGGCCTCCGTGACTGAGGATAGTCAGGTGAAAAATGTCCTGGCTCTCTACAGTTGTAACAGTTGCTCGACATTGGTTTGGTCGTGGTTTGTGAATTCATCACTGGTCCAATGAATTCAAGAGGATTGTGTCTGCATGGTGCAAACTTTGGTCTATCCTGCTAGGTTGATACTGCAGTACCCTGAACATAATTAGTGTCGCATCATTTTGAAAAATAAAAAGTACCTCTTGGGCAGGATCTTCAATATACTTTACATTCACAATGGTGCAATCTTCCTTAGTATCTCCAAAAGTTTCACATTTTGTACACCACATTCCTGAGTTGGAAGAAGAAGCTTTTGGTCTTTTGTCTGCAACTTCATAAGTCTGCACTTTTAAATCATTAAATTTTTGATTAAGATCAGCCATATTACTCTTCCAAAGCTTTTCAACTTTAGAAGTTGTCGACTTATCCTCAATAGTTTTTGTGTCGTCCTTCCGTTCTTTCTCTTTTATCAGCTTCTGATTCTGATGAATCACTACTTTCGGACTCCAAGCTTGAAGAACTGGTACTTGAGTCAATTTTTGAATCATCTTTGCTATCACTAGAATCAGTTTTAGACTTACGAGATCTTGTAGTTGAGTGTCGCTTTCGTGCTAGTTTCGAGGTCTCAAAGTTCTCAGCACTAGCTATTACTGCTGCTAAGGAGGTTATGTCCCCTTTTCTGCAATACCGATCAATCTTTGGTGGTAAATCAGCCAAAAACCATTCGATGTGCATATCAACGGGATATACACCAGTTAGTTTTTCTATAAGATTCTTAACCTTTCATGTATATTTTCGAAGGGATTCTTTAGTCTTCTTCTAAACATTGTTTAGACGTCCGAGAATTTTAGATTTATAACCGATTTCTTTGAACTGGTTCAGAAACACATCTTTCAGTAGTAATCAGGTTCCTACACGGGCTGGTTCAACTTGACTGTACCATATGCGTGCCTGCTTTCTCAGCAGACTCGGAAAGATTTGCAGTTTGTTTAGGTTAGTTCCTTCGTTATTTGCATTAGCAATTGACTCAAATTGAGAGACATAGCTATCTGCATCATCTGAAGTAGTCCCTTTAAAATAATCACATTTAATTTTTGGAATAGAAGTGAAACGTGCAGCAGGTCCCTCCATACCAAAGCTAATTAGGAGTTAAAGTAACTGGGTAGTGATCTCGTCGAGATTTCTTCGACTCGCACTCTCACTTTGTCTTTGTAAAAATTCCTCTCTAAGCTTACGGTATCGTTCTAATCGAGATTCTCTATCTGACATACACTAGGAGTGGAGATGGAAATGTCAGTTTTCTTATAACTTTTCTAAGCTATCCCCGACAACGGCGCCAAAAATTGGTATATGTTGTACTATACCAACAAGGTTAATATAGATTTTTGTAATAAATAATGTCGAACCCTTAGAGGATAGCATTTGAAAGTTATATATTTGGTACAATTATGACTTATTTTGAGTGGTGGTTTTGGGAGTTATTCTGGTTGTCAAAGACATTAGAAAGTAACCAATATTACTTGTGTTGGGGTGTGTAGTAATAATAATTCCAGAACAACAATCTTGCCTCTATCGAATCGAATGAAATGCGTTCTACAGGTGAGATGTTATCATAGTAGTACAACAATACTACACTCCGATTGATTAAGGTGTCAGTAGAGAGTCGAGAAATGTTCGATGTATTCGTGTTTGTGTAGACAATTAGTTAATCGTATTCGCAAACTGTTTGTTTCTAGACAGAAGTCCTCAACAACTTAAGTCCAAGGTTATGGTTAAAGAGCACGAATAGTTTTAGAGCACATTAGAAACTTATGTCAGTTACAAGCAAGAACACAGATCAAAGACTCAATTCCTCAGTCAGGGACTGACATCTCAAATGTATACATACAGTTTTATTCAATGATTGTGCTAGACTGTACCATATGTAGACATTATTCGAGTGCTGAAAAGAAAGTATTCACGACAGACGAATAAGATGATTTTAAGACAGTTCTTTAGAGCATATTTACGGACACACAACAAACAATCATAATGCGCTAGAGAGTCTGTCTGACCAGAGAGTAAATCATGTAATGCGTTAGAGATTTCTAGTAAACTCAGGATCACTCACACTCAACAGTGCGGAGAACAAAGACAAGGGAGAATAATTCTCAACACTCTATCCACTTCTTCAACCTCTCACAAATACATAAACTCTTCTCTCTCGATAATTGAGACTGAAGCATGTGATCAATATATGCTCTACGAGGCGAACAAACACACCTCTAAGACAACAGGAGGCAATGTTTCCCTTTTGAAGGTCTTGTCCTTAAATGCAAGGCAAGTATCTAGGAGATATATTCTCGAAAAATGACTTAGGCCTCTTCATGATTTATATTTATCCAGCTCATATCTTCATTTTCAAGTATATCATGCCATATTTAGGTTGATATTCAATATTTAACAGTTTTGTGGCATCACAGTAGAAAAATGCCCTCTTGTTATTCCTTCGTAGACGATGTTTACTACTTGGGACACTCGTGTGGTAGACGGTGGCGTATGATTCCGTCATTACAAATGCGATAAAGTTGTCCTGCTATCAACGTGACAGGGGCAGATTTAATAATCAGCTGGCGTTGTTCTACTTTGCTCATCTTAGGGGGAGGACATCCCGACATAAGAATATATCCAACAATACCGGTAGCCCACGACATCGACGTGGAATAGTATGGCATCAAGAAGTTCGTCATCGACCCCTCTACTCTCAGGAACATTTCGGATCCATGAGAGGTGATCGGCCAAAGAGTGTTGTTTCCCTTTGTGAACGACGATTTTAAAGTCGAACTCTTGAAGAAGTAGTAGCCATCGGGTGATCCGTCCGGTTGTGCACGGTCTATTTACCAGATACAATAGGGCTTGGTGATCTACGAAGAAGACGAAGGGATTGGCTAGCAGGTAATGGCGAAATCTCTTTACGCTATATACTATGGCTAGCGCTTCTTGTTAGTTGTATAGTTCATCTTCGTGGGAATCAATTGTCTACTGGCAAAATAAATCGAGTAATCCTTCTTGTACTCCCCAGGTTGTGTCAGAACACTCCCTATGGCATACTTACAAGTGTTTGTATGGACATGAAATTTTATGGTCTAGATAGGGGGTTGAAGGATTGGTGCGGTGACTAAGGCCTTCTTGAGTTTATGAAAAGCCTCAGTGGCGTCAGTTGTCCATTCTAGTTGGATGGTCATCTGATAGATCAAACGGGCCAGCTTAGCAAAATTCAATACAAATCTTTGAATAGTTTCAATGCCCCATAAAGATGTATACTTCACGTACAATTCATGGCTTAGGCAAAGCAAGTATTATGCAAATCTTGTCGACGTCGGTAGCGATACCATGCCTTGAAACTACATGGCCTAGCACTATGTCGTGCGCGACCAAAAATTGGCATTTGGCCGGGTTTAGGGATATGTCGAATAATCAACATTGGATGAACACTTTCTTTAAGCAAGCTGGGTGTTGGGCTCTACAAGAGTGGACACACAAGTCGTCCATGAAAATTTCAAGGAATTTTCGAAGAAAATCTTTGAAGGCATAACTCATCACCCGTTGAAAAGTGTTGGGAGCGTTGCACAATCCAAATGGCATCACTCTATAGGCATATGTTCCCCACTCGGTGGAGAATGCAATTTTGTATTGATCTTCTAGGGCAATTTGCACCTAGTTATAGCCACTAAGCCCATCTAAAAAGCTACAGGCTTCTGCTTCGGCTATTCTTTCTAGCACATTTTTCGTGAAAGGTAAGGGAAAATTGTCCTTGTTGGTTACTGAGTTCAGTTTCTTGTAGTCCACACAGATTCTAAGTTTTTCATTTTTCTTAGGTACTACCACAGTAGGCGATTCCCAGTCAGTGTGTTCCATCTCATAGATGAATCCTACATCTAGAGGCTTTTTCAATTCTTCTTGGATTAGACAGATAAGACCTACTAACGGCGGGTTTCGCTCCATCAACTAATGGAATGGTATGCACCACAACATCTGGCGATATGCCCTTCAACTCAGCGTAATTCCAATCAAGAGAGTCGTGGTATTTGTGAAGAAGGGCCTTAAGATCCTCGAGTTCCTCTCCCTCTACATCTTCTTCAATAAAAACGTACCATACGACTTATCCCTCCCTTCTCAACTAGATCTATCTCTTTTGTGCAAGCAGGGCCTTTGTAAACATTGGCTCCTTTGGAGGTGTCTTCTACAGGTTCTCTCTTGGCTCTGGGCATGACCACTACCACTTCATTTATCTCATAATCCTTGAAGTATTGTGGCACGTCATGCACAGGCTTCATTTCTTCTATGGCGTCTTGGCAGATTTTCTCGTGAAATTTCTCGTTGGTCATCAACTCGGTCTTGATCCCTCGTTCATCACTCTTAGCCTTCCACTCAGCTGTTTCAGCCTTATACATGGGCTTGCATTCATGGAGCAGGATTTTCAAAGCTCGATCAAGTCTTCTAATGCTTTTTTTTTTTTTTCAGAGAGCCTCCAAATGGGGGTTCTGAAGTAATCGGCTCCTTTTCCTTGGCATGCATTCGCGACTCTGATCGCATGTCAATTTTTGAGTCTTTTTTCACCATCTTAATGCTATTGTCCCATAGTGATACCTCTAGCTTATGAAGGACTTCGTCCTCAGCTAGATCCCAATCTATGCATTCTCTCAAGAGATTGTTCATGGTTATTAAAACACTAGTCATGGATCCATCGGTTTACAGTATCCATTCAGCCTACTTTAGCATTGCCTTGTGAGGTTCTGCTGCTTCGATGAGATCTTCTTTCACTAGTGACTTTCGTGGATCTAGTACCTTGGGATTTTGGCGCGGGCTTGAAACGATGGGAATCTACATATCGGGTAAAATTCTCATCGTCGTATTCTTGACCTTCTCTAGGGTGAATACCTGAAGAACTTCTATCTCTTTCTCACTACAAACTCCTTGTAGTGGCTCTTAGGTTATAGCCTCTAGGCTCATCATAAAAGTGACACGAAGTCTTGATGGCCTTTGCTGGATTTCTTCATTGGTTATGCTAACCTTTTGATCGAGATATCGTCTTCATCGGAGTATGTGTCTACGACAGATCTTCGCATTGGTGATTGCTCAACAAATGAGACATCAAACTGAAGATAGTCCACTATAACAAAGGCTTCGGTCCAGTTTACTACATCAGTCTGCAAATCGTCACTTATGATAATTCTCCTCCAACGACGTTCGTCATTTGACTCCTCGTCAGAATGGATTGTAGTGGTAGAGCTTGCAACCATGGCTGTTTGGTCAGTAGATTTTGTGATCCAAGTATCAGGATCGATCTTCACTACAGAATCGTGATTTTGCAAGATGATGTGATTATGTCCCCAGTCGTGAAGCACTTACAGCGTTCTGAGTCATAGTCTACCTAGTAGGGCACTGTAGGATTGGGGGGATTGGGACAAGTACAAGACTCTGAAATCTAGCACAAAATGAATTTCGGCTACTTTGGTGTGTACTTCCTTGGCTATGCCTGATGGCTTCACACTGGATTGGTCGACTAGTCAGATCGTAAAAGGAGCACTTACCATATGAGTAAGGAACCAATCGTGATAAAGCTTGGAGGAGATAATGTTTACTCTAGATCCTCCGTCAACTATGGCCGATTCTCGTGAAAATCCCCTATGCGTGATTAGGATTGTTACATGTTTGGCATCTTTCTCCTTGTTGGATTTATCTCCCCTACTCTCCTAAATCCTATGTTAATCTGCCTCCATTCATGTTTGGCATCTTTCTCCTTGTTGGATTTATCTCCCCTACTCTCCTAAATCCTATGTTAATCTGCCTCCATTCATGTTGTTGTATTTTACTTGTGTTGTTGCACAGTCTGCATATTTACATGTAAAATAAGGCAGGGGAAGGGCGAGCAAAGATACAACAACTATCAACGATGTATGGAAAATAAAGAAGGTTGTTGAGTCTTTAGCTCTAGGAACATCAAACCAAGATTCTACATTAGCTTCAGAGAGGCTAGAATCAGTGCAAAAATTATTACTCACAAATTGATCTAAGATTGATCTTTTGAAAGAAAAAACGAGTAAGGCACCAGTCCATAATGTGCCAAAAAAATTCAAAAGTTACACTTTGGATGACGTAGTAATAATATTACCAAAGGCACAATGGAAATATGATGCAAATCAAGAGAAAGAAAAACAAGTCTATGAGGGACTGGCTTGCACACAACCAATGAATCTAGTGGGGCCAAGAAAAGAAGACAAGATTGTTTGTGTGGGAGCGCAGCTTACACCCTCAAGCTGCAAAAGCTATTGGTGGAATATAAAGACTCCTTTGCATGGTCTTACAAAGATTTAAAGGAAATTCCACCATTTGTGTTCAACATACTATACCTTTGGTTGAAAGAGCAACACCAAAGATGAGCCTATACTACCACTACAACCCGAACTACGTCGAGCTCATCAAGCAAGAGTTATAGAAGTTGCTCGATGCCGATTTAATTTATGAAATTGAGCACGCAGAATGAGTGTCACCCATAGTCATTGTCCCCAAGAAGAATGGCAAAATGCAAATCTGTGTTAATTTGAAGATACTCAATGTTGTGATCTGGAAGGACCACATTCCTTACCATTCACAAAAAGTGTAGTGGATCGAGTAGCTAGAGCAAAAAATCCTACAGTCTCTTGGGTGGCTTTAGTGCCTACAATCAAGTCAAGATTGCAACAAAAGATCAACACAAGGATGCATTTGCTACTGATTGGAGTACATATGCCTACAAAGTTATGCCATTCAATTTTTGTAATGCCCCAAGCACTTTTTATTGCATCATGCAAATGGCATTCAAATAATACCTACAAAAGTTCGTAGAGATCCTCTTGGATGATCTTTGTGTGCATGGACTAAATGATGAGCACTTATCGTATTCAGAAAAAGTGCTTTCACAATGCCACAAATTTTAGATATGACTAAACTCTTAAAAATGTCTGCCTTATTTTAGTCCACATAGTATCTATACATGGGATCGCCATAGATCTATCTAAGATACATGTTATCATGGATCTTGCACTCCCTAGAATGATTCGTGAATTTTGATCCACATTAGATGGAGGAAGTCGTGCAAGCTTTCCAATTACTATTCATGTATTCATGGGGCATGCCAACTACTATCGGATTTTCATTCTCTTTTTTGTGGTTTGGCAAGTTCTATTTACAAGTTAATAAGTGATCCACATTAGATAAGGAAGCCTTGCAAGCTTTCCAAAAGTTGAATGATGCACTCATATCTGCAATCTTATGGCCTCCCAATTGGACAATTGAGTTTCATGTGCATACCACTACATTGAAGTATGTTATAGGAGTAGTTTTGACTCATCCAGGCAAGTACAACAAAGACTTTCCTATCTGCTTTTCCAGTCGACAACTTAATGATGCTGAAACTAACTATTCCATAATTGAGTGAGAAGCTTTGGAGATGGTGTTTGCAATAAAGAAGTTTCTCCATTATCTTATGGAAACTCACTTTGCATTCTGCACTGATCATCAATTTGTGCTATACCTAGTTAACAAAACTTGCAACACAGGGAAAATCACTAGATGGTTGCTCTTGTTTTTGGAATAGAATTTCTGTATAGTGGTATGCAAGGGCAAGCAATTTTATATGACAGATCATGTGTCATGAATCAAATCAACTTAAAAGGATCCTCAACCTGATGATGAGTATGCTACTTTTTTATGTGGATGTCGTACAAGATTGGTGGGCTGCAAACAACCTGATCGGTAGTGTACTATCAGCAGTGGAAGCTTGTACTTAAAGCTTGACCTTATCAGCTGATTGCCGACCAATTGTATCGATGAGGGGTAGATAATATCATTCAAAAATGTATCTTGCCTCATGAGACTAGTCTAATCATGTCCCTCTTCTCTAAGTCGAGTACTTTACTATCAGAATAGCACAAGTAGGCTCAGTCAATACTATACTTGGATCCATTGGAGTATCAATTGGTTTGCAATTAGACATATGAAATTTTTCTAAAATTCCTTTTAGATATGCCTATTGGCTAAGATAGATCTTCTTCTGAAGTCTATTTCTAGTAATGTGAATTCCTAGCAAGGAATGAATAGCTCCTAGAGGGCCTGGTCAAAACCATTCTTGTGATCAAGGTGTTCTCTGGCCTTGACTTTCTCTCGAATCTCGACAATTGCCTTTTCGAGGTTCATGGTAGGATTTTTCGCGAGCAGGGTTCTCGTTGTTTGGAATGATTTGGGTAGCCCTCTCAATAGGTACATGAGCTGCTTCTTAGTTGACATTGGATTCTCTGCTCCAGAGTCATGTAGTGATAGAAACAGGTCCTTCATCTTTCTTACGAAAGAGGTGAGGTCTTTCCCATCCCACTGTAGATTCGTCAGCTGATCTTCCAGCATCATTATTTGACTACATGATTTTGTCTGAAATCTTGTGAGTAATGCATCCCACATCGGCTTAGCTTTCGAGAGTGTAGCCAGGTCAAGTGTGAGACTATCTTCGATGAAAGATGATAGCAAGGCTACTACCTTGTCATTTTCCTCCTTCCATTCACAAAGCTCCTTGCCTGATGTTGTAGGCATCTCTTGTGTGCCATCCACCTAGGGGAATAATCCTTCGCCCTTGAGTATGAGTGACATCTTAACTTTCCAAGCTAGTTAGTTAAATCCTGAAGAATCAAGTATTGTGCAGATCTTGCAGCCATTGCTTCTGAAGTATGTTTTCTTGTTGATGGTTGTTTGTCTAAATGCTTGGCCTCCTGGATCTGATAGCTTTTTGGCTATGTCAGATTATGATAAGACAGGTAGGCTCTGATACCACTGATGAGAAGCGAGAAAAAGAAATTCGCAGTCACGAAGCTGAAAGCTAGCAAGGCTTTGTAGTTAGAAACATTTTGTTCTTTCAGCTACGTAATTTCATCCTATTTTACGCAGCATGGAATCTTCCAACGATTATGTTTTTCCTATAGAAGCCGAGTAGCTGACAGTACCTGTCATCAGACCAGACCAAGCTAGCTTGAGCAGATTTGGAAAAATTCAAGAAGAAGCATCATCACATCTTGGTCAACCAAACGCCTACAAATCCTCACGGGCTCGGACAGTTCTTGAGAGGTATACACCTCAATCATTCAAGACTTCATCAAAAGAACCAGAGAGCCTAGCCGAAGAAATTAACTCCAAGGATGTTGTGAAGTGGCAAGAAGCTATGGAAAGCGAGTACAACTCACTTTTGATGAACCAGACCTGGACACTGGTCGACTTCTCCACTCACAATAGAGTTATCGACAACAAGTGGATCTTCAAGAAGAAGATCAACTCTTATGGTTCCATTGCAAAATGGAAAGGATTCACTCAAGTCCAAGGAGTGGATTATCAAAAAAATTTCAGTCCTGTCATCAAGATGCAGTCAATCAAGACTCTGATTGTGTTAGCAGCCACGAAAGACCTCGAAATGCACCAAATGGATGTCAAGACAACATTTCTCAATAACAATGTCGAAGAGGAGCTATATGTCTTCCAACCGGAAGGATTCTAAGTCAAAGACCAAGAGCACAAAGTGTGCAAGCTGCACAAAGCAATCTATGGTCTGAAACAGGCCGCAAGAGCATGGTTCGAAAGAATCAACTCTTATCTCATTCAATTGGGTTTTGCAAACAATTCAGCTGACTGTAATGTTTATTCCAAGCATATCGGTGTCCATTCAGTTCACATAGCTCTTTACGTAGATGATGCATTCATTTTGTCTAACAACACTTCTCTTCTGCACACTACTAAGAGTGATCTGTCAAAGGAATTTGACAGATACTACAAATGAAACAACCATGAAATTCAAGACTGCCAGATACTGCAAGCAAAGAACAACAGCAAGGGACAGTCGAATCAAGTGGCCAATGCAGCTACAAAAGCTCTACAACCCATTCAAGAAGCGGATCATGATGCCTTCATGACTAGCCATCAAGGAGCATCCAGCGACAGTTCTTGGTTCCAAGATTCCGGTGCCACTCAGCATATGACTAGCCTCATTGGTTGTTTTGAGTCCTATACACCCTACAGTACCAACAAATATGTTCACCTTGGCAATAATAGCACACAAGCTATTAAAGGTGAAGGTACTGTAAGATTAAGCTTTGCAAATGATCAGTCTAAGCTACTTTCTATAGTCCTATATGTACCCAATTTATCTACGAATCTGCTCTCCGTAAGCAGAATCACAGATCTAGGACATGAAGTAGAATTAGAATGTGATCAGTGCAAGTAGTTGATAGGACAAACAAGATCCTAGCACTTGGAAAGAGGCATGGATACTTGTATAAATTAAGTCATTGCTTTCTGCCTCTAGTCAGGCGCTCAGTACTTCTATTTAAGCAAATAAAAGTTTACTTTAGCATTATAGACTTGGTCACTTGAATCATGCTGCTGTATAACAAATGTCTAAACATTCTATTGTTCTTGATCTAGACTATTCTAGTGTTAAAGTCGAGTTACATGTCTGTCAAGACTGTCTAGTTGTTAAATAGACTAGAATATCGTTTAGATCAAGCCATCAGCATACTGCTAGAGGATTGTTATTCAGACATTGTGCATTCAGACATTTGTGGCCTGATGAAGAATCCTTCGCTGAAGGATGCAAAGTACTTTATAGCTTTTATTGATGAATTCTCCAGAAGGACTGTGGTGTACTTTATCAAGAAGAAATCAGAAGCTTTCAATTGCTTCAGAATCTTCAAGGAGCGTGCAAAAAAGGAGACTGTAAGGACGATCAAGGCCGTAAGGTCAGACAATGGTGGAGAATACATCTCTACTGAGTTTAAGGAGTACTGCCAGAGCCAAGACATTGAGTAGCAATTCATCACTCCTTACAGTCCTCAATCTAATGGCTTAGCCGAGAGGAAGAACCGTACTCTGGTTGAATCAGCCAAATGTATGCTAACGCATGCATTGCTGTCCAAGAGCTTCTGGGCCGAAGCTATATCCACTGCAGCTTACGTCCAGAACAGATGTTCGACCAAGTCCCTCTTAGGCAAGACACCCCATGAGGTGTGGACAGGCTCTAAGCCTTCTATGAAGAACCTAAGAGTATTTGGATGCGTTGCCTACGTGCAGATCCCGAAAGACACAAGGAAGAAATTTGACTTCCAAGGTCTCAAGACCATCCTGATTGGATATACTTCATCTGATAACACATACAAGCTGTAAGATCCCGAAACCCAGCAAGTCTTGTACAGCTGAGATACAATCTTTATCAAGGATCAGTTCGTTGACATCAAAGGCAAAGATATTGTTCCAAGAGAACCTTCATCACCTACCATTGCAAAGCAAGGCTTTGTGCTAAAGACTATGCCCAAATCAAAGGCATAGATTATGAAGAAACCTTTGCTCACGTAGCAAAGATGATAACCATTAGAATTATCATTGCTATTTGTTGCTTTTATGATTGGAAAATGCTTCAACTTGACGTTTCCAATGCTTTCTTAAATGGTTACTTAGAAGAAGAAATATATATGCATCAACCTCCAAGTTTTGTTGTGAATGGCAAAGGATCAAAAGTATGCTTACTTTTGACAAGTCTTTATGGTTTGAAACAAGCCCCAAGGGCTTGGTATGAGAGGTTGAACACTTATCTTCTTTCTATTGGTTTCAAAATTAGCTCATATGATCCATCATTGTATCTTAAACATGTTAGTAATGATGTAATCATGTTGCTTATTTATGTTGATGACATTCTATTATGTGGAAGCAACATGGATTTACTTATTGATACCAATATCTCCTTAGGAAAGGAGTTCAAAATGCAAGATCTTGGATTTTTACATCATGTACTTGGATTAGAGATTAAGATCTCTAATGACTTAGCTTTCATTTCTCAAGAAAGTTATGTAAGATCTATGCTTAAGAAATTTAAAATGCAAGATTGTAAAAGCATAAATACTCCTATGGAGTCTAATGTTAAATACACTAAAACTTGTGATGAAGCATCCTTTGAGGACATCACACTTTTTAGAAGTCTAATAGGCTCTTTGATATGGCTCACTATCACTAGGCCTGATCTTAGTTTTAGTGTGCATAAGCTTAGTCAAAGCGTGCAAAATCCAAAGATCCATGATTGGAAAGAGGGAAAAAGGATCTTGAGATATGTTGCATCTACTCAAGACTATAAACTTTGTTTTAAAAGACATGATTTAAGCCTTGTTGCCTTTTCAGATTCGGATTTTGCAAGTGATAAGGTGGATAGAAAGTCCACAAGTGCTTACACAATCTTTTTGGGAGGAAATCTGGTCTCTTGGCAATTTAAGAAGCAAGACACCATCTCCTTATCCTCATGTGAAGCCGAGTACAAGGCTTTGACTACTACAACAAAGGAAGTCATTTGGATCAAAAGGTTACCAGTGGAGCTCGAGATCACTCAAGATGAGAAATTACCTTGCATCAAATGTGATAGCATCTCGGCCCAATATCTTGCAAGTAATCCACTCTTCCATGCAAGAAGTAAACACATAGAGGTATCACACACCACTATGTAAGAGAACAAGTTATGGATGGTGAGATTCTCCTTGAACATGTATCGACTTCAAATTGTTATGCAGATTTACTCACCAAGCCTCTAGCCAAGAAGGACTTTGAAAGACATGGATCAAATCTTGGCTTGATCTCCAAGTCCTTAATATTGTCAATATTATTTCTATTCTAAGGAGTGTGAAAGTATTGTAAACATTAAACTTAGAGATTCAAGTTTTGGGGTTTGTCCAAACTTGAGATAGACTAGCCAAGTAATTGCTCAATTAGAGTCAAGTTATAGTTTTAGTCTTCATAGTGATATGTAGGTCTAGAACCTATCAAGAAGCATGTGAGGCTACTATTGTAGGTCAAGGATTCTCAAGAAGAGAGATTCTCACCTCTTATCCATTTCTCTTTTTGTCATCTAGTAGAGAGGTAGAGGCAATGTGGCATCTAGATTGATCTCTCTCTCTCTCTCTCTCTCTCTCTCTCTCTCTCTCTCTCTCTCTCTCTCTCTCTCTCTCTCTCTCTCTCTCTCTCTCTCTCTCTCTCTCTCTCTCTCTCTCTCTCTCTCTCTCTCTCTCTCTCTCTCTCTCTCTCTCTCTCTCTCTCTCTCTCTCTCTCTCTCTCTCTCTCTCTCTCTCTCTCTCTCTCTCTCTCTCTCTCTCTCTCTCTCTCTCTCTCTCTCTCTCTCTCTCTCTCTCCACGAGTTCTAGAAGGCCTCTTGTAGTATAAATAAGGTGGCTTTGTACCTCAAGGATACACTTCTTCAAGTAAAGATTCCATTTGATCCATTTTGATGTGTAATGATAGTTAGATTGTGATGAATGCTCTTGCCTTGTTGCTAACTAGCTTGCCAATGTTTTTCCATCACATTGTTTTTGGACTAGAAGCTAGTTTAGTGTGCAATCATTCATTATCTTGATCCTTTGTACTTGTAGCTTCACACGTGTGAAAACTTCTCACATGGTTGGTAAAAATCTCATCACAAATCAAGGTCTAGATCCTATAAAGTAGGAATCTCTACCAAATGGACACAACCACTCCTCTTGACTCGAGTTAACCTACATTAGATGTAGATTGCCATGTGGCACTTTGGCCATCCAATAGTAGAATCAGATTATAGACAAATGTACAATATTCTACATGGCTAGATTTGCCAATGTTGGCAATTTTTCACAAGAATATGGGGTCCAATCATGTTTAGAGGTTCATAATGAGGGGACCAATCATTCTCCAAGGATCACCACATTCTAATTAGGGTAGTATCTCGAGCTACTACTATATGCAGAGCTCATTCTACATACACACTTTTGAGAAAGAAAAATTTTGGAGCAAAAATTCCTTGTTGTAGAAACCCGAGAGCTTTAATTTATTTCTCTCTCTAAAATCCTTCGTATTCTCATACTTGGTTGAGGCCAATGCAAATACTAAGTTCTTTCACTTGTACCTTTGATATATGCTTGATTTTGATGAATGATCTCTATTTGTGTACGTGAGCTATCGCCAAGATCCAAAGCTAGTTTAATAGCCATCTAAAATCCGAGTTTGATCATCATAGCTTTGATAGTGTGCAATCTCACATGCATGTAGATCTTTTCATGATCCTAAATTGCAAGCTTAGTGTCCTATCATGAAATGAGATGATGAAGAATATACTAATGACTTGAAATACTTCGATGCAAAAATATGGGAGAATCAATATTTTTATATCACAATCTCAATTATTTTTCTGAGCAATGATATCATCTATGCCACCATACAATCAAAAATGTCACTATGGAATAATAATCTATATAGCCAAATTGAAAAGTCTAATCTAAGATGGGAACTCCTTCCAAGTGAACTATGGTTGTTGCAGAATTATTATTGTAGAACCAATCTAGTAACCTTTTTTATTATGGGAATAACCACCGCCAAATATTACAAAAAAAGATAGAATTTCCTGGTCCACATTATGATAGATGCATTGAGGATTCACAACCAAAACCAATATATGATATGCCCACCCATTTTAAAGATTGCAAACTAGGTGATGAGGTGATAATATGGGAACCAAGATCTAGTACTAATATTGATTCACTTGTCTATGAGAAGAAAGCCAAATTGAAATATCTAGACCTAGCCTACCAAGGAAGAAAAAAAATAGTCTATGAAGCCCAAGGAATGGAGTTATATGATTCAAAAGAATTACTTATAAATTATTGGAATTGCTCTTCTTGTCCTTATCAAAATTTATAAGGCATCATTGTGGATGTAGCGCAACATACAACACTATTAGTAGAGGAGGCAACATCTATACCAAGTTCATCTTATCATTAATTTCACTACTCCCAACTAATATAACAAGAATAAAATAAGCTACTACTAGTTGACTTCATCTCCAAAATCAAGCATTCTAAATGGGATTCATTATGGTAGCACTCAAGAAAAAATAAAATTAGAGAATTTGTGTTGACCTAAAAATAGAATGTTGTAATAAAAAATTTCATACCTTTCACCTAAAGTTCAACTTGAAAGGGTTACAAATGACAAGGCTTATAGCTTCTTAGATGGCCTCATGGGTATTATCATGGCCAAATTGCACTTGAAGGCCAATCAAAAATCACTTTCATCATGAAATGCAACATATAGATAAATTCTTGCCATTTGGATTGTCAATGCATTGAACACCTTTCAACAAGTGATGCAACATGCATTCAATAAGTAGAATAGAAAGAAATTAGAGATATTCCTTAATGGCTTATTCCAATATCTATATTTGTGGATTTCTTCGCAACTACTTGAGGTGCACACACATTATTTATTTGTGAGAGTCCACCAGATGAATTTCTAAAGGATCAGAAGCATATGGAGATATAGAATGTAGAATCAAAGATTGGAAAGGTGTGTCCCCCCGCCCCCCCACACCTATTGTTTATTTGTAAAATTCAAACAACTGAATTTCTAGTGGAAGTAATGGACGAAGGTTGAAATCACAAGTCCAATGGAGATATAGAATGTAAAATCAAATGGTCATTCATATGTCTCTAATACAATATAGAAAATAAAATGCTTATCCTAATATTCCAATATCAAAGATGAAAAATCACAATAACATTTTGAGTCCCACTTGATCGGGATTTAAATAGCATTGGACACACCAATTGCATCTATATTGATATTATGTCAAATGAAGATATTCTTACTACTATTGAGGTGTAGATGACTGGAGCTTATTCTATATTAGAACAAAAGTAACACTTTTGCAACATGATATTTCTCAATATTTCAATTTCAAAAAATAGAGAATTGGCATGCAATAATTGCTTATCAACGTATGAGTATTTTACTTCAAGATGCCTTGCTGTGAATTTTCTAAAAACATTTTTGTAATGCTAAAATTTGATTTTTGAGCACAAATACATAAAAGAAATTATTAAATGCAAAGATGTTGGAGCAGTAATTAAAATGATTACGTAATGTTTGGAGAAGTTCTTGCAGTTGATCATTGCTTTCATTTAATTTTAACACAAAAGCGTGCATTATCTTCTTTTGTTTGTAATAATGCGGTCTCTTTTTTACTATAGTCAACAAGCAAACCATTCAACATACATTCTAAGCTTTGGATTTTCTGAACCGAGTTTGCAACACCACAAGTCCTCAATCTTTCACAGTAACCCAGTAAATTGTTTTGTCCTTCACACAAAAACATTACGAGTTGTGTGATGGATTGAAATTGTGGATATTGCATCGAGCTCGGATCCAATGAATACAAACTTCTATCAATCCACAAATCCTATTGTATTTTTGGTTGATTATGTGAGCGATAATATCAAGTGGAGAAACTGTGGATCCTTTCACTACTACTCTTTTGGATATCAAAGTGACATATCAGCTGACAGATCAAAAAAAAAAAAGTTACTTCTTTCTTGGCGCACCGAGATTCTATGTTTCTTCTCTCGCTAGTTAAAACAAGGGACACAATCTCATTTTCAAATTTGAAAAATTAGTTAATGAGCCTTGAAGTCGCAATTGTATGTGTCATAATAGTCTCATGTTAGGTACACATTATTGGTAAGGTTAAGCTAAACTAGATAACAATAAAAGGCCCTGCTATTTTAACCCTATCCTAGTTGTACTTTGTTGTAGCTTACCTATTAGTTACCTAATATAGTCTATGCAAAAAACCTACAAAAGTCTATGAAAATGAGACCTGCCTTTAGGGCTTAACTCTTGCTCACCCTATGTGGTAACCCAAGGTAAAGGTGCCACGTACAATTGATTAGCACTAAATTAAATATGATTAAGAAACCAAGAGGCCCTTTTTTAGTCCAAAAATAGCCCTAATGTCTTTATTGGAGCTACAATTAAAAAGTTACACTACCCATGGCGCAAGCTCGAATCCCAACTGCTGCGTAGTGGCATTGTAAGGAGCCTGCTCCGCTCTTGGCATTGCCCAGATGGCATGGCCAAGCTATATATATTGTGTGTAGCCCACTAGTGGCATAACTCTAAATCACAAAAAACAAAAAAGTTACACTACCAAACTATAAACAAAGTGATATGCTAATGAGTTGTCCACGACGCCAAATTACAATTTTCTTTGAAAATACATTTTTTTCAATTTTGGAAAACTCCATTAAATAGATCTCAAATTTGAGTACTTCGATTAAACCATGCGTAAAAAAAGCTTGAAAAAAAGTTTTTAACAATATCTATACAAAGGTATCCATAAAGGAGTACTCTCTTTAATTCCAACAAAACACTAAATTCAATTAAGGATATGGTGCTAGGGCCATCACTCTCTTCTAAGAAAAAATATTAAAATCCAACATTGTTATGAGTTTTCCATAACAATGAGTAGATTCCACTAAAATTCTAGCATATCATGATTGACACAAAGAGCATAAATGCTCAAAATGGAAATGAGAAACCTAGCTTAATTATTAGTATCAAAGCCCATTTTTTAGTGGGATCATGCTTTGCTTAACTAATTGTTGTATTCTTGAATACAAGTGCCAATATTCCACCTTGTCCTTGCTACATGTGACATGACACGGATTTTTTGTTCAGTGAAATTGGAGATGAATGGATTTACACTTTCAACTTAGTTTCTTACAAACCAATAATAATGTCAAAAAACAAAGTCTCTAATAAATCCAACTACTATGCATTATCTTGAGTGCTCTAACATTTAGTAATATTGTATCCATCAATCAAATTGACGAAAAAAATTTAGTTGATTATCAATCATGGTGTGGCTAGAGCTTTTTCTTTGCCTTGATTTTTCTCTATGTTTACATAAAGAAAATGGTTTGAGCAGTGACCTCTCTTGACTCTTTTAATCAAGGTTAAAGGCAAACCCTTTGTAAATTGTGAGAGAAAGCAAGTGATGTACATAATTTCTTCCAATTCCTACTAAGTTTTGAATCCAAAATAAACCCTATAGGGATTCAAACCAAGATTCAACATGAATTTATACGATCAGTGTTATCTCTAAGAACAAAAACAAACCTGAATTTTGAAAGACATTTTGTATTACCAAACTTACTTTTCAAATAAGAGGTGTCTTTTCAAATAAGAGGTGTCAAGGGTCCATGAGCATCTCTTTGAGTTGCACCAAGGCTTATTCAAGATTACAAAGTTAAGTTTTGTATAGAAAAACTTACTTATCAAATAAGAGATGTCAAGGGTCCATGAGCATCTCTTTGAGTTGCACCAAGGCTTATTCAAGATTACAATGTAATGTTTCCTTGTACAAAGATTACAATGTTAGGGCAAGCTGCTTCAAGGATGGTTTTGAGAATATAGAGCAGTATACAAAATGAAGATCTGTAACTAATTCATTCGGGGCTTATGCTATCATGAAAGTTGACACTCCCAAAAAGTAATGTGAAAGTCGACATTCTTCTCATGATATGACTTATCCATTTGATCTCCGGCACTACATTAGGAATATTCAATAGAACGAGTAAATGCTGGATATTTCACTAGAGCAACGTTTTATTTCAAATCAGCAATAGCTTCAATAGACATATGGATAACAATAGCTTCAATAGACATATGGATCAGTTTCCAAGCTCAAATGCCAGAGAAAAGATAAATGTGCCACAAAAGCTGCTAAAAAAATCAAGATAAAAACATATATGCTACAAATGCTGATACAGACAAGAAAACTAAACTGTCAAGAACAACAATAAATTCTCTGGAAACAAATATTTGTCGAACGAAACCCAACCCATATTGATTACAGTTTCATACAGCAGGGAGAACCAGTCTTGATATTTGAATAGATGCATCTTACTGACCAATTTTTGTGATGTCCTGATACCTCACCAACCATACTTAGCCTGAGTTTCAGATTTTGTCATATGGCCTTTGGCACGCCTTTCCAAAAGTTCCATTTCTTTCTGCTTCATATCAAAATATAGAGACCCAATTTGATGTTTCCTTCGATGCAGTTTTGACGGCTTGTCTTTGTTTGCAGAAACAGGCTGCATACAGAGGAATACTTCATTAGAAGGTCTCATATAAAAATAATAAACTTGATAATGCAATAACTAGCAACTAAATCAAAACGTTCATTCCAGATTAATGCACAACCTTACCTTGGAGCTTATGTATTTTGTGGTCATGGATTCAAAGTAGAATTTTGAACTCAATCAGGCCATGATTTTATATGCTTGTCAAATATTTGGTTGATTATGATAATCTAGTCAATAATCGCTTTAAGATATTTGAGAACCAATATGAATCACAGTATTAAAATTTTCTGGTGATTCAGAACTGGATGAATTGATGGTTCGGCCGGTTCAGAATCGGCCCTGCCAGTTTAAATTGGGAAGAATTGACTTTTTGTAGAAAAAGCCAAATTGTTTTGCATGTCTGTTGATAATAAATTTTTGAACGTTTCATACATTTGACATCAACAGAACTTTTTTCCGTTTTGAACCAAGAATCATGGCTGTGTCTGATCAAATCATGAATCAGTGCAACACTCAGTATTGACACCCTTTGTGTCATTATACTGCTTCCACATGACTTGTACATGGTAATATCAACCTTCAGATTCACGAGTATGTGATCATTAATTCTAGAGAGAGAGAGAAAGAGAATGTGCATTTGCCATTGATGATTGTGCATTGTGGGAAATATCATTGGAGTAACAAAATTTGCCATGGATTCATTGTGAGGAGTTTTTAGGACAGCGGATTGCGTTTTATGTTTTGTGCAATGTGCATTTCATGATCATTGATTGTGCATTGAATCTTGATCATTGATGATCATTCGACATTGATAATTTGATTTGTAAGATGATAGATATAGATAGGTTTGAGACTTGACTCTTGACAATGGACATTGTGAGACGGGTGTAGGTAGAAGTAGTGAGAGTGACTAGTTAATAGTTAATGGTTAGAATTTAGCAACTAGTTAGTAGTTAGTAGTTGGTTAAAGGTTACTAGTTACGACTTGATTAATAGTTGGAACTTGGTGCTCTAGGATTAGGGCTTAGATTCTAGAAATTAGAATGAGAGAGAGAAGGAAGAAGAAGCCTCATTAATGTCTTTTCTTGCCATACGGCATATAAGACTTATCGATATATCAAAGAGATGGAAACTAGACGGATCAATGCCGTCAACTAATAGAACTGGAAAGAAAAAAAGAAAAAAGAGAAAATAATCGCCTGGATTATATGGTACGCACACCATTTACAAGTTCAACTGGAGCTCTCTTCAGTTCTCGAACTCTGACTGTAACTCTATTCAATCTCAGGTATCTCAATCACACTTTCATTGATAGCAATAGGTATACGATCCACAAATCGAATAATACCATCCCTGTGAATCATCTGTTTCCCATTTTGTTAAAGCCTCTTGTCTTGCCTTTTTTTGTTCTTGAACCTGAATGAACGTAAGATCTTCATCCAAGTATATCTTGGTATCCCGAAGTTTCGACCTCTTACCTAGCACTTCACGACGATGAGATACATATGTGAAGTGTATGACAAGAGTAAGTTACATCGAACCATCGAATCGAACTTGGCCGATTCGAACTGTGAGCCAATGGAAAAGTCCAGTGGCCAAAACCACGCGCGCACGAGAGAGGGAGAGAGATTACAAAACTTCACATAGTTCCTCTTGACAAGTCAAGACCAAACCCTTTGAAACCTTTATTCATAAACTAACAAGGAAAAAGGTAGCTAAACAGGTGTCAACGCTGGACGTTAGTTGTTATCCATGTACAAAACAAGTTTTAATCACTTAACACCATACTAATCATAGTTAAACATAATTAGTCCAATCTTCCCATTCATAAAAATTTCGTTGGCGATAGGTCGAGCCCTGTATTCACCGTATCAAAGCATTCGCCATACTGATCAGTTTTTGGGTATCGAACCGTATCCGTTAATTTATAACAGTACTATGTATTCAAAGCCACCGTACATATGATATGCAACAAATGATAGGACAGGCTAGGGCATATAGGTGGGTATTAGGGCGAATCCACGCCATTCAGAATGAGTCATGATCCCATGTCTAATTTCCCGGGCGAATCCATGCAATACGGAAAAAGCAAGCCAAGGCCCGAACATCATAAACGGTATTAGGGCAAATCCATGCCGTTCTAACCAGTATAATGGAATAAGATGTCGATATTCATGCACAAATCCATGTGCTTCATGAATATTCAAGCAAAAGCCCTAATAACCCTATAGGCAAACCCTCAGGACCGTATTAGTTAGAAAATTGTGACTTTTATGCAAAGCTTGATCAAAATAACACCACCCCTATGTAAAGTCAAAAAGCGGTTTAGTAACATTTAGGGTTACAGGGTAGAAAGCATAACCATGAATGTTTGGCCCTCCTAATATTACCCTAACTGATTAGGTGACCACTTGAATAGTCTCAAGTAATATGTCTTTTTGAGGCCATTCCATTATCGAAAAAAGTTTTAAACGAAATGGAACTTACTAAACCGCGAAAAGGTTTCCAATCCTTATTTGAATATGTGTCCCAGTACTTTCTTGTGAAGATGCCATGGTGTATCCGGAAAAAGTGCTTTTTAACTATTCAAAAACATCAACGATATCGACTTAAAGCACCGCATAAGTCTCAAGTAGTAATTGACCTATCCTTCCTCTCTTGAAAAACGAGGCATCCTTGTTACATGTCAAGAGGTTCCTCAAAAAGAAACGTCTATGCTTAAATTCGTCGTTTATCCAAAAACCATAATATACGTGTACTGGTTACGTGTACCATACTCAAAAGTAGAAAGCCCAAATGGCTTACATGTGAGAGAAAGAACAGCTGAATGTCTCGATCAAAGTATAGAACTTCGTATGTAGAAGAAATTGTAGAAAGTAAATTGAACAATCGATCTTTACCATAGCATAACACTACGCATTAGTAGTGGCTTATTCTCATAAAAGATTCTAAGAAACATCCGGGATCTGGTATCTATCACTTGCTTATTGGAAGACGAAAAGCAACATAAAGCATTTAGTGAATTGTAGCGTTGTCACAAGAGCATAGTGCGCCCAAAATGCGAGTGAATGAATCGATGTATGTAGGTGCTATTGCACCATCACTGCCAACCAACAGTAGCCTGCACCTATCACATAGTTTAATACCAAAAACCATATATATGCCTCTGCAGTCCACAGGGGCAGCAGGCATTCTTGCTAAACAACACATTTGATGTCAAATTAAAACTGTTTATGGGAGCAATCCAAACAGCCCTGGATATTGTTGTGAGACAGCGCATTATGGCATAAAAATGTCTTTAATGACAACAGTCAATCGCTCGTCATTGAGTGCATACCAAAAAGCAATAGCATTCATAATAACAATTGTTAAAAATAAATGACTATGCTAAAGTTAATCCATAGGTTACTTTGACCCAAAAGGTCGAGATTTGTGTAACCATGGGTATTTAGTTATTTAGGTCATCTTAAGTTTGTCTTATGTTCAGTTGGACCCAATTTTGGTCATGTAGTGACTCGTGGGTCCTTAGGGGTCTAATTTTGTTTAGGGGCCCTATCTTGACTTTTGGGGGTGCCCTACATTTAGTAAGTGGTTAAGCTTAGGGTTTGTTGGTACTTGGCCACATCCAAATAGAGTACTTTGTATGCTCATTGTGTATACCAATTTTTACATTTGCTAAGCATTGCTCTCCATTTTTCTGCTTGCATTATTGCTTTCTCTCTCTCCTCGAGGGCGCCTATCCTCTTCCCTCATTTGTCTTGTGGAGATTGTTTGATAGTTAGATCTTGGTGCCTTGGCTCTTGTTTTCCTACATGGTATCAGAGCAACCGGATCTGCAGCAAGCTTGTATGTTGGCGCCCTACCAAAAGAGGAGTTACTCTACTTTGTGATCTAAAAATTCAGCATCCTGTTGATTTTTCTAAGTGGAGTTTGGATCAGCTTTTTTGTCACTTTTCAGGTTGAAGGAGGGCCATCATGGATCTTGGAGGAGCAATTTTTGGCGCCCAAAAATCAGCATGTCAAATCTGATTTTTTGCAGCCAGTTTTCAGCAAGTCTTGTCTTGAGAGTTATGGACTTGGCTCATTACATTCGCCGCGTCCATTTCTTTATTGTTATTATGCATAAGCAGGCCTAAGGGCCCTTTTAATTCATATACTGGCCTTGGGCCCTACCGTAACTGAGATTTGGTTGTCGCCTTTCTCGTTAAGCATGATGATACTTTTCGATTACTCCCGATGAGGATCGGCCTTTACAGGCTAGCATCTCCCTGACGGAAAAAACCTTTAGGTGGTGGATAAGTTTGCGGGAAAGTGGTTCGGAACCCAAGACTTGGGACAGTTTTTAGGATGTATTTAAGAAAAACTTTCTCCCTGAGAACGAAACAGATATGAATTGGGAAGATTGGGAAACCTGTTGCATGGGAAACCATCCTCTGACCTAATACATCGCCAGTTATCGGGATGCTACCATGAAATTGTCTGACTTTGATGATTATAATCAGGTAAGGGGATTCATTCGGGGTTTACAAGCTGAATACCAAAAGTATCTTCGGCCCTTGAAGCCTAAAACATTAGAAACTACTATCACCATAGCTCGGACTTATGATGACTTAGTTCGCCCAAAAGGTAAAAGAATTGTAGAAGAAACCCAACCTGAGTCCTCCAGGCATGGAGAGAAGCGAAAAATTCCGACATCTAATTCTTCGAATAAAAAGAGGTGTAGATTGTCGAGAAGTGACATAGAAAAAGCCAAGAGGGAGCACTTGTGCTTCATTTGTACGGGAAAAGGTCACAATAAGAGTCAATGTCCTAAGTTGCAAAACAAAGGGAATACTGACGAAACTCCAGGTAAGAACCAAACTGGTTTTTTTTTAAAAACCAGAGAAGCAAGTTGACATTGTTCAAGTTTTGCCTTTAGGAAAGTCTCCCAAAGTAAAGCATGTTCACGTGTCTCATGTGAATGAGGCACATACTTGTTCAGTTACTGCCAACATTTGGCAACCTGCAGTCGGACCTCATACTATTTTCCGACTGTTAGGAAGTATTAATGGCCAAAAAGTTTGGATAATGGTGGACGATGGGGCAACCCACAACTTTCTAAACCATTCTTTGGTGAAGAAGTTGAAGTTAGAGCAAAACAAAGTGATCATTAGTACGTGGTTACACTTGCCGATATTTATGATACTTTCGTTCCACAAGTTCCTATACAAATCCAAGACTACCAAGATACTTTAGACTCTCAAGTAATGAGCTTGGCCTAGGCAGATGTTATACTTGGTCGTGAATGGTTGTTTATGTAAGAAACTACTGGTGGTTGTTAGAAATCCATAAATCATAATATGGATGGACAGACTAGGATTCGAACCCAGGACCTCCCTCATACCGGATGGGATGCTTTGCCACTGAGCTATCCGCCTTGTTTGATAGTTCTCTCTAGAGTGTGGATTGATATTCCAACACCCCCCCTCAAGCCACACTTGGTTGGGGTCCTAGCTGTCACCTACCCCACAACTTGGGCCACCTAACCATGGCTTTGACACCATGAACTGTTAGGTCTAACTTGGCTCTGATACCATGTTAGAATTCCATAAATCATAACATGGATGGACAGACTAGGATTTGAACCCAGGACCTCCCTCATACAGGATGGGATGCTCTACCACTAAGCTATCCGCCATGTTTGATAGTTCTCTCTAGAGTGTGGATTGATATTCCAACACCCCCTTGGTTGGGGTCCTAGCTGTCACCTGCCCCACAACTTGGGCCACCTAACCATGGCTTTGACACCATGAACTGTTAGGTCTAACTTGGCTCTGATACCATGTTAGAATTCCATAAATCATAATATGGATGGACAGACTAGGATTCGAACCCAGGACCTCCCTCATACCGGATGGGATGCTCTACCACTGAGCTATCCGCTCTGTTTGATAGTTCTCTCTAGAGTGTGGATTGATATTCCAACAGTGGTCTTGTTCGTAATCATGTTGATAACACTTTGGAGTTCATTAATAGAGGTCAGAAAGTTAAGTTGGTTGGAAATGCAAGTGTGCCGACTTCGCCAGTTGTTTCTTCTATGCAGTTGAAGCGGCTAGTGCAGAAACAAAAAGTTGAAAAGGTATTTCTTTGTTGCCTTACTTTTGAAAGTTTTTCAAGTGATTCAAGTTTATCTTTTCCGTATCCAAAGAAATGTGTTTCTTCTGTTGAGAGGAGAGAGAGATGTGAGTTTGCAAACTATTTTAAATGATTTTAAAGGCGTCTTTCCTAGCGATTTACCTTCCGGGTTACCCCCAAGAAGAGAGGTAGATCATCCCATAGAAGTAATACCCGGGGCTAAACCTATTAGTAAGCCTCCTTATAGGTTAAGCCACTCGGAACACCTGGAGGTAGAGCGGCAGCTGCAAGAATATTTAACTAAAGGGTTTATACGCCCCAGTAAATCACCATGGGTCACGCCCATTTTGTTGGTTAAGAAAAAAGATGGGTTTATGCGTATGTGCATAGACTATAGGGCTTTAAATGACGTTCCGTTAACCTTTTCGTTCACGAAATGGTCATTATGAGTTTTTGGTTCTTCCTTTTGGATTAACCAATGCCCCAGCAACATATATGAGGTTAATGAACAATGTGTTCAGACATCTCTTGGGCAAGTTTGTATTAATCTACCTTGATGATATCCTGGTTTTTAGTTGTACTAAAGAAGAGCACTTTGAAGATTTTCGTCAAGTGTTCCAGGTCCTGAGAGAAAATTCCTTGTTTGCGAAGGAATCAAAATGTGAATTCTTCAAGGAAGAGATTCACTACCTCGGACATATTATCTCCGTTGAGAGGATCCGGATGGATCCTGAAAAAGTAGCCGCAATTATGCGATGGCCAGCACCAACTTCGGTGGAAGAGCCGTAGATCTTCCTCGGATTGGCTGGATTTTACAGGAGGTTTATCCATCAATATGCCCTCTTGACTGCTCTTCTTAAGAAATGGAGGCACCACCTCTATGGAGCTAAGTTTGAGATCGTGTTTGATCAAGAAAGTATCAAGTGGCTTTCCTCCCAACGCGACTTGAAAGGAAGAAAAGCTTGTTGGGCCGAACTTCTCCAAGAGTTTGACTATCAACTAAGGTACAGGAAAGGGCGCTTGTGAACTCGATGCCAAGAGGGAAGGCCTGTCCTAAGTCCTTAGAGGCCAATAAACTTATTGTCTTATCAAATTCACATATAGCAAGTCTTGAAGCAAATTATTTGAAATCAATTTAGGCTTGAAATTCAAAACTCAAAAAATAATGCATTACATAAATTCATTCACATACAGCGGAAGCACTGAGGGGTCAAGATGGAAACCCCCCCCTAGGGATGTTTCTTGTCATTATGCAAAACCAGTTGGCTTATGCCAATTACATATACAATGGATTCCAATAGGGGTCTCAAAATAGGAACATCAACTTACTTCCTTTCAATGGTCTTAATTCCATATCTAGCTTATGAGAAGCATAGAAATTTTTTCATAAATCTTAGTTCTGCCGACATGCAATCATGAAGGATCATAGGTTCTTGACATGCAATCATGATGGATCATAGATTCTTGACATGCAATCATGATGAACTGACATGCATGGACATTAGGCCATAGATGGCATGACATGCAATGGTACTAATCAACCATTCTTACATATGGATATCAGATCCAAAAACATACCATGGTTTCAGGAAAGGGTGAAAGTGAGAGAGAGAGAGAGAGAGAGAGAGAGAGAGAGAGAGTGTTTGTGTGTGTGAGAGAATGTGAAAGAGAGATAAAGATCCAAGAGGGTTTGAGCTCCAAGAATCCTGCAATCTACAAATTAGCATAGCCTCCTTCAGCCAATGCCTCAATCTTCTCCTTCAAAGCAATTGTACACAACAAACAACAAATGGGCAGAGCTTGGATGCAAAATCATCCCCTTGGTAGTAGGGCGCATTTCCACTTATATAGAGAGTGGAGCGTCCTTCCAAAGTGAGTGAGGTGTCAAGTTCAAGTGCATGAGGTGTGAGGAAGACTCCAATTGGACTTATGGTGAAGTGGAGTGCATGGTTGAGGTGTATTAGTTAGAGAGGGTGAATGGGTGATGTGTATTAGCTTGGGAGAGTTATTATGATGATTTGGCATATGAAGTGAGAGTGTAGGAGGGCGCCCCATTCTAGGTGTCAAATAGCCTAGAATGCATGTGGAAAAGTAGGTGGGAGAGTGGTGCAAGGTTTAATCTTGACTTTTATTTACATATAGTTTTTCATGGTTACAACTTGGGAATCCACCCAAGTGCAATCTTCCTAAGGAAAAGCCAAGGTATATGTCCATCTTGTTTTGCATATTGTCCATCAATTCCTAGGCCTCAATCATGGTGGAAAGGGTCACTAAGGTGATCAGACCCTAGGCTTTGCCCTGTTCTTTATAAACTCCTTTGAGCCTTCATTATAGACCTAGAAATAAGCCTTCTTTATAGACTCTTTTGAGCCTTCATTATAGACTTTATCAAAAGCCTTCTTGGATAGCAGTCTTTAGCTTTGAAAGCTTCTTGTCCCATTTCTTGTTCTTCTGGCACTTTCTCAAGTACCTACACATACCCTCAAATGAAAGGTCAGTCCTTAAGCCTAGAAGGCTTCTTATTCTTGTTCTGGTTCTTCAGGCACTTTCGTGAGTACCTGCACAGTGCACATACCTTCAAAGTCAGGTCAGTATTCATACCATCTGACATGGCTCATATAAGGTTCTTAGATCTACAGGTATCAAGGCCTGTTACTCAAATCATTAAAGTAATAAAATCATACAATATCCTAAAAGAATATTGATCATTGATAATTCTATATCATCAAAGTCTATCTGCGCTTTGAAGCTGGGAAAGTCTTTATTACTTAGGGGCAATTTGTCTCTACAAATTAAAACGCTACAATGTGGTAGCAGATGCCCTGAGTCGAATGCCCATGGTAAGCGGGCTAAGTTTTATGGCATTCAGGAGTGAATTCCTGGAATCACTCAGAGGAAAGTGTGTTAGTGATTCTCACTACGCACTTGTGTGGCAGGCTATTGAGCAAAGGAATTCTACAACCACACCAGGGCCACCAGAGAATGTTGCGGGGCCATCGGATGTTGCAGTTGCGTCGGGACGGGACGCGCCGCCTGAAGATGATGCGGAAACGTCCGACGTCGATGTGCCATCAAGGTATTGCAGATGCTCGATAGTTTCTTGAGGATATGGAAACCATGATCAAGATAGTTAAAGCTAATGGGAAGCAAGCGCAAGCGCGAGCTAAGCATTATGCAGATAAAACCTGTAGAGATGTTAACTTCCAAGAAGGTGATCGGGTGTTTCTGAAAGTTCCTGAAGACTCTACCACTCTGAGCACAGGCAAGTGTCCTAAGTTGTCCCCAAGGTATTGTGGTCCATTCACAATACTCAAGAGAGTTGGAAGTTCTGCTTTTTAGCTGGCTTTGCCAAAATCCGCAAAGGTACATCCAATCTTTCATGTTAGTCGACTAAAGCGGGTGATGCGAGAAGGAGACAATATTGTCTCAGAACAAACCCTAATAGACTTTGAGGAACCTAATTCCTTGCCACACGAACCAGAGGAAATTCTGAATATCTGAAACCGCAAGACTCGTCATGCGGTCTTTCGAGAAGTTTTAGTCAAGTGGAAGGATGGGTCCCAAGAAGAGGCAACCTGGGAGTCTGTAAGCAAGCTTCGCAAGAGGTATCCTGATTTCATCCTTGAAGATATCGCTTTCGAGGACGAAAGCTCCTTTTAGGGGGAGGAAATGTTATGGCCATTGGCAAACACAGGGATACATGTGACTCATTAGTCCCTAAGGGGTCCCGGCGGGGTGACACTCAGCCCCGTAGTTCGGGATAATAACCCTTAGGTACTAGGATCTAGAGGGCTTGGTCTATATCCATAGGGAGTGCCACTAAGTGTAGGGCACCCTTAGTTACTAAGGGTGGGTCCCTAAAGTTAGGTAGGACCTATGTGTCACATGTACAGTATGCATGTGAAGGGCATCCACATGCACAGTAGCAACTGTGCAAGTGAGAGGAATGCATGGTCTCCTGAAGGCCTAGCGCTGGTCCTATATGGTGGCCTGTGGGTGTAGAGCCAGGTACAAGATAGTGGGTAGAGATCCAGAGTCACTCTTCCATTGTGGGAGTCATCTGTCCATTGTTCCTAATAGTCAAAATGTCAACAATCGAAAGAAGAAAGGGAAGTGCCATTATTGCAAGTATGGGCACTTCATCAAGGATTGTAAGAAGAAGCTTGCGAAAGAAGAGAGTAAAGGAATTGATACTAGTGCTTCACTTGCTACTTTGGAGCAAGAGCTTGAAGCTAGTGATGATCTCTTCAACCAAGACTATGCTTTTGTGTCTAATATTGCTTCTACTAGTACTTCTACATCTATGAGGAATACAGGTTCTGTTTTGCAAGTTGCTGATTTTCAGCCCATTGAATGGGTGATTGATAGTGCGTCATATGACTTTTCGCAAAGAAGCATTCACTAGATTAGTGAAAGTGCAAAATGGAAGCAAGGTACAATGTGCAAATAATGCATCTTATCCTATTCATGGAATTGAAATTGTAGCCTTCATTTTGCCTAATGGTGAAGAAAAGTACATCAAGAATGTGCTTTATGTTCCAAGAATCAAGAAGAGTCTTCTTTCAGTTTCGCTGAAGCAAGGACTAGTTGTTGAGTTCAAAGAAGATAAGTGTCTTGTCAAGGATCCTAAAAGATCTCTCTTGATTATTGTTTCGGGAACAATGGCTTATTCACGATGGATACCTATGAGCGACAAATTCCCTCTACATGTCTTGTTGCTTCTACATCACAATCATTGGAGCTAGCTGAATTGTGGCATGCAAGGTTTGGGCATCTCAACTTTGCAAGTTTGAAGAAGTTGATGACATTTAATATGGTAGAAGATATTCCTACTATTGACCAGCCGGAAGGGCATGTATGCGAGGGGTGCATACTTGGAAAGTTTCTGTTGCGCCGGTGCCTCAAAGGGCGTTGGGACTTGAGCGGTTTCCCCAACACGCGCTTAAGTCTAACATTCATCCATCATGCACTTACGTAAAAACAAGATCAATGATTGTGCATTGAATCTTGATCATTCAAGAATGATGAATCAACATTGATAGTTTGATTTTGATATGTGAGATCATAGATGGTAGATCTTGATTGGTGGGGTTGAGTGTGGGCATTGTGACAGGGGTGTGGGTACTTAGTGGTTAGATTTGGCAACTAGTTAGGAGCTAGAAGTTAGAAGTTAGCGATAATCATTGATCCTTTTTAGTGGCTAGTAGTTACTAGTTAGTGGCTACCATTTAGTTAATAGTTGGAAGTTGAAGGTCGGTGGTTTAGGGTTAGAACTTAGGCTTTAAGCGTAGATACTAGATTCTAGAAATTAGATTAGGACAAAGAGAGCCTAGAGAGAGAGAGAGAGATCTATCATTTGGATTTTGACTCCGTACTCTTGAGAGAGAGAGAGAGAGAGAGAGAGAGAGGGGGGGGGGGGGGGGGGGCACCATGCCGAGGGATAGAAAACCCCTGTGGGATCACGTTACCATCACTGCAGCCTATGGCACATCGGGCACGAAGAGATGGACTTGCAGATATTGTCACCTCAGTTACACGGGAGGCCCACACGCATCAGGGCACATTTGTTACATTTTAGGGGATACGAGATTGCCCCTTGCATGCATGCTCCAAACACGATACTCACTCCTGTTGCATCGGACGAGGCTGGCCCTTCGAGGTTGGGGACCAGACAAAGAGGTAAACATTCAACTCTTACACTTCAAACATTTCATTTATTGTTTCAATGTTCAAAGAAATAAGAATGACTTGTCGCTTGAAAACCACGAACGTGCTTTTTCAATTTTAACTCGCACCACAGACCAATTACTGGTCACGACTCACTATAGTCCAATGGTTTGCCATGCACCTAATTTCTAAATTGAATTGTCTTTTTTGGCAGATGGAGATGCAGTCACAGTGACATAGCCAGAGGCCACCACATCACACCCCCCAGTTGCCTTCCGCTCACCCGTCGCTTCCATGGCTCAGAGGACATAGCTGCAAATCGAGGCAAGGCCTAGTACTCGACCTGACCCACCTTCTGGTGTGGGATCCTCGACACCACCTCCAACCGGCACCACATCATCCACCTGAGAGAGGGAGAGGTAGACAGGGCCGGGGGCCGCACTACACAGCTGGGGGGTAGGGACTACTATGCGTCCACCTTCCCTATGGCAAAGGCAGAGGTTGCAGTTCCACAGTTGTTCTACACTTGCGATATGCCATTTCATTTGGCTAGGACCCTGGCATGGAAGAGGGCGATGAATACAATGAGTGCTATTGGGCAAGTATCGTTGGGGCCGTCTTGTGAGCATCTTAGGACGAAGGGACTTCTTGATGAGCGGGCTTTTGTTGACCAGAAGCTACAGCCTCTCAGGAGCATGGGCCCAGTATGTACTATCCTCTGTGCACTCTAAAGATTGATACCGTATACGCTATGCTCATTGCTCATTGCCAATTTAAGTCTTAACTTTAAGTTTTCATACATTGTGGTGGCATTTCATACTTATTAATAATTATTTATGTTTAATCATGATTGTCAAATGATCATTCATCGTTGAGGGGTCTGGGTTACAACTTGCCATACTTGAATCATGATCTGGCTTGTGACTTGTCACCTATAAACTAGGTATGGATGCACCATCGTATCTGATGGTTGGAGCGATACGAGGAAGCACCACATATTGAATATCTTGGTGTCTTCTTGCATGGGGACGATGATTTTGAGAGATCCATCGACACCTCTGGGGCGGCAGTGACAGGCGATTATATGTTCACACATATTCGAGTTGCCATCAAGGAGGTGGGGCCACAGCATGTTGCACGACAATCGACTCCTTAGTACTTACTGCTTCCTAGTAACCACTATTTGAAATCTGAAATTTGAATTGATGAATCAACATTAAATCATTTAACACTCAAATGTACTATAATGTGTCTTGCAGGCTTGAGGAAGTCCAGCAACTCTGGCAGAGCAGGTGGGAGTGGTTGCCCACGCCCTTGCATGCCATGGCCCACATACTCCATCCACTTTGGAGGAGTGAGGCGCAGTACCTTGATATGGAGCTCAGGGATGGCTAGAATGCCTATGTCTCCTAGATACGCGAGCAGGCTAACCTGTTGGATGAGCTCCAAATATTCAGCCATGAGACCTTGGAGTTCGCGGCGCTTTTGAGAGACGGTAATAAACTAATCGTTACAGTTTAAACTTTACATTTTACTGCACCATTACTCAATCACATTGTTGGTAACTTGGTAGCTACATTGAGGACCCAAGGGCCCCAAACTTGCTAGGATGAGAGCTTGACACGTGGCAAATGACATGCAACCCACTAAATGGCTCACTATCACTCATGCATGGTCTCTCTCTCTTACTACAAGCATAGAGAATGCTATATAAGGCAGGAGGGGTGCCCAAATTGGGGGGAGGATTCAGGAAGAGAAATCAACTGTATGCTGCCAGGGAGGAGAAATCAGGTGCATGCTGGAGAAATTAATGAAGAATGAGAATTCAAGCCTATGCTGCCACAGGAGGAGGCTAACAATCCTAATTATGGAAATCTTCTTGCTATGTAATTGAGGTTGGGCAGCCATAGCTGCCGATCTTGTAATTCCTCTTGAATAAAGAACCCAGAACTGGGGGGAGCACCCATTTCGCCCCTCTATGATGTGTCCTTTTCCTTGTCAATGCAAATTTTAAGTTGGATGTTATTGAATAAACTTTGCATGTCATTGCAGGATCTTTGCATGGTACTGTATGACCTTGCATGGCACTGTAGGACCCCGCATGTCATTTGTATGTTGAATCCTAAGTTTGCATGATAAGATTTTCTTCTGCTTTCAATCAATAGGAAACACTATTCAAGTTGCATGCGGCATCCATTGTCATGCTTGTACTTTTCTTAAGATTTTAGCTTACCTATTCACTGTGTTAAACCATCAACTTCGACTCTGACTCTCTCTCTCTCTCTCTCTCTCTCTCTCTCTCTCTCTCTCTCTCTGCTATTTTTTCTGCCCGGGAACCCTAACCCTAGCCCTACAGTGCAGAAAAACAGCATAAATCAACAGACAAAATTCAGAAAATATGACAAGAAGTTTTGCCTATGCAAGCTTCACATTGTTTCTTTTGACTGGTTATCTCTTTTCTCAGCCCTCTTTGAATATTTGAAAGAAGAGTTGGCAGGCTACTCCCCAACTTTCAGTATAGAGGGTAGAGAAACTTCCCAAATTCAGAAGTGCCGATGAAGCAAACAATGAAGTTGTTGAGACATGCAAGATCACTTCCATACGTTAGATTTGATCCACAATTCACTCTACAACTTGGAATTCAACACCGAGTTGCGACAACTTCCATGTTATTGCTTTGTTGCAAAATCTGTTCTTCATCAATTTCTCCACTGTGTATGAAAAGCTTAAATAATTGTTCCAAAGGATCAGGAGTTAAAACTTTCTTAGCCAATTCATTCAAGAAAACAATTTAAATTTTCGAATAAAATAAAATGATTTCAGATCCAAATAAACTTATCCCAACTCTATTCCAGATTTTAAGGAAAAAATCAGCACCCATTTAACTATATCTTAAACCCTTTCAGGTAGTGACTAGAAACTAAAAATTCAAATTATGAATCACTCTGTAAATTAATCAAAGCCAGAAGTCTGATAGTTCTTCCCATAGTTTGGCATTCATTAACTTTTCTACTGAATTTTAAAGATAGGAAAAAAATATTGATTGGCGGAAGGAAAAAGAAGTCGGAAAAAGATTTGCAACCAACCTTGTAGCTAGGACCAAAAGCAATTCCAGTGACTCTCATCTGATCCTCGCGGATTTTTCCAGCGGTCAGGTCATCCTGCTTGACCTGTAGAACAACAGGCGAGGCTTCCTCCTTCCTTCTTCGCCTTTCTCGCTTAAGGACTTGTTCAAGGGGATCTTCGGGCGGCATTCCCGAGCCACCAGCAAGCGAAGGGTTTGCCTCCAGCTGTGATTCATAACCGTGCATCTGGTTGGTTAACAAATATGGCCCTACATTTTGCCCCTCCGTACTGAAGGTGGAGGGATTCCATACTGATTCGGGATGGACCATTTGTTGGTCATACAAGGCATCTGTTGCATGTCCTGCGTAATTGTGGTAGGCAGAAAAATTGGCAACCACTGCCTCTGTACTCCCATGACTAGCTCCAATTGGCAATTCACTCTCATTTTGAGGTTTGATTATCTCTTCTTTGTGACCACCAGAGAAACTGTCATTACTCTGGGGTAATGTTTCCATGGTGTGCCGCCGTGTCGCCGAGCCACCCCCTAATGCAGTACCCACACCAAGACTATGCTTCGGAGGGGGTAAAATTGCTGCCAGCCCACTTGACTTGGCATCAACTTTACCCCGCACTGAACTCCGCTCAGCTGGAGGCTTCTCAGGTTGCAAAGCCCTATCTTCATCCTTGTGACTATTCTGCAAAAGGGACATGTTCACTGGAGGCCTGAATTCCACCGTCCGCCGGCTCTTTGGTGGCGGCAAAGATCCCAATAAGGCCGACATGTGCGTCGGCTTTAACAGATCATTGTCTTTCTCTTTACTCTGAATAAATGATCCCTCTGCATCGAACCCTAATGCCACCACTGCTTCACCAGTGGCTTCATGAGTTGGCTTCTCGGAAGCACCGGATACGTATCTGTCTCCAGTTGCGCTTAAATATTTAACTGTTGTGGGAATTGGGTGTCTTGGAAGGGGCAACGGAGAGTGTTTAGGTGGAGGAAGGGATGCGAACCTAGGGCGCTTGACAGGGGGTTCCACTGAGTGCTCAGAAGACAGAACAACTGAAGGCGAGGGCGAGGGCCATGGCTGCTGCGGCTGCAAGGTAGCGCTTTCTTCGTCGTCTTCATCCGATCCATAGCTGGAGAGTAGGGAATCCATGCGCGCTCTGCTCTCTCTCTCTCTCTCTCTCTCTCTCTCTCTTTTCACTCACCTCACTATAACCCCCTCCTATCACACAAACCCTAGCTCCTCACGTTTTTCACTCTCAAGGTTTGCATCTACGCACATTTCACCTAATGCCAAAGTGCTTCAATTTTCTTAGTATTTTGGAGGCACTTCTAAAAACATTAAATTTAACCAAAAGAATTTGTGAGAGTTTGTCATAATTTTCAAGTGAACAAAGTTATGATGAAATGTGCATATGGACAATCAATAAGGAATTGCAGTTATGATGAAATGCGCATATGGATAGTCAATAAGGGATTGCCACATAGCAGCATGCACATTCCGCGCACACAAACAATGGGAAAACTAAAACAAATTTGAAACATAAAACTCAACAAAAAAAAAAACTAATAAAACAACGTGGAACAACACAAAAAAAAAAAACGCAGAACAAAAATCACAAAAAAAAAACCTGAAAAAAAAAATCTCTACACTTGGCATTAGGCAGGGGAAGGTGAGGCTTTCCCTTGGGCCTTTTGCCTGCTCCAGCAGACACCCTCACGCTGAATGCCCTCCCAAGGCGGAAGGCCCTCAAGAGAGGGCATTGCCCCCCACAAAAAGCTTAAAAACAATCACGATATACATTAACTTTAGGTTAAAACATATAGATTATGGAATATGCTAAAACACATTATCAACCAAATTTCATTTATTAATGCTGATCAAAATCCTTAAGTATATGTGGATCAATAGAAGAAATTTAAAACGTTCACATTATCACTAGTTTTCTCCCTAAAACCTTAATCCTAACCATAGATGCCCATAAACGCGTTTATGGGAGGAGGCGTTTCTAAAATCGCGTTTCTGAGAAACGCGTTTCTATACCCAAAATCGTTAAAAAAAAAATTTGAAAAAATAGCTTATGGCTGAAATTTTTGTAGGGGATCAATGGTCAAACCAGCGTTTTGCCTCTCAAAAGTGTTGTAGATGGGGCACGAACAGATCTTATTTTCAATAGCTATTTGGTTGTTATTTGCTCTGGTTTTCACTAAATGCTCAGGGGGTTCCGGGGGCGGTAGCCCCCCGGTGGGGAATTTGGGGGGCAACGCCCCCCAACGACAGGGCCTTCCAACTCCCTGAGCGAAAACACACTTACTGGGACCATCTGTGATCGTAACAGACATGCTAGAGGTTAGTTTTGAATTTTTATCCTTGACAGAACCCAACATGAATTAATGCACCTGAACTGGACCATCCTGCACCCGAAACAGTCGGCAAATTACACAGTAATTATGCTCTTAATTAGAGCTTTCATCTTATACCCATATTGCCCAAAAAAAACCAAAAAAAAAAAAAAAACGTTTCTGATTTAAAATTTCAGAAACGTGTTTCTAAACATCGTTTTTGAACGTGATTCTGAAACGCGTTTCAGAAACGCTGGCCATCTATGATCCTAATCAACTTGAGCAACTTGTTATAATGCCCATTTTAAAGTTCTTTGGATGGAGAAAATTCCACGTCATCATTAAAGAAATAGAAAATCCATGTGATCAAATTTTTTCCACGTCAACATAAAAAATAATGGACCATTCAATTTTTTTAAAGAGGCAATCAATCAACAAACCAAGCGTCTCTCTCTCTCTCTCTCTCTCTCTCTCTCTCTCTCTCTCTCTCTCTCTCTCTCTCTCTCTCTCTCTCTCTCTCTCTCTCGTGCGCACGCGCGTGCTCATAGCCCATCTATCCTCTCATGTGCACATCTATCCTCACAAATATCTTCTCAGCCTCGCACAACTTAGAAGATTAGAAACATGTTTTTGTGATTACCCCAGCAAGGTAGCCAGTATTCAAAAGTAACTGTTTTTTATTGTGATTGTGCTCTAAAAAAGCTTATTTGGTGTAAATAGCATCGGTTGCAAACAAAAACATTTTTCGTGATTACCCTAGTAAGTTAGCAGTTTTCAGATACTAACAATTCTTGAAAATTTCTGTTATTATGAAGTCTCAAAAGGCTTAAAGATTTGTTGTGCCAATGAGCTATTTGAATGTTGTCTTGTCTTTTACTTGTGCTTGATACATGAATGTTAGTGTTAGCTTCTCCCATTGACAACATTTCTACTTCTTCTTCCTATATTCATCATCTTGTCTTTGCTTTCATGCACTATTTAGATCTAGTTTTACTTATTGATAGTTCTCATTCGCTTCAAAATCTTGTACTCTCTTGTCTGCATGTCCAGTCCCTGGGTATGATGTTTGGATCTCCATCGCATGCTCAATTTCTCCAGCTCTGTCATATGTACTTGTGGTACAGTCGCAATGGCTACTTTCCATACTTTTATTAAGCTTGGCCAGAACATGTCGGTTTCTTTCCCAAAGATCCATATGGACGAGCTATGACGCATTTGTGGACGATTTTATTGATAGAAAGGCATCCCATGTTTCAACTTGCTATATGCTCAATTTTGACGTTGATGTTGGACTATAGTATCTAACATGTGTTTTGGCCACTGCAAATAATCAAAGCATCTATACATGCTATTTTGGTATTCAAGCACAACACAAAGTGTTTTATGGCATTCTAATTTAAACTGGTGGTGTACCTCCCATGACTTGACATTTGGACCTGGAAAACACTTTCTCTATGTTCTTCCTAGCTTTCAAGTTGTAGTTTGTTAGCTAATCGACTAATCAATTTGCTGTTTTATGTCACTATCAAATGTTTGCACTCAATGAAATGGGAGGTGAGGTACAATTTTACGCATAGCAAAAGATGTTCTCTTGTTCTAAGGGGTTTAGTACAAATATCGCCTTTCTTTCTCACACAAAATGACGTTGCACATCAATGTGCTTGGTTCTGGAATAATGTATTGGGTTTCTCACCAAAGCAATGTAATGTTGTTTCACAAAGAAGAGTTGTTGTTGCTCTCTATTCAAAACATAATTCTTCAAATAATTTTTTGAAAGAAATTGTGTCTCTTGTTGCATGTGTAGCCGCCATGTATTATGCTTCAGTACTTGATAATACTTTTGAGATTTGTTTTTTGCTACTCCAGCTAATGCAACCCCGGTTGATCATGAAAATAAAATCTTGAAATTAGTTACTAGTCACTCATGTCTGCACCCCAATTGGAATGTCTATACGTCTATACCCAAAAATAGTATTTTGACTTACTAGCCTTTTGGTTGCCATCCATGTACCTTGAAGGTTATTTCCTGATAGGTTCGTCTTCTGCTTGGTATCCTTCTATTGATGGTGACCCTCTGAGTTTTCAATTTTCATTACACTATCTTTTAAAACATTGCCAATATATTGATGCTAATCTATTATCAATATTCTGCTTGTATGGTCTATTGAGGTATGTAACTCAAGGAAACAATGCAAGCTTCCTTAGTCTTTCTTCAACTTTTTGTTTTACTTGCATTATGAGAGGCACCTAAAAGCAATAAATCATCCACGTAGACAAGAATGATGCATATTATACATTATTTTCTTAAGGTGTATAGGATATAATCATATTCCCATCATGTTGGATTATTCTACTATCGGGTGATTCATCCGAATAATCAATCTCCCCACAAAGCTTTGCTAGCTTACGAATTTGAGCCTGCAGAAATACAAGGGCGTTGCCCACAGGCAAGGACCATCCCAGTTCGTAACCACCACATAACCATTTCAGTCGAACAAGACACAAAGATGAAGTACCCCGAATGTCAAACATTCGAAGACCGAAGGAGCTCAAAGGTGAAGCCGAAGGCCGAACAAGACATGGAGGCGAAGAAGTGTTGAAGACCGAAAGGCGGCAAATCTTCAAGATCCACGTACAAGGGAAATCAAGAAAGTACCAGGAGGACGTCCTCCTCCATGGATGATGTTAAAGGCAATTTGGATACCGTTGGAACGTGCTTAATCAGCCATTCTTGTAATCAGAAATTAGATTAAACTTTTTCTTTCTCCATCTATATAATCAGACTGGAGATGAGAGAATCGGTTGGATGGTCATTGGTTGAGTGTCAATCTGAGCTAAGCATAGTGTTGCTACCAAGAAGTCTGCTAGTAAGTGAGACGATCTGACTTTACTTGTGAGAGATAGAGCTTCACTTACGTTGACACGCTCCGTGGGTTTGTCACAACAGCTTACAAAAGGATCATTGATAATACAGTAGCTTGAATGCACATGTTGAATGATCTTGAATGCTTTGATGTCTGATTGTTGTTTGTTCATAATCAGTTGTTTGTTTTTCATTCCGCACACTGGTTTATCTTGTTGAATGCTTAAACAATTAACGTAGGTCAGCAGTGTTTGTCTACACTCTGGAGGATTGTAGATTTGGTCTAGCAGGCAGTAGCCGGACAGACAAACTGGGTCGTTTTTTCCAACAGTGCTATCAGAGTGACTCAAATTTATGTCGCATTGAACCGTTATGTAATTAGCATTTCAACTATGGTACTAGAGCCATAAAGATTAATTAGAGCCTCTTGATCCTATCAGAGAGCTGATATAGCTTCAGAGCTATCAGATCTAGGAGATCAAACATACGAAACAAGAAAACAAGCTGAATAACATTGTTCACAACAATGGCATCTATAAGCAGCATACAGTTGAAGATCTGCACAATCCTTGACTCAACTGGGTCTAACTTCCTAGCATGGAAGGGAAGACCTCTCTCAACTTAAAAGGAGAAGGGCGATGGCCCTGGGTAGATGGCACCGAAGAGATGCCTACAACTACAGGCAAGGAACTACGAGAATGGAGAGAAAAGAAGAACAAGGCAGTAGTCGTGTTGTCCTCATCCATCGAAGATAGCTTGACCTCGCAACACTCTCTAATGCAAAAAAGATGTGGAATGCATTACTTACCAGGTCCAGACAAAATCACGCAGCCAGATAATGCTTCTCGAAGAACTTACGATGGGATGGCAAAGACCTCACATCCTTTATCAGAAAGATGAAGGATCTGTTTCTTTCATTACACAACGCCAGAATAAACAATGCAGTATCAATTGAGAAGCATCTCACCTACCTGCTACTAGCTTTACCAAGATCCTTCAAGACAACCCGAACGTTGCTAGCAAAAGATTCAGAGATGACTCTCGAAAAGGCAGTGATCGAGATTCGAGAAGAAGTCGAAGCTCGTGAGCATCTTGATCACAAAGACGCCTCTGATCAGGCTCTCTACAACAACAAGGAGAAGCCGAAGGAGCAGTTCAAGCCTAAGAGGGAGTCAGACCGAAAGCAGGATCGAGACCAACAAACAAAAGAAAGCACCAAAGACAAATGGAAGAACAAAGAAAAGCCAATACATCAAGACAACAAAAAGAAAGCATGCGTGAGATGCAAACGCGAAGGACATACAGTTGATTCGTGTTAGCTGAACCCAAAGATCGAGTGCATTCATTGCCACAAGAAAGGTCATGCGGCCATGGATTGTTACCAGAATTCGAAGAATAAACAACCTCAAGGCAAACGGGAGAACAATAATAGTTCATCCTACGTCGAAGAGCCCGAAAGCTCAAAGATGGGCAAAGAAAGGTTGACAAACAATGGTAATTCGACAACCTATCTATGTACAGATGTGTGTGCAGCCTCGACATCTAACACACAAGAGGTTATCCTTGATTCATGAGCAACCTCTCACCTTATTACATCCAGACAAATAATGTCTGACTTCCGAAGTACAGATCCATCCAGATACATAGTTCTTGCAGACAGGTCAAGACATTAAGTGAATGGCATTGGTTCGTTATGGCTCAACACAAACGGCAAAGACCGACGATTAGACAATGTTCTATTCGTACCCACACTACAGCAAGACTTGCTCTCACTTGCAAGAATAGCAGACGCCGGGATGCATGTGACATTTTGAAACGAAACATGCAATGTCGTTGATGCCAGCACCAACACACTTGTTATGCAAGGAAGATGAAAAGAGAACCTGTATCTTTTGAAGATATGCCTACCAGCAGATTAAGCAAACCAAACTCATGAATCGACATATGTTTTATGGCACAAAAGACTAGGCCACATGAATCCAATGGCATTGTATCAGGCAAGCCAGCATGGAGGTATAACAATGGTCGATGATGATTCAACCAGCTATGAAGTCTTAGGAAAGTAGTACTACGACTTGCCAATCATGACAAAGGGAGCAGAACCCGAACACTCAGACAAAGATGTTTGAACCCCACATCAATTGAGCGACAAATTAGACAAAGAAAGAACAACAAGCATGTTTGCAGCTAGAATGCCAATTTCTACTTGTTTCTCAAGTTGAAGGCCATACCTGTAGTACACATGTGTGGGCTTGGATTTCAATGTTGATCAATGCTTTTGATTGTTAATGCTTGTTGTTTGTCAAATTGCTAATCTAGATCAACTTTTTGGTGACTAGTTTTTTGATAGATTGTTAAGCAAGCATCCAATCACTCTTGTGGATCTTTTGTAGATCCATTTATGGTCCTAAAGTACCGTACTTTCACATGGTATCAGAGCCAAGTACAAGAGCATAAGCCATTGATCAAAAGCAAATCCATTGTTAGCAAGTTTTGGTGCTAAAAACTAGTTTCGAGAGGGCAACCTAGAATCTTGATTTTGGTGAGGAGATTTGATCCCAAACTTGGTAGGGGTCCAAATCCATATTGTCCACATGTGTGGTCACCTCTGAGCCTACACTTATTAGGTCCTTGTGAGTTTCAAGTCAATCAAATCTATTTCTTGTTTGTAGAAGTCACTAGTAAGATGGGATCTACTAGAGCATATCTTCTAGAAGCTAGTGAGAGATTGAATTCTACAAATTATGTTATTTGGAAGGTTAGGATGGAGTCACTTTTGGTGCTCCAAGACCTTTATGAGTTTTTTATTAAGAATGAAGATGAACCTCTAGGTGCACATGAATTAGTGACATACAAAAAGAGATCAAGGCTAGCACTTCATTGTGTGAAAATGAATGTGAACAATGATCTTTTGAGGGAAGTATCATCATGTAAAAGTGCTAAAGAGGCTTGGGAGTCTTTAAAATCAATCTATGAATCTAGTAACACTTCGAGGGTTCTCATGCTTAGAAATCAGATTTTGCAAGGCATGAAAAGAAGTGAGGAGAGTGCACAGGATTATGTACTCAGAATCAAGTCTCTAACTAGGGAGTTGGCTTCCATTGGAGAGAAGATTCATGATGGAGAGCTTGTACAAATTGTTCTTAATGGTCTAGGAGATAACTTTGCAAATTTGGTCCAAAGTTTTGCCATCCAAGACACTTTGCCAACTATAGAAAAACTTCACAGTGTATTAGTGGCTGAAGAGTGTAGGATGTTCCATGCAAGATCTAGGATGAGTTCCTTGTCTTTGCAGGATGGTGATGAGAAAGCCAATTTCTCATTCAATACCAATGGAAAGAAGAAGAATCGAGGAGGCCAAAGAAGAGGATGATGCATCAAGCTCAAAGGACAAGTCCAAGCAGAAATGCTTCTTTTGTGAAAAGAAGGTGCATTATGCATTTGAATGCTACAAGAGGCTAAGAGCACAAGTGGAGGAGGACAAACAAGGAAACCTTGCAAAGGAGGAGGAGGAGGATGAAGTAGATGTATTCTTAATGGCATCTACATCCTCACCAACAAGCAATAGCAATTCAAAAGACAATTGGTGGATCAACAGTGGGGGTAGCTCCCAATGTCTTGTGAAAAGGACTTTTTCTCAACCTTACACTCTCTCAATGCTACTAAAAAGTTTGTCTTTACTGCAAATGATGAAGAGTGTAGGATAGATGGTGTTGGCACCATCTCTTTGTGTCTAGAATCCTCAAAATGCATGGATCTAGAAAATGTCCTTTATGTACCATCAATCACCAAGAATATGCTTATTGTTGGTCTAGTCCTAGAAAGTGGTTTGGATTCTCACTTTAAGCATGATGTTTGCTTCATCTTGAAGAATGATGTTTGCATTGCAAAGGGATTTAAACATAGAAGATTGTTTAAGTTGGAAGCTGGTGTTGCTTTTGAAAGAATGAGCTTGGAAAAGGAGGAGATCTTGACAAAGTGTGATCTTTCTTGCATTGAGGAGGAGCTTCAAAAGGAGGAAGATCTTGAGGATCAGCCTCAAAGCATGAGAGTTCCAAGGGAGTCCTCAATGACAATGGTCGAGTCATCAAATTGCATGCAAATTTTCCATTCAAGTGTGCATCTTGCAAGGATGGTGAGCATGATGACATTTGCGAAGGAGTCGCGAAGGCGAAACGCTAAAGTGATAGATCGGATGGAGTTGGGATATGATCGCTGGTCACTGCCAGCTGTATCATTCCTACAGTCCTCCATAATGTAGACAGACACTAATGTACTATGTTAACAGATTAATGTAGCATTCAACAAAATTCAAACCAAGGTGCGGAATTAATGAACAAGTGAATCAGACACACAAAAAGCAGCAGACTAATTTACATTCAAGATCAGACAAGATATGTGCGCAACGGCTTCAAAAATATGTGCGCAACGACTACAAAGATCATCTATTGATTCTTCTGATTTTTCAAGCACTGCATGCAGATACACTCAATGCGTTGGCATGAGAGAAATACAGTTCTCTCACGAGCAATGTCTCGCTTACTAGCGGACTTGTTGGATCTACAGATCCTATACAGAATTGTCTCGCACGCAGTCGGACTTGTATTCTGTGTTTTCGTCTTCTTGCTTACTAACATTAGACTACTTCATATATATCAAGTATCATCCAGAAAGTATATAGTCGCGTTGTGTAACTTCTAGATTGGAGTAATTAAACATCTATTGCTAATCATGAGTTGCAAAAGTGGTCTCCTTGATCCTTTTTGGAGCGTGAGGGTAGAAAAGGTGTCACGACGATTTTCGTGCCGCTTCGAGTCGTTTGACTTTCTCGTCGTCTGACTTTCTCCTGCTGTACCACAAAAAATTCTCTTTTGCGGATCTTTCGCATTCATGTCTTTTCATCAGGGTGTTCGCGAACATTTTCACTTCTTGTCTTTTGACTTTTGCGTTCGCGAATATTTTCGTCAAGCAGAGGGCTGAAAGCTAGCAAAGCTTTGGTAATAGAAACGTTTTGTTTCTTCAGAGCATCAGAGAGTCTACTATCATTGAGTACTTGTTGGATAATATTAGTAGACATGGAGTGAATTGTTGCTTATCTTTAAGATCTATGGTGTTTAGTACTCGTTATGACAAGACAATAAAATTAGATGCTTTCAAATTTCCATTTGTTGTTGATAAAGCAATTTCATTGGATAACTATTTTTGTAATAGTTTGAATAGTGTCATAAAAGATGAAACACCATTTGTATTGGAAATATTTGGGTCCACATGCTTTGAGCATGATCATTCCAATGTAAAGACCAAAGATTATCCTATTTCAATGATAAAAGTAATGGTAGTGTTTTTCTCTTCAAGTAGATATTGTAGAATCTACTTGTTTTCCATCAAAGAAGTTGTCAATGGTGGAAATGTGATACTTCAAAAGTGAAAGATTTGTAAACTTGAAGAAGCACCTTTGGATCAACACCTTATTTAATTCATTGATGGTCTGGAGTCAAGTGGAAGAGCAAGCTCAAGACCCGAGGACTCCAAGAAGAACCATGAGTATCAAGATGGAGCCATCTAGGCTCAATCATATGGATCAAGCAAGGCAAGTTGTCTTTGGCAATATTATGTATGCACTTAATAGTTTTATTGATGTATCTTCAAGTGCACAAAATGCCTTGGAATCCATGGCTTGGCATGTTGTATAGTTTTTGAAGTGTGCTACATGTATATAGACACATTTGTGCAACATCTTGTAAGGGATCCTTTAAGAGGTGGTGAAAGATCCTTCATGGACATCATTCTCTATTGGAGTCTGAAAAGTTTCTTGTCTGCAGCTAGACTTTTTAGACACTTCTAAAAGTATTCATTCATCTAGAAAGAGAGTTGTAAATAGATCAAGCTAAATTTGAGGAGTGTGAAGAAATGGCAAAAATTGGCAAATCTAGCTTGATAAAAAACCATGTAGTATAGCGTAAATTTTGTACATAAGTGGATTCCACACATGTGAGGCCAAGATGCCACGTGGCAATCCACTCCTAATGTAGGTTAGGTCAAGTCCATAGGGTTGGTCATATCATTTTGGCAGTGTTCCTAGTTTATAGGACCTAAGTCCTAGATTTAAGGTGAAAATTTGACCAACTTGCTATCTTCCAAGCATGACTCTAGGAAATAGACTAGGGTTTCATTTTAGGGCAAGAAGAGTGAGTTAACTCGTGACACTTGCACCTTCGCATTCTTCGCCCATATGTTTGTAACGAAAATGGCCGACACTGTTCACATTTCATCCAGACTTGTTATTTCCACTTTTTTGTCAATATGCGAAAAAGCCATACCTTTGCTACACCTTCGCTGTATTTTTTTTGGAAAATGCCGAAGCCTTCGCTGCATGTCGACACTTTCGGTTCATTATATTGATGAGTCTATATCATTAGTATACCAAAAACCTCAAACACTTCTGTTTTTCACTACCACTTTGCCATCACTCTCGCTCTCTGATTTCTGAATTTTATGATCAAGCTCTCTTCCGCCATCGCAAGTCACCACTACTATCGATATGGCAATCGTATTCAAAACGCACCTGAAACCAATTCTATTGATTTTACAACCATTAGCTATACGAGCACATATTAAAGGACTTTTTCAATTCGCTCCCTCAACAACTTTTACGGATGTGTGCCATGAGCTGATCAGAAATCTGAGCGAGACAGAGGAAGGACATGTTTCTACCATTGTCCGGAATCAAGAGATTATTATTACAGAAGGATTTTACTATCGTGCCTTAGGTTTGCCTATGGACGGCGATATGGGAAGGAGCCTATTTGGAGAAAAGGGGATATAAGCTCTCTTATGTCAGAGATCCCAATCTCAAAAGCTTTGTGCGATTTGCTCTTGCTTCTATATTCTTATCGAAGCAAGAGTATATCATTTCCAACATGAATATGGAATACTTGCTGAGAGTCCTGAATGGAGAACCCATTGCCTTCGGACAGATTGCTTTCAGGCAATTCTGTAAATTAGTATAGATTAATCAGTTTTCCAAGTTTGGTTTGTAGATTGGTATTCTATGCATGCATGCTGGAGTGTTAACCGTGCAAGAAGATATCAGAATTGCACCAGTATTGCCAGAGTTAGCCCCGTCAATTGATGCTGATTCCCAAATGCAAGCATCAAAGGCAACCACCACAGAGAAGGCTTTCAGACATTCCAGCAAAAACTAACATTTTTTCTTCCACCTTGTTGTAGTCTAGAACTCCAGTGGAGAATGGATTACCTTCTTTTAACTAAACTTTTTGGTTATACAAAAGAACAATGGAAAAGCCCTTGGACTTTTTCTAACCTAAACACTTTTTGGGCCAAGCTCACAGTGCACCAAAAAGGTATCCTTGCTCTTGCCATTGTTCAGAATAACTTCAATGTGCAAATGAACTATATTCATGTTGTCACAAGATCTTTGTATATATATATATATATATATATATATATATATATATATATATATATATATATATATATATATATATATATATATATATATATATATATATATATATATATATATATATATATATATATCCTAGAATATCTAAAAACATTTGAAATCAATATTTTTCCAGCTTTGGATGAATATCTGAATAAGCTAGATTCAATTAACATTTTTATGTTAAAAAAATTGTCCCTAGCCTTAATCCAGTTCCTTCCAGAATCTCCAGCCAGCTGTTATTCCCTGATCTGTGAGAAATCTACACAGATTGGGAAGCTAACTATTCTCATTATTTGAAAGAAGTTAAAGCAAATAATATACTTCGCTCCACTAATCCAATAACTAGACCATACCACACTTACAATTATGTAAATTTTGCTTCTCTCATTTCATATGCCCTTTTATCCATTCAACAATTGTACATTAAAGAAAATTCCCATAATATACATATGCAGCCCTCTCACTAATTGTCCCTTCTGCTGAGATGTCTGAAATCCTGTTTGAGGATAATTGGTACACGCATCTTGTAAATAACACATTGATCGATAATCCTCTTGCACCATTGGAAAATCAAGGAATGGGAGGATATCCGAATCTATCATTCCAGGAAGATTACAACCAGAAGAACAATTATTACCTTGCTACAAAAGGAATGACCTTAGAGCAAGTCAATGAAAAAAACGAAGCTCGAGCTAAGGCTATTTTCCATAGAAAGCCAACCAGTAGGAAGCGACAAAGGAGAATGTAAGCAATTTGTTTGCGAGCTGCACAGCTGAGGAAGGGGATATGTGAAGCCTCATAATCCCAGGTTATCCAAGTTATTGTTATATATTGTAAAAAATTTCAATTTTTATACATGTAAATGTGCTATAGTGCCTTAATTCATGTAAAGGCCTATTTGCACTTTGTAAATTCACATTTAGGTTAGAATTTGCGACGTTTGATAGAGACGCAGTAGCGGATCTCAACCGACATTTTAACGGTTGGTAAATGACATTGAGGCCGGTGATCATTCCTATAAGGTCAACACTTTGTGCCATTGTACTTACGCATTTGCACAAATTTGAGTATCAATAGAGATAGAAGAGAGCCAATTCTATAAGCTTGAGCATTATTTCCCTCTGCTATCTTTTACAACATTACTTCTTATCAATTGAGCGAATACACTCTGTATGATCTATAATTGTTTGTGATACTGCTTTGTCTACGTCACACATTCTTTCCATTTCTTACTGAATTTCAGATCACTCTAACTTGGATTTTTAGGCTTCACCAGAGAGCGACAATTCTAACTAATGTGTGCAGGAAATTATCTAAAGTTGATAAGCATAACTATAAGCAGAAATTCTTTCAATTCTGAATGAGTTTTGTGTTCAGATAATGAACTTGTTTGATGCTTTGTTCTATTTGCTTTCTACGGTAAAGAACTAATTCACTGTGTATGATTAAGAGGAATCATTAGACAATCCGATTCTGTTTGATGAATCTATTTGCTAGTTGTTGTCTGATATGATTGCTTATTATTGTCCAAGAACCTGAAAGATAAAGTAATCTTTATAATCACAGACCTTGACCAAACCGTTTCACCATTGGTGTTCCTGGATGTCAATTTATCCAAATATCTTTGGATAACTAGATATGTCGCTGTAGTATTCATTGTGAATATTACACATCACATTCCATTTTCCTTCTTATATACACTTATCATACAAAAGATGAGATTATTTTCTCTCTTGGGGAATGATCAAACCTTTTATACTACTTAATTCATTGATTTTTGTGGAAATCTATAACGACTAGGCCACCACAGTATCCTTATCATTCGATAATAGGATCTCTTATGTACGTGATGATCTGTACCAGATCAAACATAGCTTTTGCAGTCAGTTCCTTAAGTCAGTTTATGACTGATCCTAGTATAACACATTGGAAGGCTCTTATTAGAGTTTTGAGATATATTTGAGCTACTATGACCTTATGCATTTGTTATGGAACAGCCGACAATGACAAACTCAATATTCTCAGTGATTATTCAGATGCAAGTTGGGCAGGAGATGTAGGCACTCACAAATCCACTTCCGGATTTACATTCTTCCTCAATAACGGTCCTATTTCATGGAACAATTGCAAGCAAACTTCAATAGCTCTATCTTTTACTGAATCAGAGTATATCGCAGCCTCTCAAGCTACAAAGGAAGCAGTATGGTTGAGAAACTTACTTTCAAATGTTTGTCTGAAACAATATGTGCGCCGCTTACTACTTATCAACAGAAGTGCATCAGACAGAGTTTTCAGTTACTCAGAGATAGTTTAGAGTACGTGGTTTCATCCACTATCGCTTTGTGCTCTCATCATTTGATTTATACATGCTACTTACTAAATCAATGTATCTTCTTATTATGTTCAATATCATGTCAGAATGAATGCTTTTCTATAGTTATTTGTAATTGGTATTGATAGGCATAGTCATGCATTAGGAAAGTAGGCTCCATTCTGCTGTGCTCGATAAGCTATTCACTGCCTTGGACTTGTCGTTATTGCTATCACCTCTTTGCAACATGGTATTAGAGCTCTAATATATATTATCAAAGCGTACCTTCATGGTATCAGAGCAATCTGTTATACAGGGCTCTAATACTTGATATTTTTTGCGATATCAAATCGATATCATTCGATACTTTTCACAGTATCATATTTTTCAATTTCTGGTATCAAATTTCAGTATCAAATAGTTGATTTCCAATTGTAGCGCAGCACGGTATCTCTCGCTTAATGTCATCGATATATCGACAGAATAAAGTTTCAGATGGATTCTTAGAGTAAAACTAGTTTGATCCAATTATTACTTGTGAAAATTTAAGATGAAGACCTTGCTAATTTTCAATGAGTTTTGGGGATGTTGTCACAGATACATAAGAGAAGCTTGAAGACGACACAACTGACTCAAAATGGAAGTCGAAGGGTGGTAAAGCCTTCGCACTTATTATTCTCAATATATCAGCCACTCAGATTGGCCACATAGTTGAAGCTCAAACTTCGAAAGAAGTATGGGACATCTTGAGCTCACTATACAATTTTTTTGGATTTGATGGAATCATCTATGCAAGAAATATCTCTATGGAGGTCCTTGACTCTAGAAACATAGGATGAGGCACTTTCATCCTTTCTTTGAAAACTTTGGAAGATCATATTTCTAAGAGTAAGAAATCTTGAATTGTTCTTAGACTCATAAATGGATTGAAGAGTACTCCATGCACTTTGGGCATTAAGACATGAGCTAATCTCTCTTAGAACTTCATTAGAGACATTTAGCTTCAAAACATGAAGAGCAACACATGCTCTTTTCTTGAATTTGGGAATATCTTGAGGATTAGTAGGCTCCTCCTCATTCCCATTCACTATATCTATTAGATCTTGAAGTACAAGGATAGATTCTATCCTTATCTTCCATGTACCACGATTGGTAGAAGTCAGTCTCTCACTTTGGTCTAATAGATAAGACCCACTTGTGGTCATAAATTGGAGATTGATTTTGGCTTACATTAAGAATGTTTTCAGAGGTTCAATCCTATCAATTGCAACCTTAAGATCTCAATGGAATTAGGTACTAATTGACTTATGAGCTTGAAGATAGCCAAAAAAGACGATTTCTAGGTGGTAGTCAAAAAATGCTCTCTATTTTCCAAAGCAAGCATGGATGAAGGAAGTATGAGTTCACACGTGGCTTGAAAAATTTAGATTTATCATTAAATAAGTTTCATCCATACAAAGGATCAAAGATCCACCCAATGCTTCATAGATTGAAGAAAAATAAAAAATAGTCAAATCTTGCTATTTTGACCCCTACAAAATAGGATCCAAGATAGTACAACCTTCAAGCATGTAAATTTCTATAGAGATTCTATTCCTATGATTTGTTCTTAGATTAGATCAGCCAAAAAAATCAAAATTGAAGCTTGATTCAGATGCATTAAATGAGTTTCTCTGATTTTTTGAGTACATGTTGAAGTTGAGAGAAAAATTGCCAAAAATCATAGATTGAGGAGTGATTTTGCAAGATTGAGACTAGAATCTAAATTTCCATTCATGAGTGATAGGATTGTGTCCATAAGCTTTCAAAATGCTAGAAGACTTTAGGTTTAGATCTCTTAGAGAAACCATAAGAGTTTCTAGTGCTTTTTCACATTCAAAAATGGCGTCAATGGGTGGTTTTTTGCTTGAAGCTAGTGAAAGGCTCACATCCACTAATTATGCTAATTGGATAGTTCGAATGGAGTCTTTGCTTGTACTCCATGATATTTATGACATAGTACTTGAGGTGGAAGTAGAACCTCAAGGAGGTCTTGAATTGGTAAAGTACAAGAAGAGATGTAGAGTTGCATTACATTGCATAGAAATGAATGTAAGTAATGAACTTTTGAAGGAAATCTCATCTTGTACCACATCCAAAGAGGCATGGGATTCACTAAAAGCAATTTATGGATCCAAGAATACTTCAAGGATACTCATGCTTAGGAATCAAATTCTTCAAAGCATGAAAGGAAGTAGTGAAAGTGCCCAAAATTATGTTTCTAGGATCAAATCTTTGAATAAGGAGTTACCTTCTATAGATGATAAGTTAGTTCAAATCATTTTGAATGGATTAGGAGATGATTATTTAAATCTTGTTCAAACCTTTGCTATTCAAGATTCACTTCCTAGTATTGAAAAACTTCAAAGTGTGCTTGTAAGTGAGGAAAGTAGAATGCTTCTTATCAAAAGTAGGATGAGTTCCTTATCTTTGAATGATGGTGATGAAAAAGCTAACTTTTCCTTGAAAGGCAAGAAGAAAAAGTTTCCATCCAAGAAGACTCAAGACATGGAGATGGAGAGCAAGGATGGAGCATGAAGTTCCAAAGGCAAGAGCAAGAAGGACAAGGAGAAGCTAAAGTGTTTCTTTTGTGAGAAAAAGGGACATTTTGCATCCGAGTGCTACAAGAAGAAGAATGCCCAAGAGAAGGACAATCAAGGCAACCTTGTGCTTGAGGAGGAGGAGGAAGAATGCAATCTATCTTTGATGGTATCCTCACCACAAATATCTAATCAAGACACTTGGTGGATTGATAGTGGGGCAAGCTCCCACATGACTCACCAAAAAGACTACTTTTCTAATCTACTTTCTTACAATAGTTCTAAGAGATTTATCTTCACTACAAGTGATCAAGAATGTGAGATTGTAGGTGTTGGATCCATTCCTTTATGTCTAGGATTATCTAAAAAAGTAGATCTAGACAATGTTCTTTATGTACCTTCAATTACAAAGAACTTGTTGAGTGTAGGACAACTTATGGATGGTGGATTAGATGTACATTTCAAGCATGGAGCATGTTCTATATATTGAAAGATGAAAAATGTATTGCTAATGGTTTCAAGCAAGGGAGGTAATTCAAATTGGATGCTAATGTGATGGTTGGAAGTGTGAACATGGAAAGGGAGGAGCTCACTCAAGTGGAATTGTCGAACCAAAGGTTAGGCCATCCTAACTTCAAAGCTATGGAGAACATGGTGACAAAGGAGCTAGCAAGTGAACTTCCCAAAACCATATCCAAGTGTGGCAAGCTTTGTGAAGCTTGTGGACTCTCCAAATCTCATAAGCTACCTTTCAGGAGATCTTTGACAAGATCTAACTCTCCTCTTGACCTTATAGACTCGGATGTTCATTCATTTTCACATGAATCTAATGGTGGAGCTCTTATGTATGTCACTTTTATTGATGATAGATCAAGATACTCTTGGGTTTATCTCTTGTCTAAGAAAAGTGAAGTTTTTGAGTCCTTTGTAAAGTTTAAAACTCTTGTGGAAAAGCAACTTAATACTAGCTTAAAAGTATTTATAAGTGATAATGGAGGGGAGTACATCTCCAATAGAATAAAAGAGTTTTGTGAAACTAATGGCATTAGGAGAGACTAGGTTGCATTCTTATCTTATTTCCATTGGATTTGTTGTAAGTTCTTATGAACCATCATTATACTACAAATGTAATGATGGGAAGATCATTATCTTAGTTTTATATGTTTATGACATTATACTCACAAGAAATGATCATAGATGGCATCAAAGATGTAAAAATTTCCCTGTCTAGTGAATTTAGGATGGTAGATCTAGGACTTCTAAAAGTTATACTTGGAATAGAAGTCACTAGAAGTAATGATTTTACTTTCATATGTCAATCTAAGTATGCTAGATTGATCTTAGCAAAATTTGGCATGATTGATTGTAAAGGAGTTGAAACTCCCAGGGAACTAAGTGTAAAAGTTTCTAAGGAAAGTGAAGCATCCTTTGAGGACATCACTACCTATAGAATGCTTATTGGTTCCTTGATATACTTAACCATCACTAGACTTGATCTTAGTTTTTGTGTTGGCAAATTGAGTCAATACATGCAAATTCCAAGGATGAAGACATTCCATGCATATATTGTGACAATCAAACAACTCAACAACTTGCAAACAATCTTCCATGCTCGAACAAAGCACATTGAGATTTCACATCATTTCATGAGGGAGAAAGTGCAAGCAAAAGAGATCAAGCTTATTCATGTTTCATCATCAGATTGCATTGCTGATATACTCACCAAGGCATTGCCCAAAGATCCATTTGTAAAATTAAGATTGGCTCTTGGAGTTATAGATAGATCTATGCTAGATTTACCAAGCTAGATTTTTGAGGAGGAGTGTGAGAAATGCAAAAATTATGCTTGGTCAAGGCCAAATCTATGTATATAGGATGATTACACATGTGTGGAGCCTGTTAATGTACTTGTCATTTACCATAATCTTATAGGTTGTACATATGATTTAATTGAAGTTCTAGTGGCTAAAAAGGCCAAAATCTAGTTTTCTAGTCATATGACACATGGCATCAATCTATTGATTGCATGAGCCGCATCATTAGATTAGGTGTCACATCCCATGTGTAGAGGTCTGCTCACACGTGTGGAACAAGCTAAAGTAGGCAAGTTTTAACTTCTAGAAGATTTCTTAGTAGTTCTCCATATAGTAGAAAAATGTAGTGCCCAAAATAAAAAGTTTGATCCAAGTGTCAATTTTGCATGTTGATTCATCATATGACAAAGCATCCTCACATGTGTGAGATTTGATGCATGATCAGTACCTCGAACTCCAAGAAATGTATATATAGAGGCATATTTGGCCATAATCAATATGAAACACCAATCTTGATTTTGGAAGCAATTTTGTGTCAATCTCTCCATTTGTCTTCAATTGTTTTGATTAATTTGAGTTTCTATCATAGTGTAGCTTTTTTTCAGGCTGGAGTCCGTACTCTGACAGGTCTTCACACATGTGAAACCAGCAAGTACATATACTTTCATTAATAATTGTTCTTGTTAGATTTTCATGCCTAGAATTGATCTAGATTGATCTAAATCTTGTGTAGATTGATAGATCAATTGTATCTAACATCCAATCCCTCTTGTGGATCATTTTAGGATCCATTCTTGGTTCTATTTTGCAAATTTTTCACAGTTGTGAGAACAAAATGAAACCATCACTTCAAGGACTTCAAACACTATTTAAAATCCGTACAGCAGGCTGCTCTTCACACGTGTGGGTTCGGAGTTGAGTCTATGGTCTTGTTTGATGATTATCAATGCTTGTTGTGTGTCAAATTGTTAATCTAGATTTTTGATGCATTGATTAAGCAAGTACATAATCGCTCTTGTTGATCTTCTAAGATCCATGTATGGTGTAAAAAATATTGTACTTTCACATGGTATCAGAGCCAAGTACAAGAGCTTTGATCATAGATCCATTCAAATTAGCAGTTTTGTGTGCTAAAAACTAATCCTGTGAGGGCGAGTTAGAAGCCAAGTTTTGGTGAGGGGATTTGATCTCTAAGTTGAGAGGGATCAAAATCCATACAGTTCCCACGTGTGGGCACTTCTAAACTTGCATTAAATGCACTATATTCATTTGGTCACCATAAATTCAATTTGAGAGCTTTTGATGTAATTTTTGGTGGAAATCCTAGAATAACCTACCAAGATCAAGTGCCATTGATTAGATTTGAATTTGTTTCATGAGATCTAATTAATCTAGGCTGAAATCAGGTCCTCTGAACTTGTTTTACAAGTCTTGAAGGTACAAAGTGTGAAAGAGAGATTAAGTCATTTTCTGTCCAAAAATAGCCAAGATTGGCAAGATTTGCTTGAGACTAGTTTTCACATCATCTTATTTTCATTCCAGCTTTGTGAGGGAGTGATAGAATTGTGATTACAAGTCCATTTGTTGGATTAGAAATCAAATTTGAGTGAAACACTACAAGTGTGAAACCTTTGTGAGTTTCAAATCTATTTCTTGTGTGTAGAATTCACTAGTAAGATGGGATATGTTGGAGCATACCTGCTAGAAGCTAGTGAGAGATTAAATTCTACTATGCAATTTGGAAGGTTAGGATGGAGTCACTCGTGGTGCTCCAAGACCTTTATGAGTTTCTGATTGAAAATGAAGATGAACCTCTAGGTGCACAAGAATTAGTGAGATACAAAAAGAGATCTAGGCTAGCACTTCACTGTGTGAAAATGAATGTGAGCAATGATCTTTTGAGGGCAGTATCATCATGTAAAAGTGCTAAAGAGGCTTGAGAATCTTTAAAATCAATCTATGAATTTAGTAACACTTCGAGAGTCCTCGTGCTTAGGAATCAGATTCTACAAAGCATGAAGAGGTGTGATGAGAGTGCACAAGATTATGTGCTTAGAATGAAGTCTCTAAATAGGGAGTTGGCTTCCATTGGAGAGGAGATTCAAGATGGAGAACTTGTACAATTGTCCTTAATGGTCTAGAGAGTGGCTTTTCAAATTTGGTCCAAAGTTTTGCAATCCAAGACACTTTGCCCACTATAGAAAAGCTTCATAGTGTATTAGTGGCTGAAGAGTGTAGGATGATGCACACCAATGCAAGAATGAATTCAATGTCTTTGCAGGATGGTGATGAGAAAGCCAATTTCTCATACAAAGGCAAGAAGAAGACCAATGGAAAGAAGAAGCATTCCAAGGAGGCCAAGGAAGAGGATGATGCATCAAGCTCAAAGGGCAAGATCAAGGACAAGTCCAAGTTCAAATGCTTTTTTTGTGGAAAGAAAGAGCATTTTGCATCAGAATGTCTCAAGAAGAAGAAGACACAAGAGAGCAAACAAAGCAACATTGCACATGAGGAGGAGGAGGAGGAGGATGAAGAAGAATCACCCTTGATGGTTTCCAACAAACCTCCATCATCCAAGAGCAACACCAATGATTCTTGGTGGATAGATAGTGAGGCTAGCTCCCACATGACATTTCAAACTCTCTTACAATGATGTACATAGGTCTATCTATACAGCTAGTAGTCAAGAGTGTAAGATGATTTCTTTTGGAACCATTCCATTGTATGTTGGATAATCCAAAGGATGAATATTGAAAATGTCCTTGATGTTCCTAAGTTAACCAAGAATCTCCTTAGTGTTGGCCAATTAATGGATAATTGCCTTGATGTACAATTTGAGCATGGAGTTTAATGATGAATGTATAGCTGAAGGCTTTAAGCAAGTTAGATTGTTTAAGCTTGATGCTAATATTGCAGTGGAGAGTGTTAATTTGGCAAAGGTGGAGATATCAAAGGTGGAACTATGGCACAAAAAATTGGGCCACCCCAACTTCAAAGCCATGGAAACAATGTGTGCAAAGGATCTTGCACTCGGCCTCCCCAAGCATTTGTCAAAGTGTGGAAGGATGTGTGAAACATGTAGCCTCTCAAAGACTCATAAACTTCATTTCTCAAGATCCACAACAAGATCAAGCACTCCTCTTGAAATCATCCATTCGGATGTTCATAGCTTTTCACATGATTCTAATGGTGGTGCCACTACGTAATCTTCATTGATGACTATTCTAGATATTGTTGGATGTACCTCTTGTCTAGCAAATCTATGGTGTTTGATTCTTTTCTAAAGTTCAAAACTTTGGTAGAAAATCAACTTATTGCCAAGATCAAGGTATTAAGAAGTGATAATGGAGGTGAATATATCTCCAATAAGTTGGTTGACTTTGTAATTCTAATGGCATAAAGAGGGAGTTGTCATGTCCTTACACCCCTCAACAAAATGGAGTGAGTGAGAGGAGAAATAGATCTCTTTGTGAGTGTGCTAAGGCCTTAAGGCTAGATGCTTCTCTACCCAAAACATTTTGGGGTGAGGCAATAACTTGTGCTAATTATTTGTGCAATAAATTGCGCAACCAAGCCATTGGAGGAATCACACCATTTGAAGCTCTATTTGGAGAGAAGCCCAATCTCAAGGATCTCAAAGTTTGAATCCATTTGCTATGTGCACCAATACTTGGATACAAGGAAGAAGGATGATGCCACCTCCATCAAAGGCATCTTTGTGGGATATGGTGAGAATAGCAAAGGTTATAGAGTCTTCAATCCCATCACTAGCAAGATGATAGTGAGTAGGGATGTTATTTTTTATGAAGGACATTCTTGTGATTTGGATGATAATGCTACTAATCATCTTGATGTCAAGGATCATGATAGGATAGAGGAGGAGCTTCCAAGTGAAGAAAAACTTGAGGATCCACCTCAAGATGCAAGAACTCCAAGAAGATCCACAAGGGCAAGGGCCGAGCCATTGAGGCTCACCTATGATGGTCAACATCTTTCACATCTCACACCTTTCTTACTTCAATGTTAGATGAGCCAACATGCTATGGAGATGCTTGTAAATCTAAGAGTTGGATGGATGCTATGCAAGTAGATATGATGCTCTCATTGAGAATCATACTTGGGATCTTGTGAATCTTCCTCAAGGGAAGAAACCACTTGATTGCAAGTGGGGGTATAGATTGAAGTATAACCAAGATGGATCAATAAGTAAGCATAAATCTAGGCTTGTAGCAGAAGGGTTTTACAAACCAAAGGCATTGACTATGATGAGACTTTTGCTCTTGTGGATAAGCTTGTTACTATCAGGTTGATCATTAGTCTTGCTACAACCTTCAATTGGAAGCTATTCCAACTTGAATTCACACATTTTTTCTCAATGGTTATTTGGAGGAGGAGATATACATGAGGCAACCCGAGGGCTTCATCAAGCCAAATCATGAGGGAAATGTGTGTTTCTTGAAGAAGAGCCTTTATGGCTCAAGAAAGCACCTAGGCTAAACTCTTTTCTCATTTCCATCAATTTTGTAATGAGTGCATATGATCCATCATTGTATATAAGGTTTCATGATGGAAAGATCATCATTCTTGTTTTGTATGTAGATGACATTATTTTGAGTGGTAATGATCTAGATAGAATTAGAGTTGTAAAAATTGCTTTGGCAAAAGAGTTTTAAGATGGTAGATCTCGGCCTATTAGGCTTCATTCTAGAAATAGAAGTTACAAAAGGATGTGATTTTAGCTTCATTTTCAATCTAAGTATGCTACATCCATCCTTGATCGATTTGTAATGAAGAATGTAAGGGCATTGAGACACCAATGGAGCAACATGTTAAAGCTTCTAGTGATGGTGATGAAGCATCCTTTGAGGACATCACTTTCTATAGAAGGCTTGTAGGCTCCTTGATTTATTTAGCTATAATTAAATCTTAGTTATAGTGTTGGAAAGTTAAGCCAATTCATGCAAAGTCCTCTAGTTTCACATTAATAGATGGCCAAAAGAGTTCTTAGATGCATTTCATCTACTAAGAATTTTGGCATTTTGTATAGAGGGACTAATCTTGGCTTAAGAGCCTATAGTGGCTCAGATTTTGCAGGTGACAAAGTGGATAGGAAATCAACAAGTACCTTTGCTAGTTTTCTATGTGATGGAGTAGTATCATGGCTTTCCAAAAAGCAAGATACCATCTCCTTATCTTCCACAGAATCCGAGTACAAGGCCTTGGCATCAACATGCAAGGAGGTCTTGTGGCTAAAAGGCTATTGGTGGAGCTTCATGTCATGTAGGATGAGATTCCAACCATCTATTGTGACAACCAATCAGCCCAATCACTTGCTACTAATCCTACATTCCATGCAAGGAGCAAGCACATCGAGATTGCTCATCATTTCGTGAGGGAGAAAGTGCAAGCCAAGGAGAACAAGCTCCAACATGTGCCATCATCAAGTTGCTTGGCTGATTTGTTTACTAAATTTTTACCTAAAGATTCATTTGTCAAGCTTAGATTTTGGAGTAATTGATAGATGCATCATTGTTTTCAAGACTAGATTTGAGGAGGAGTGTGAAAAATTGCCAACATTGGCAAATCTAGCCATGTAGAATATTGTACATTTGTCTATAATTTTGATTCTACAATTGGATGGCCAAAGTGCCACATGGCAATATACACCTAATGTAGGTTAGCTCAAGTCAAGAGGAGTGGTTGTGTCCAGTTGGTAGAGATTCCTACTTTATAGGATCTAGACCTTGATTCGTGATGAGATTTTTACCAACCATGCCCCTACCAAGCATGACTCTAGGAAATAGACTAGGGTTTCATTTTAGAGCAAAAGTGATGAGTTAACTTTCTTAGTACATGCTGGAAATTCAGGTACTTGTTGATTGGAGCCAAGAAAGTGAAACCAGTTGGAAGCAAAAGGTTATATCAAGACACTCCTTGGGATACCTTTTTTCCAATAAGTGTGTCACCTAAACCAAAGGTACCTAAATGGTATGAGACTATTATGAAGGACACGAGGATGAATCAACCAGGATCAAGCTCACAAGGTGAGGGGAGAAGAACAACAAGAGAGACGAAAGCTCATTATCGCTACCACGTGAACTACACCCTTATGAGGGACATTATGAAGTGTCAAGGGCCGACAACCTTTGAAGAGGCAAAGGATCTTGAAGAGTGGCAAGGGGCTATGAAGGATTAGATGGACTTGATCCAAAGACATGGTATGTTAGATTTGATTCTTTCACTTGGTAAGAAACCCATTAACGGTGAACGCTTTTATAAAACTAAGGTTCATGTTGATGGACCAATTGCGATACACAAGGCGTGGTTGGTGGTCAAAGGCTACGAGCAAGAAAAAGATATCATCAGCTTTCATAAGGATATGCAATCAAGGGCCAAGAGGACAAAGTATGCAAGTTGCGCAAAGCACTATATGGTCTAAAGCAAGCACCATGCACGTGGTATGGGCGCATAGATAGCTACTTTCTCTCTAACAATTTTGTGAGGATGAATTCTAATTTTAACCTTTATGTGCTCATGGTGATAGCATTGCTTTAGTAGTATTGTATGTAGATGATATTATCATCACAAGAAATGATGAGAACCTAGTAGGCAAGGGCTTAGTAAGAAGATCAGCCACACATGATGATGTATCTGTTGGAGAAAGGAAATGATGCCTAGATAGCGAAAAATCGTATTCAATAGATGCAACTATCAAACTCTACTGAATAATCCTTTTTTCAAAGTATGATTATGCCTATCAAATTCTGAAGGATTATAAAACGACCCCCAAATAGGCTACCAATCTAAAGGAATTCTAAAGGAAGTCGGTCTATACCACAATTACAACTCAAGCTCCATTGGGTATGGAGTCGAAAATACAACGTTCATGACCACCGGCACTTTCAACGGCTAGGCAAATTAAAAAACGGTCAACAGGCAATTTTCAGATAGCCTAGGGAACTTTGAAATGGACAAGAAATCACGCGTGTAAGCTATGGCTTTTAAGATACCGATGAGACGTACAAACATGACTTGTATATAAGCTGAAATTCACTTAATAAGTGAGGTAAAATAGGGTTAGATTTTGAATAGATACCTAATCTTCATCTAAACCGTTTGCATAGGCTTCAGGAATGTTTGTTACTAATGGTAGTATGGTCTGCAATCGGACCTAAAATAGTATAGAGTTTCACAAGTTTGGAGTCATAAAAATCCCCAAAGCTAAGAGCTGCAACTATTGTCCAGCACCATAGGGCCAAACTTCGATAAGCCACAATCGAAACAGCGATGGTCGATCAAAGAAAAAGGTTGCAGATGAGGATTTACTAAGCAAAACCTTAGCAACAAATGTATTGGCAATTATCCAATCCATTTCAAGCCAACAAATAGTCGACAAGGCTAAAGTCAAGAAATGTGCTGCAAGCAAAAGATTTTCACAAGTAGAGTTTCATTGTAGGATTTTATCACAGGGCCACCAACTTACAAGGTAGGGTTTGATAATGGCAAAATGCGGTCCACAAATCAAAGATAAATAAATGGCTGGCCAGAATCTCAGGTAGAGAACAGGCCTCAAGCAAATAATGGGATAGATTTTGCCCTCGATTAGGTAGAGATGGACCGTACCAGGGTTATGAGTAAACCTACAAAGTCATAGGTAGGGGGCCGCAGGCAGCAAAGGTGCCACAAGTAGGAATAGGGGAATGGATATCAGCACACCCGCAGGCAGGGTAACGGATCAAGTGGCTGCTTGTAAAGACAGGTAAGGGTTAGGGAAGAGGAAGAAGCCATAGGCAGATCCGTAGGTAGGGAGCGTGGACAGGGTAGCAAAGAGGGAGAGCGGGTCAGATGGCCACTGACCAGGGTCATGGACAGATGGAAGAGCGTAGGCAGATCACGAGAGAGCCGTTGGTTGACTGAACCGATCGTTTCTAGATTGGTTGTGGCTATTATAGAATGTGGATATACAAGTATCAATCAAAGCATTTTCGTATTTGGATGCAATTTCAATTGCATAATCCAAACTAGTCAGATGCTTTTGTCTCACATGGATTTGCATCTCTGTTTGCAATCCACTTATGAAGCAATCTAATATCAATTCAATTGGAAGTGCATAAATAAATATGTGTTTTTGCACAAACCAATTAAATCTATGAGAATATCTCCCCACAGACTCATCTTCACATTGTCTGATAGTTACGAAATGGTAACAAGCAACCGTTATATTCATTGTGGGTGAATACTCATCCAAGAATGCTTTTACCAAGGTATCCCATGAAGAAAGAAAATGGTTTTCACAAATTTCAATATTGTCGTACCAATTTCTAGCATGACCAGTCAAGTATGATAGAAAAAAATCTTCCAATCACTGGGTTGTGAAAAGCCATCAAGGAAAGGGAAGTTTACAAATTTTCGTATAAAGATATCAACTTTATCACCTCTCTCTCCATCATAATGATCGATTTTCAATAAGTACAAAGGCTTTGGTCTAACACAGAGGGAGTTGCCAGCAACCAACACAGGTTGCACAATATTACGATTAGGTTTAACTCCTGATTTTCCAACATCATAATCCAACTCTTCAAGGTCGGTAAGAACTTCACCCTCACTATCAACATGACATTCATGTCTTATTCTTGACACATCTACCTTCTGGGACCACTGAATATCAATTTTAGGGCTTTGGGTAGAAATGTTCATCATTTCAATATCGGTGCCAACACTCACCTCATGAGTATTAGGCTTTTCATGGCAATAGTTCAGCTTACAACCAATTCCTGCTAGGGTTTCATCAACTCCAAGAATTGGCTTTTGAATCACAATAGGACTATGGTTAATAATCACAAGATAATTGCCATGTAGTGCCACATACTCTTTTTGAATCTCCAGGTTATCATCATTGGGACAACTTGGATCATGTTGGGCACTTACAGGCCTCAAGGTATCAGATTCGGTGCATAGGTGGCTAAGGTATTCCGAAATCACTAGGTCACATTCTTCGTTACCCAAGTGCTTCTGACACAACACCTCGCCTACAAGTGACTCTAAAAGAAATGCATACACACCTCCGAGTGCATAGCCAATGAATTTCATCATGAAGTGGTCAAGTGCCTAAATGGCAGAAATCCCATGATTCCCTCCATCTATGTCAACCAATGTAGGGCTCACAGACCTTCAACAAAGGCTAAGTTCACAGAAGGATAATCAACTTCCAAATACAATGGACTCGAAGTCCGGAAGGAACTCGTGCTCCTCCCGGCAGACGCACCACTGAAGGATTATAAAATGACCCCCAAATAGGCTACCAATCTAAAGGAATTCTAAAGGAAGACGTTCTATACCACAATTACATCTCAAGCTCCATTGGGTATGGAGTCGAGAAAATATAGCGTTCATGACCACCGGCACTTTCAATGGCAAACGGCTAGGCAAATTCAAACGGTCAACAGGCAATTTTCAGATAGCCTAGGGAACTTTGAAATGGACAAGAGATCACGCGTGTAAGCTCTGGCTTTTAAGATATCGATGAGACGTACAAGCATGACTTGTATATAAGCTAAAATTCACTTAACAAGTGAGGTAAAATAGGGTTAGATTTTGAATAAATGCCTAATCTTCATCTGAGTTTCACAAGGTCAGAGTCATAGAAATTCCCAAAGCTAAGAGCTGCAACTACTGTCTAGCACCGTAGGGCCAAACTTCGATAAGCCACAATCCGAGCAACGATGGTCGATCAAAGAAAAGGGTTGCAGATGAGGATTTACTAAGCAAAACCTTAGCAACAAATGTATTGGCGATTATCCAATCCCTTTCAAGCCAACGAATAGCCGACAAGGCTAAAGTCAAGAAATGTGCTGCAAGCAAGAGATTTTCACAAGTAGGGTTTCATTGCAGGATTTTATCACAGGGCCTCCAACTTACAGGGTAGGGTTTGATAATGGCAAAATGCGGTCCACCAAACAAAGATAAATAAATGGCTGGCCAGAATCTCAGGTAGAAAACGGGCCTCAAGCAAATAATGGACCGTAGCAGGGTTATGAGTAAACCTACAAAGTCATAGGTAGGGGGCCGAGGCAGCAAAGGTGCCACAGGTAGAAATAGGGGAATGGATATCAGCACACTCGCAGGCAGGGTAGCGGATCAAGTGGCCGCTGGTAAAGACATGTAAGGGTTAGGAAAGAGGAAGAAGCCATAGGCAGATCCGTAGGTAGGGAGCGTGGATAGGGTAGCAAAGAGAGAGAGCGGGTCAGATGGCCGCTGATCAGGGTCATGGACAGATGAAAGGCCGTACGCAGGTCATGAGAGAGCCGTTATTAGAGAGCCCAGCCCACAAACAGCCGCAGGCAGGCTGAGGTCCGTAGACAACAGGAAAGGAGGTCGCAACAGGATGCAAGTTAGGCCTCAAACATGCAGATTTCATGGCCGCTCGCAGAGATCCAAGGCCGCCACTCAGACTACAATAGGCAAATCCAAAGATGGAAACCCGCAGGCATAGATGGAGCACCAATCAACGGCTTTCAATGGATTAAATAATGTAATGTTGCTTCAGATAATGACACCCTGTTCACACAGTTCTTCAACGAAATCGCTTTGACAATATTTTGCATGAACAATCATCTTCAAATTGCCAATAATGACAGATACTAATCAATGTACAGATAGGTAATCTAAATGTTCAGATCCTAGGGCTCATTACTTGTAGAGCGACTGGTTTCTGGGTAGAAGTTTTTCCTAGCATGCATCAAAAGCATTTGAGTAAGCCTACATGGCTTTCTTGATGGGTTCTCACTGCACATTTCATACTCTTACAAGCAATAGAGAAGCCTTTCAAAACAGGTCGTCAAGACAAGCAAGAGAAACACCAGGTTTAAAGATGGCTTATGATTCACTTCACACACAAAACCACAATATTATTAGCAAGTAGATTGCAAACAAAGTTCAATCTTTCAGAATCAAATCTATGTCACTCAATTAGACAACAAAACTTCTCACAATTTCGCAGGTCTGCAAGCAAGTGTCAGACGGCTTTCAAATCCTCAAAGCCTGCAACCAAGTGTTAGAGATAGGAAAGATATACAAGTACAATACTCACAATGTCAGGGCCTGCAACCACAGGGTTAAAGGCAGCACAACAAATGGCATCAAATCTGATTCAATAAACAATGATCCAAAAAATAAACACAATGCTAAAGACTGAGAAACAGATCAATAGCAATGAATTAAAAGTAGTTTGCAGCAAAGATCAAACATAGAAGTTAGAGTGGAAGGCACCAGGTAGATCAGCCTCTTCTCCTTGCCTCCTTTCCAAAGTGAGTGAGCAGTGAATAATGATGGACAACAAAATGAGAAAGGCTGAGTAGAGTGGGAGACACAGAAATGGGAGGCACCAAACAGGGATCAAACAGCCTTGCTCATTAGAGGAGTTTTGAGCTCCAAAAAGACCCTTTAAAAATTTGTGCAAGATGTAGTTTATATTATTAAAATATTATAACACTAATACTTTTGACTTGCCATAATTTTTTAATTCTAGTTCAAAAGTATGTCATGTAACATATCATTGGAAAGCCCTTGTAGAGCGCTTTTCAATGCACGAAACTCTGCTAAATTCGGACTTACCACTAAAAAGTTATGCCATTTTTAGTGTGGAATCAAAATGTGAACTCAAAAAGTTACGCTACGTAAATTTCAAATTTGAGTGTTTTGATTGGTCCATGTGTAAGAAAAAATTGAGAAAAAATATTAAAAAAATCCTTACAAAAGGTCTTTTTTGGATTTAGAACTCCTCTAATGTCTTTTCCTTCTCTCTTTCCTCCTCCTAGTTTCTCTTTATCTCTCTCTCTCAATCTCCAAGAAGATGAATGATGTTACGTAGAGGGTAGTCTCCTTCTAATACTATGGAGGGCCGAGGCCCAAAGAGGTGCACCTTTTCGTGAATGGGCACCAATAAGGGCTTTTTGCAGTTGGGCCCAAACTTAAGGACAGAGTCCCAAATTTGGTTTTAAATCACTAAAGTGGCCTACGGTGAATAAAGTTGCCATTTAACTGGTTTTCAAGACGAACTGGCACCTCCTAGCCCCGACAAACCCGGGAACTAGGGTCATAGGCCTCTTGAATAAATATAAGTCCAGCCTAAATTAATAAATAGATAGAGTTTCAGTAAAACAACCGGCCATAATGGGCCATTTATGCGTCAGTTAAGCAGTTCCGCATTGGCGCAATAGCGCGTGGCGATGATTTTCCGTTAAAAATAATGTGAAAAGGGGGTCTTTCTCCCCGCAAACAAATTTGAACAATCATGACAATTGTCACATTTGATTCTACTTGATTCTAACTTTGAGAATCAGAAATCTATGAGATGATTTCATAGACAAACATAAACAGAGATAATATCGCTATGCAGAAGTATTTGGTAGCTCAGACAAAACTGTAAGAGAACATAATCTGAATAAAACAAAACAGAAAAGCATACATTCATTCTGACATAGTAGTAACGAAATAAACTGTAGGATTGAATTCAGTAAGTAGCATGTACAAATAAGATGAATAGCGAGCACAAGCAGTAGCGAATGCAATCGCATACTCAAAATTATCTCTAAATCAGTGATCATCCCCATCTGACTCACTTCCGCTAATTAGCAATACTATATGACCAACTCACTAATTGACTTGAATTCAAGTAAGTACCTTGAGAAATTTGATCAGCTATTTAGAAATACTGCATGGACTTATCCAAATGATGGTTAAAGACAATTGTTTGGCTGTTGATCGTTATTGGCACTTAGCCATATTGTGTTGTCACTTATCCAGTTAGATTACATAGTAATTGCTTGCTAACAATGGTTAGAGCAAGTTTTTGGCTTCATAACAAGTGGTAACATGATATGTTAACCTTCAACAAAAATTTATCAGACCCATTCGATTGCTCGATAACTGTCATTGTCATTGTTGACCCATCTATTGGTGTTCCTGTGTATTTCTGCAGACTGTGTGATAACATGAGAAAAAATATAGAAATTGAATAAATGAATGGATACAAATTAATAATCATATTATAAGGATAATAATCCAATACTCCCATTTCATCTAAATCCATGAATACCTTGACCTTTAAACTTAGTTTTGCACAAAATCTATTGTGTGCATCCAAGCTCAATTTCTTAGTGGAAATATCTGCCAGCATGTCTTGCGTTCAACAATACTCCAAGCGTACCTCTTTGTTGAAAAATTTGCTTATGACATAGTGATACTTGACTTCAACGTGCTTACTCCTAGAATTAAATCTAGGATTGGATGACAAAGCAATAACGATTATCACACAAGACAATTGTTGGAGCATATTGTTTTAGACAAACTTTTGATAGTAGATTTTTTAACCAGTCGCTTGAGAGGTAGTGATATACTCTGATTTTATAGATGAAAGAAAAATTGAGGCTGGCTTGTGATTGCTCCATGAATTGGACTGTTGTTGATGAGCAGTGCAAATCCATATGTGAATCTACAAGTGTATGCATCTCCTACCCAACTTCGATTTGAATAACCACTGAGTATGTGGAGTTTGTCATTTTTTACTGCTCCATAACAGATGCATTGATCCATTATAGCTCGAATATATCTCATAACTCTAATAACAACCTTCCAATGTGTAATACCTAGATTAGCCATGTACTGACTGCAAAATATATGTATATGGTCTGGTACAAATCATTGCATACATGAGAGAATTTGTTATCGAATGATATGAGTACTCTCGCATCTGCTCCTTCTCTTCCTTTGTCTGAGGACATTGGTCCTTCAACAATCTGAGTTTTGGGTCCATTGATGAGTGAGTAGTATGAATTGGTTATTCCATTTTAGGTTATACGTAGTTGAAAGTTACTTAGGACAGTTAAGATCAAATAGATTAGCCCAAACCAACTGGTCATTTAAGCTATTGTTCAGTGGTTTCATTTGCACTAGAGAGTTAGTGATAAGGAATTTAGATCTTAGGAATAGTTCAGCCAATTAGGTATAGTAGAGAAATTCGACCGTTTAGAGAGTAAGTAGCAAATTTTCCTACATAGACTAGAGCTATTTTTTTGTGATAGACCCCTCACGTAGGAAATTTAGTTCAATTTTTAGAAATAATTATCAAAACACGGAGAGCTATGTCCAAAGTATATACATCTCCTCCTCATATTGTATATCCCTTTGTACAATACATTTTTTTTTCTTGTTAAAGTCCCCCTATATTGTGAAATCGATGCTTAAAATGACCCAAAATTACCATAATTGTTATTTATAGACATTAATAATCAATATGGCCTAATATGATAATATGTGCAATCAAATTTGCCATTTTTTTTTGGGTTTAAAGGTATTTTAAGTTTGAAAAAACTTTCTCAAATGAGAAAGATACTCTTCATTGAGTCTACATATGCAAAAATCATTTAGGAAATTTTTCAAAAATTTATGCATGTAACTTTTAGAAAAAAATCTAAAATGGCAATCTGGAGGTGCACAAAGATTGGCTAACCAATTATGAGCACCTGCAAAGTTCTGTGAATGTTTTAAAAAAATATATATTTTTATGGTATTTTTTGGAAATATCTAACAAAAGACATGGAGTTCACTCTCGCCCTCCTTATTGGATGTTTTGTCAATAATTCCAAGCTTGTGAGGGTCATGAACAGAGGACTATTGATTTTTTTTAGTCTAGAAAGTTTGTCTAGGTGTTCTTTCTGTCAGAAAATGGTAGGATAGCAGTGGAAGTCTAATAGCAAATGGATGGTTTGTGGATCGGTAGTGCAGCAGTTACCAGCAAAAGATAGTCAAGATGGAAATTGATAGCAATGCAAAAAAAAAAATGAAGCAGAAGTGAAACAAATCTTGCACTCTGATTGTACGGGAAAAAAAATGAGTACAAGAGCGTGGAACAGCGCAAGAAAGTAGGCGCATAAAAATTCTCCAGCTGATCTGAATGAATATTATCTAACTACAAAATCGTTACTTAACTAGAATACATTCTCACCAATATGGCAAGAGTGCTGACACTATACATAGTCGATGAAGTCGACTTCGGCTGAATCTTTCAGGATGCTCATTACTCCATGGATTTGGTCTTTGAGCATTGAAATCCAACACTTTTAGCTCTTTTTAATAGAAACTTTAGTTGTTGTTGTGTGTTGTTTTTCTTGTTTTCAGGGTTTTTCAAGGGATTACAGTGGAGATCCAAGATCCATTTTTCTATGATAATCTCAAAATACTCGTTTGTGCTTGCTTGAGGAGGGAAAGCATACCCAATTTCAAGACGTCCAGCTGATACCCGCCACCATCCCACAACACAAAACCACACGAGTTAGCATAGTGGGGAAGACAGGTGTCTTGGCTGAACGTTAGTCCTTATCCATGTCCAAAAGAAGATATACTACTTAACAACATAAATAGCACTTGTAAATCATAGTCCAGCCTTCCCAAATAGTGCATAGCTACTAAGTGATAGGCCATGCCCTAATATCACAGTACCAAGGCTTATGCCATGGTGATCAGTATGTGAGCAATTTGGCCATATCGTTTAAAATCATATATAGAGAATGTATGTAAAGTTTTAACCGTATATATCTCGATATAGCTAAAAGGTCTGGTGTAGAAATGTGTGCTAGTGTTAGGGGAAATCCATGCCATTCTAGTTCATGTGGACCTTTTCTAAAAAGGCAGGTCACATACAACTGTCCATACTCCTGAGCATATCCGTGCCTTCCAGTAGTCGTATCTCACCAGACACATAATATGATGGCAAATCCATGCCATACTAACCCTTATGTAAAAAAATTATGTATCTTATGCATATCCATGAGGTCTAAGAACTTTTTAGCAAAAATTCTAATTATGGGTTTGGGTACGTATGCTTATAAAAGGTACAGGGTAGTACTTTCATGGTTTGCCACAAACAAGCAAACCTAGCTATGTTTTCAAAGTTTGGAAGGGTAATTTTATGGTATGATATCACGTAAATAAATCAACTTTCCAGTAGAACGTACCATTATTTAACCAAAGTAAGTCTAGAAGAGAACATATCATCTTCCTTAATAATTAAGTTGTCACAAATATCATACATAATGTTCATAGCTTGTGCGGAACCTGAATTCATTCAAAAAGCATATCTGGATGATTGTAGACGTATTATCCTGAGATGATGCCATGCTATTCCACGGAATGTGTGTTTTCTTTAAGAAAAAAAAAAACACTATGTTCTCATTACTTTTCATGAAGCAACCTTAACTTCGAATTGTAATCATAAATCATAAGCTTCTTTTTCTATCAAAGCAAGCATAAACATAATCAGTCACAATATCCACGAAAAGAAAATGTATGGTGTTCAATTTGCACCCAGAACCATACAGCAAATGAGTGTCCAGTTTTGAAGCAAAATCTCAAAGTGACACAAAGGTTTTGCCACCTATGCAATGCATCATCGCATGAAACAACATTGTGCCCATTCAACCCTCGGATCATACAACAAAAAAGAAATCACTATCAGACTTATCACCAGGGCCCCCCAAATGTGGCACCGTGGTACTGTGGTGCATAATGCCGTTTATGTTAAAATTCAAGACATAGTTTGAATAACATACCTGTATTGAATCTTTTCAATATGTGGTTCAAAATTAAATCGAACCGAATGAAGTACTTTGTTGTAGGTAAGAATCGGAGAATAGGTAGATCCTCACACAAGAATGCTACATAATCAATGAAGAGATGAACACTTTAGGCCAATGTATTGCTACTATCCTGAAAGATAAAGCTTTACTTAGAAAAGATACTTAAATTTTATGGAAAAGATAACATCACATTTTATGTTATGAATTGGTTGTTGTACAGACAACAAGAGGGCGGCCAAAAATCATGATGAAAAAGACATAATTCAATCAACAACAAATAGCTTTTGGCTCCCTACAGTCCATCACTGGACAACAAGTGTTAATTTCCGTTTTTTGAACCACATTTCATGATCAAAACACCATAATTCAATCCGCAAAAATGGTATTTTGTTCCCTATAGTCCATCCCTGGACAACAAGCAATCATTTCCACTATATGAGCTCGATCAAGTTTATACTTCATCATTGGTTCACTAGCATGAAAAGCTACAAATTACATAATGGGAAAATGCGGTCCACATAAACTTGATCGAGCTATAAACATGGCCCTATAGTCCATCGTTGGATAGCAAGCAAAGAGGATTGTTTTTTGAAGACATTCGATCCTTTATTCAAGCTATGACCCAGACCTTCAGTTAGTGGTAAAAAAAAAAAAATGATACCAAAATTAAGCATAAAATGCGACTATAGCACATTACTACGTCAATGTAGAAGAGTCATAGCAAAAGCAATGTGGTTATGAGTCTCTTACAGTACAAACATGGTGATAGAAGAGTAGTTGTTAGGGCGCAGTCACAAGAAGAGCTTTGTAGTATGGAAGATTTATGAGTTTACTAATAAATGATTTGGATAAGGATCTAAATGTGGTGTTATAAAGTTTCCACAGTTTGGTGTAGAAGATGTAGACTAAACTGTCTCATAAATATATATATATATATAGTAGGTCGTGGAGCTTCTAGGAAGCAACAGTATAACTTGAGAAAGAAGGTATTATCCCTGTCCATAAGTTGTGGCTAAGCTTAAAAAACTTCGTAACGTGTGCAACTTGTAGTACCAGTATAAATGGTAAAAGAACCTTTAAACAAGAGAGGTCTAATGTGGTATGGGTATAGGACCTTATTTTTAAAGTATTGATCATCATGTGTTGTAGTTAAAATTTGCGTCGTGTAGCAGAGTTTTTTAAAACAAAGAACCATCCATGTGTGTGTGTGTGTGTGTGTGTGTGTGTGTGTGTGTGTGTGTGTGTGTGTGTGTGTGTGTGTGTGTGTGTGTGTGTGTGTGTGTGAGAGAGAGAGAGAGAGAGAGAGAGAGAGAGAGAGAGAGAGAGAGAGAGAGAGAGAGAGAGAGAGAGAGAGAGAGAGAGTCTCCTCCCCTTCCTATCATATGTGTATTCAAGGCCCTCCTCATTTGATTGTATGTGATTTCTACTTGTGGATGATAAATGCTTGATCATGTTTTTGTCTATTCATGCTATTACAATCAAGAACCATCATTAGCAAAAGCACTCATCTCAACTAGTTTCTACACTAATCAACATACAACCAAAATAGGTGTTAGATGCCGCATAGCAATGGGGTAGCTGAAAGAAAAAATTGCACCATTGTGGAAAGCACTATCAATGATGCCAACAAATGGGATTAGCAAACGTCTATTGGTCAGATGCATGTAACGTGGCAACCTGCTTGCAAAACAGGAGTCCCACCATCACGGTTTTAAATGTGAATCCTGAAGAGGTGCTCACATATATGAAGCCAAAGATTGAAAAATTTTGCAACTCAAATTTGATGCATAACATGTAATTTTGGACTTTATTAGCTGACATGGCTCATTGAGTGATCAAGTTCAATCATTTTTAAGTCTAGTACATTTAGATTGTTTGAATTTGACTGCTATTTTATGGAGTTGACCCCTATCACATGAGATAGCTGAAATTTTTACTGCAAGGGTTATGTGCATGTGCCAAAAGAGGAGTGAAACAAGCTTGATGAGAAGTCCATAAAGTGTCTTTTTGTTGGACATGACAAAAAGACAGAAGGCATAAAAGTGTTTTGATCCCGTGATGTGAAAAATCCACATTAGCAAGGATGTGATTTTTGATTTTATTCCACAAGAAATCGAGCATGGAGACTATGATTGGGTGAATGATCAAGATTGAACTCCACCTATTCAAGAGCCAATGGGGCTATCAAAGTTGACTTATGCAAGCAGTTTGAGATGACAGACTTGGATCTGATGCATTATTGTCTAGGCATAAAAGTGTGGCAAAATGCAGACAATGTTAAGCTTTCGCAAACTAAATATGCTCATGAAGTCTTAGAGAAATTTCCTATGTCTGATTGCAAGCCCTTGACTTTGCCTAGTGAGATTCATAAGAAACTAACATGTATTGATGATAGTGGTCCAATTGATAGGACTTTATATCATCAACTTGTTGGGAGTCTTATATATCTCACCGCCACTAGAGCACCCAATATCAATTATGTTGTAAGCTTGGTGAGTCAATTCATGGTAAGCACCTACTGTGGAATATTGGAATGTAGCCAAGCGCATTTTGAGGTACGTGAAAGCTACACTTAATCTTGGTCTAGTCTATTCAAGACAGTTTGATTTACCAATCCTAGAAGTTTATGTGGACGTTGATTGGGTTGGTAACATAGATGATAGGAAATTACTTACTGGTTATGCTTTTGATATTAGCAATGGTTGTTTCTCTTGGTTGAGCAAAAAGCAAGATACCATTTGACTTTCTACCACAGAAGCAGAGTATAATGCTTTATGTTTAGCAATATAGGAAGCAATTTGGCTACGTCAGCTTTTTAGAAAAATTGGCATGAGACAAACCAAATGTACGATCATTCTTTGTGATAGTCAGAGTGGGATACAATTGGCTAAGAATCTTGTATTTCATGCTAGACTGTGCTAATTGTCAATGAGTTGTGGGATGTTGTCACAAGTCTCAAAGTGAAACTTGAAGATGACACAGCCGACTCAAAATGAAAATTAAATTATGGTAAAAAAAAAAAATTTCTGAGCATTTCAATATATAAGATACACAAATTGGCCATGTATCTGAATCTCAAATTTTGAAAGAAGTATGGGATATCCTGAGCACACTATATGATGCGAGGGACGTGACTTCTAAGTTGCATCTCAAAAAGAAAATTCTTCTCACCGCAAATGTCATTGGTAATTCGTTACAGAATCACATAAATCACTTTAAGAATCTCTTGCAGCAGATGGCAGCTGTTGGATAACATTAATGAGAAAGATTTTGCAAAAGAAGTTGGATGTTCGAGACCTTCCCAAGTTTTGTTGTTATGGGTAACAATTTGAGACTACATACATTTACATGTCCCACACACTATAGAAATATCTTATGATTTAAGTACGGCAATCTATTGTTACACAGAGATCTTCCAAAAAGAAAAAGAAAAAAAAGAAAGACTAAATCACATGCAATTGGGATTGTACAATCACAATTTATATCCCTTAACTAAGTCAATCAGTCTCATAGTATCCTCAATGATAATTTCTCATGCTTTTGCTTCAACCTTGTGTTCTGACGAGGATGAGTTCAAATAATGGCAAAAGGAATTAATTGTTTAGCTCCAAGTACTTTCGATTCATATGAGAGCTTACTAACTGATCAAGATAATGGATAATCTACTTTGTTTCAAATTCTATATTGATCTCGGAAAGGAGACCGTAAGTGAGAAATTTGTATTGTGGCAGCAATCATTGTCTAGTTTAGTCACACTAATAAAACTGCAAAGAAGAAAGGGAGTAGAATAATAATGTATAACAATAAAATGACAATGAAGAAAGGGTGGAAAAGAGAAGAATGGTATAAACAAATACAAACAATAATGTGTCATTCCTTTTTTCCTCGACATCTAATGAGAAATAAAAAAATGATTTAGAATCTTTTGCAACTTTTGTTTTCTTACAATTTTCATAATTGTGTGACGTCTTAACAATGCATGCTTGCCGTATTGTGCTTGCTGAAGGACATCTCTACACAATATTTTATGCTATGGATTTTCATCTTAGCATATGACCAGTTCATCGCTACAATGGCCGTAGATGCATTCATTTTGATATGAAGGTGATTTAGCAAATCACAGACCACACAATCACAATGGGTCATTTACAAAGTCAAGCCATGGGAGTTCAATGCAAGTAGCTAAAGCCGCTTTTCATGGGTTGAATAGCCCTCTAGTGATGGAATGTCAAGGTACTAGACTAAACTTCGTATTGTTGACCAGGATTCTGCAATTACTCAATAATACTCGATCAATTCAGGAAGATAATAATTTGGTGTTCCCTCGTACTGTCTTATCAGAAAGGCGAACTTACAGATTCGTGGGCTACTGCAGCTCCTGACTTATAATGAACTACACATACTGCACCTGGTGATCATGTCCATGTTGTACGCCTCGTCATCATCTTGCCTGAAGATGGGACAGAAGAACTCTTTTACTACACTACAAAGCCAGGCATTCCACAAGCACCAGGTTGTAACAGGTTAGTATGCTACAAGAGGAATATCTGAGAGGCATATAAATGCTGAAGCAAGGAGTGTTGGCCCTATCTGCCAAGAGTCTTTCTGCTAGAATTAGATACACTGAGATCAAACAGTTAAGGGCACAAACTTCAATCATTCATACTTTGGATCAAAGAGTGTAAGATCCAGGATCGCAGCTTAGAAATTTAAACATCAATATATGGGAGACAATCTTAAGTCAAAATGGCTAAAGATCAATATGATCTGAAAGATGTTGTCCATTTATCAATCAACAAAGAATTCCTTTCAGCCTCAAGAATTATGTGCCAATGTAATATCACTACTTTATGCCCCTCTATCCAAGCTTTGCCTAATGTCAAAATACCTTGCCCAAACTCGTCGGGGAATTACAGGTGGAACTTTTTCCGCATAATCTGAAACAGCCTCTACATTATCAAAACCAAAAGAGACAGGAGAGGTTTATCAAGAACACTCCATCGATCCCACATGCAAGATAAGTTGCACCCATAATGCCAGTTAATAGAATCAGCTATTTCCATTTGTCTGCCAACTCTTTGCGCTTTGACATTACCCAGCTTACACCAATAGCGACAACCAGCACTATCATTGTAATAAGAAGAAGTGCGTAGCTGAAATCCTCGGTCAAGGAGTCATAAGTACGAGAAGGTGCTAAGCGCGTGTAAAAGAGGTCTAAACCATATGCAAAAACCAAGGATGGTGATTCCAAGCGAGCAGGAACAGAAAGTATCCCCCGCAAACCTTCTAGCCGGTATGAGTGTGTGACATAGGACTGCCAATTTCAACAACATTAAACTAAGCATCATGGCGAGTACCAGATCACAAATGAAAAAAACCTTTTATTATGAATAAACACTTTGCATCAGCTATGACTTGCAGTGTACCTGCGGGTAAATGGGGAGGCCATCTGTAAGAGGGAGAATCCCCTCTTCTCTTTCCATAGCTGTTGGATTTATAGATCTTCGTGGATCAAGAAATCGTTTGTCCAATGCTAGCACCTATATGATGCATGCAACTCCAGTTTATAGAGTCAGTGCAAAAACAATTTGCATCACAAGGTAAAGCCAATTGATGGCTACAGCACAGAGATTCAATTGCAGTGATTGCAGAAGCGGCCAGAACATACCTGATCACAATTGGTGCCAATTAGCAACTGTCTTGACGTGATACCACGGGCTGTCATTGTCACAGCCATTTTTTTTACACTGGAAGTAAAAAAGTAGCTTTGTGATTTTACGTCTATGTTTGGGTATGTGTACGATGAAAATGGAGCACTAGCGTTGTGTCTGCCAATGATATACTGTAAAACCCCTTTAGTTTCCTGTTAGCATTACAAATGACAAATTTGAATCTAGCGTGACAAGACAGTAGACCCTACACCTTAAATCCTAAATCTGTGATACAAATTGCAAATATGAATATAGATAGCATGCACCGTGAACCCTAAATCCTAAACATGTTGAAAGAAACCTAGAATTTCTCGTAGTAAGAGAGTTCAATAGGAGAGTCTTAGAGACAATACAATTGATGATACAAACATAGCACATCAAGCAACTGCATCATCTTATACCGAACAATAGCAGAACATGAACTATAAATGAACATGGCCTACCGCACGAGAGTTATCGTAAAACTCCATGACTGTCAATTCGTATCTATGAGCACGAAGGTTGAAATAGTGATATATAACCCAATTCTCACTAAGAACCTGCATATTTGAAAGGAAAAGCCAAGATAAATTGTCCTTACTCATACTTTAACCTGAAAACATTAAAGAAGAAAAAGGAAGCACGTAAAGATTTATACGTACAGCATGCACAGGACCTTGTACATCCTGATGTGTTACACGATGAAGAACCTGGCCGGTTATAGTGTCAATTAGATATGCAACTAACCAAGAATCTTCTGGAGCTGCTAGACCCACTTTACTTGAAGGGCCTGGTGCAACAGTGGTAACAAAGACTATGTTTTTGTTGAGATATTTGAATAGCACATTACGATCTCCAAGTACTTTAGCCTGTGTATGAACTACCTGTGGATGAAAGTGCAGAACAAATCGATCAGATTGTCTTTTTAAAAATTGTACCACTTCTGCGTAAAAGGTATACAGCACCGAAGGCCTTCGGTACAGAAAGGAACATAACGAGCCATACCTCATCTGAATTCCGTGTGGCAGTTGTAGCAATGGCTTCTGAATCAGAGGGAAAGACAACAGACCACAGCAATCTGGTTGAAAAGACAAAGTCCTCAATGTGATCTGTAATCCTGAAGCCCTTTATCACACCTTCATCTTTGTTGACATCATAAAAATACACGTTTTGTGACTGATTGTTAAACAAGCTTAAGCTTTCAGCAGTGTTGGGAAACAAGTGGACATTGGTTTCACCATCAACAAACAGATGAAGCCTTTGTTCCAACGAGTCCAATATTGGCAAAGGTAAGACCTGTTTAATAGGGTAAGTAAGTTTCAAAGAATGCAGTTCTCTTCCAGAATATGCATCGACCCATGAGAGAACCCCAGGGGCATTGGGTCCAGGTCCTAATCTCCCAACGACAAGGAAAACAGGGCTATCATCCAAAGCATGTTGATGGGGTTTTCTCCAGGGAAGAAGTTTGACAGGTTCAGGTTTTGGTGTTCTATGCTCACTTCTTAGTGCAGGGATTAAAAGGGACCATACAACGTGCCCATCTCCAGAGTGAAGTGCAAAAAGTTTTCCAGATTTAGTCAACAAAATTATAAGCTTCCTAAAGCCGTTGTGATCTCGTGTCATCTTTGTCTTCTCAGCATTTTTCAACCGTACTGCTTGCAGAGCTACAACATCTTCAGCGCTGGCTAACATCAATGTTGACTTCAACCTAAGAACGTGCCCCTGCCAATAGTGAAGAATATTCATTCCTAGTCGAATAAACAGTGAAAATAGATACATACAGAGCTAGCTGCAAAGAGTTTATGCATTACACAATCATGAGTATAAATGCAAAAGGACTGAGATAACAATAGCGGATTCTACAACACTGATTGACCCTAAACCTTAAAAGTAGAAAACAAGTACCTTTAACCACTCTTCTAAACTATGCTCAACCTGAGCTACCGATACACCAGCTCTTTCCAAAGGCAATTCTGCCATGCGAGCATCTAAAATCGATGCAAGCCCGTCTTCTCTACTCCACACCACTTCACCTTGTTGAAGTAGGGATAAGGAATCATCTTCTGCAACAACAAGAGCCCTGAAGCCATGTGACTTGTCTGTTCTTGTGTAAGAATTCAAAAAAATGGTCTGCAATAGTCCCCTCTGAGGTTCAAGCTTAATAACATCCTTTGCAATCTCATCCTTCCAACCATCAGTTATTATAACACGCAATAAAATCGTCTGATCAGAGTCCATGTGCTGAACAAGCGCGATTGCTTGTTTTTCGTCAGAAAGAGCCAAAGTATTGCTGATAGCAATGGGTTGGTTGAACTTCTCAACTAAATCAAGCTTCCCAGTCTCGGAATCAACTCCTACAACTATCACCTCATCTTTAAAAGAAATCACAAAGACCCCTCTTGCCTTCAATGATAGAAGTTGGGCATTCCCCGAGACATCGTGATAAATACTAGAGACTGGGGTCAGTTCAAGTGTAATTTTTTCTTTGCCTGTAAAAGTTCCGCTGACAATACTTGAGCCTGCTAAATCAAGAGCAACCACAGATTCGCCAACTGCTAACAAATCACTGATAGGAAAACCTTCTGGGAGCTCAGCTTCTTTATACTGGGTTTTTGCCCCCGTTGAAAGATCAATCTCTGCTACCCCCAACTTTGAACTACCAACAAAACCGAGTGCATATAGCTTATGCTCTTTGTCAGCTACACTTGTTTCTTGAGGCAAAAAACCCCCACTGCTGCAAAAGAGCAAGTTATAGAGGGGTAAAGTAGATGAATACCAATCAGCTCCAAATAAGCACAATAGCCAAAAAAGCTAAGTTTATAAATGCATGTTCTTACCCGACATCTGCCAAGTCGGCTGTCCATAGAAGTCTTCCATCAACACTTGAAATAGCTTGAACCAGGCCACCACCCACAACCAAAAGATCATTTGTCCTATCATTATTGATGTCGGTCTGCAAATAGCAATTATCCTTTGCTGTGAGCATGTGTCATAGGGAGTGCAGCAGCAAAAAGAATGCTTATTGAACTGTTTTGATTTGTCTTAACAACATCAACGGCTAGAAGCAAGAAACGACGACTTGAAATAGAAAATACCCAATCATCGAAGTAAAAAAGAGAACATATCAACATCTCCGCAAGATGATAAAAAACAAGTATCCTAGTGGATCCACTCCACAAGGGAGTAGCCTATATTGTATGTATGCAAGTCATCATTTTATGTTGGCTGACTACAAGCATATTCATGGATATGCACATAAGACCATGTAGGATGTAGTCACCATCTTCTTCAAAGGTGCACTTATAACTCAAGAAATGTTCCTGCTTTTGACATGCAGCCTTGTTTTTGCAACGCAAGGCTCAAACATTGGCAGGAGACAATTGAGACAAAACATAAATGAGAAGATAAACACATGTACTACTTATGAAAAAATATTTAGGAAATGGTAGATGATGGTCTCTGAGCTTTCTTGCCCCTCCAAAGGATACCTTCAATTCCTAAAATAATTAAGAAAACTCCAAACATCAATATTCTGGACCTTCATGTGGCTGTGATCCTTCTAATTTGCATCTTGATTGAGCTCTGCTCAATGGATGACCCTCTTACATCCATGCTGAAGAAACAAGACTCTACTTTTCTTGTATATGCCAATCCATGAAAATCGCTTTCATTGCATCCTTTTTGTTTCTCTAAAGATATTATTGATGTAGGCAATGCTTCAAAGAAACTAGCCAACCTAACAGGTTTGATTAGAACTTAGAAGTGTACAAACAGCTATTCACTTGGGACAGCATCCTTCAACATCTTTCTTGAATGACTTATGCAATTTTCTTGATTCAGTCTGAATATTTTCTAGAAATAGTTAAAACACCGTTGCCTTATTTTTTAATAACAGAATTTTCGACAAGTCTTGGGATATTTGTACTTACTGTTGGCTCTGGTTCAAGCCTAGTATTTTATTGCACTCCTGACTGCTGATAGATGAAAACTTAATTCACAAACTGTTCTTGCACATCACTGTTTTGCATAGTGAGTCAAGGACAAATTTCCCAGATCTGCGCAGTTGTTATAATGGTGAATGTGAAGGTTTATGGACACCTTCACTTATTCAGTGTTGTAAGTCTTAGGATAGACCATGCAGCCAAAAAAGTATCCCCACCATAGCTCTTGTTCTTCTTTCTACAGTGACGGTCAATCTTTTGATACATTCCAGATTTATAATCACTAGAAGAACTTGTCAATACATGGATTGGGTCATGAATCCCCTGATTCTCTATTACTCCATTGGATTTAAATTCTAGCACCTACAATGTTGGATTGATGTTTTGCTCCTAGCAAAGAATTATTTCAGGAATGTGTCAAAAAACATTTCTGTAGATTGAAGGTCCTGCCAAACTCATGCATCCTATGTGTAAAATAAAACAGACTTGGTTGTATAGCACTTAGAAGTAATCTCTATGGTGGATGAAAAATTTGCAGTAAAGCTCCATATATGGATACTCCTAGAATTCAAGCATGCCTACGATTCTTTCTATCATAGAAATCTCTCTGACTGCTGTATATTTAAAACTGCAAATACTTTCATTAGCTTTTGTCACATTTTCTCTTGGAAGAAAGATGAATATTATATTGATATTATATCTAGAACAACGATGCAGCGAATTGCGGTTCGTGGCCCATCACGATCCAATTTGCGAACCACAAATTAAATTTTTGGAATTTTATCTTTTAGACAAAAAACCAAAAAAAAACTCCTTAGCCTGCCACCAGAGAGAGAGAGAGAGAGAGAGAGAGAGAGAGAGAGAGAGAGAGAGAGAGAGAGAGAGAGCTTCATTGATGTCTTTTCCATGCCAAAGGCATATAAGACAAATAAGTACAAGTCAAGGTGTGGAACAAATGGGGGCATATGATAACATCGCCAAAGTTGTAAAGAAAAATGAATGTAATGTAAATCTAAGTACAGAAACCAATGATAAAGGAACCGTTAATGTGTACACAAGAAATAACTGTGCATGATCATGTCCTGAGGTGGTGGAATTGTAGCTGCTGCTGCTGCTGCTGAAAAAGGATGTAATACGAGCTGCAGTAGGAGGTAAGGTAGGCTGCCGAAATCAATTGGACTCCTCAAGCTAGGACGAGTAGGTCTGGTTGTACGGTAATGTTGGGAGGTGCGCTGTCTCTGAGCTCTATGAGAAGTCATATCATCAATCTCCACATCATTCTCTGAATCTGGGTCTAGTCGCAGCACCGTCTGGAGAAGAAAGAGGTGATATGAAGCTGTATGTCTGGAATTACCTGAGGAGAAGACTAGTGTGCCTTTGAATAGAAAGTAGTATCTCCCTCGGAGCTCATCGTAGGCTGGGCATGTGAAGATAAAGTGCTCCTCTGTCTCGATCTCACCTAAGAAACATAACTGGCAGATCCTATCCTCTTGTGGAGTACCCTGAAACTGTCCCAATCTCAATCTCGAGCTAGTGCAAAGAGACACAGAACTGTCCCAGTATGAATCTGAGACATAAATAGTGTGGTAGAAGCGAGATCCCTGATATATCTATCTCTAAAAAGTGAAGCCAATAAAAGTCAGGTTTGACCCCCAACTAACCATGCCAGCCTTGATCCAGGTAGGTTCTAATGTAATCATGCGTACCTGAGGGAAGGACAATGATGGAGATGTTGAGTGTGTCAAGGAGGCGAGTAGCTTGTGAGAACCATCCTAACTGATAGCCCTGACAATGTAGGCGCTGGGATGAGATGATAGCAGCCTGCGTATATCTCTGCTCAAAGGTCTGAAACTCATTAACTCGCTAGATAAGTGATGAGCTGAAGAATGGCAACAAGGTACATGGGTGGAATGGCAAACTCGCTTAGCTTGTATCTACGTGAGAACATATAGATCTGCATTCTCGAAATACTGGCCTAGTCACGACAGCATATAAAGCTATACGGGAGACAGTGATATCAAAAAGTTGGTACTTACTCGAGGCATCTGTTAAAAAATCAACTTGCTCATACAAGTTACCCAAGACAAGATTCCTATTGTTGTTAGACAATAGCTACATTGGAAGAGAACAAACAAAATGATGATGAGATCTCAATATCTTCAGTACTTGAATGTAGAAAATCTGATGTACAACTGCTTCATATGTCGATCCTTTTCATATGACTTCCCAACGTCTTGCTTTTGTCTTCATGTCCCTTTAGTGCATATACGTGACCACCATGAGTGCAACACATCACCATCCAATACCTTGACTTCCTTAGGCTCAAACAACTTGACTCCCCCTTAGTCAAATTATGTGGACATGATTAACCTTTGCCATGGCTCCACTTGTGTTGATTCCTTGAGTTGAATCCACTTCAATTCTCTTGGTACTTTCATAAATTACCACCTGCGATGGACTTGATGGATTCAGCTTAACTACTCCCCCTGGACGTCTGTTGATAACACTTTGCATTTGCAGTCCAACCACTCTCCAACAATGATTAACAGAATGTCATCTATGAACCAAACCCAAATATGCAAGTAATAGAGCATCCTCAATAGAAATATAAAACATATGCAATACTTCCTCACTTAAAGTAACTGTTTCTCACACAAAGTACTTAACACTGTCTGTTCCATGGAATCTCCTGCCTCTCTGCTTCAGCTTGCCTAAACAGCTTTCGAACTTAAAAAGCATCCCATCATGGCATCTATTTATCCTGACACTATGTCATATGCAAATTGGTGTGTGTCCATCTTCCTACCAATTAAGATTCAAACACCTCCACGGAATCTTTTTCTAACACATCCCTACGCCGAAATTATCCATGATGATAAATTACTTCCTCACCTTGAAAGAACCATGCTTCACTTAAGAAGACATCGATTTTTTTAAGGCTGATCAATAACCTGTCAATTCATAGAAATGAATCATGTTGTTTTTCATGAGGCTAAACAAAAACCCGTCAATTCAATAAATGAATCTTGTTGTTTTTATGAGGCTAAACAACAACTGTCGATTCAAAAAATAATCTTGTTGTTTTTATGAGGCTAAACAACAACCTTCCCTGTTGATTTTTAAGGGCTAATCAACAACCTTAGCTTCCAAATCTTATTGGAAACAACAGAATCTACCACATGACAGACCATGAACTTGGATAGATTCAAGAAGTTGAAGAAATAACTTTTCTCCAACTCAAACTAGATCTTCCTAGTAGAATTGATGTCACTTGGTACCACCACATGAACGATCAACTATGACTTGGATGGTATCCAAGAATTTAATTGACAACCATAACAAACAATCACTTCGATTAATCATAAATCACAAGCGATATTAGTTCAGATAGACAAGAAAGGTTCTACCACATAAACCAGCTACAACGACTTGGATAGAAACAAAACAATACTAGAAAACAACAAGACAAAGCTTTCCTGGTCCAAGGTAGATCTTTTCTTCGATTTCCCTGAACCTAAAGTCCCTTCCTTTGCCTTATCTTTCGATTTCTTTGGAAAGAAAGGCCTCTTACCCTTTACGTCGGGTAAGACACCAGCCTCAGGCTTAGCCATCGTACGAGTATCATCGTAGATTCTGGCGAAGCGAACAGCATCCTCGAGGGTAAGAGGCTGGTTCCTCCTAACCTCTAGCTGGTAGTCTCTTGGCAACCCCAGTATAAAATGCAACTTTACTAGCAAAGGATCTATTCTAGTTGCAAAACGAGAATAGACCTCTTGAAATTCTTGTAAATACTGATCCAGGGGCCGGTTCCCCATATGGATCGTTGCATACTGACGGTAAAATTCAAAATCGTCAAGAATAGGAAGGAAGGCCACCTTACAAAAATCCTCCCCATTCCTAGGAACTTCAGGCTTACCCCTTATATCTTGCACCAGGTAAATGCTTTACCTCGCAGATACATGACGGCGAGATTGATCTTGTTATCCTCGGATGAATCGTGCATGGAAAAGTGCGAATGCCATCGATCCAGCCATTGCAAGACCGCCTCCGGGGTTCTATCCTTCTTTTCCCCAGCAAAAACTTCAGGAGCAAACAAGGGTTGATGCACCAATTGCCTTAGCTGCGTCAATTCCTTGAGGTCCTGCTGATCCTGACTGTGCTTAGCTTGCATATCCACAATCTGTTGTTGTAGACTGTTAATAGCCAGCGTCAAGGCATCAGGGTCTAAGACAGAGGCAGATACTGTAGCCTCATGAACAGGGGACATAGGCTGTGTGGTGGGAGTAGGTTCCATTTTTTCAAAGAGAAGAGAGGTGAATTAAGAAGAGATGATAGAAGAGAATAAAAAGCTAATCAAGGAAAGTAGATACAAAGCTACTCTTGTTGTCTCTTGACAAACCAAATGGTATTGCCATGGCTGCCAAATGGAATAAGAGAGAGCAAGAGGAGGATGCACCACCACCTCCACCTCTAATTCAGAAGAAAAAACCATGCATAGGAGAGGTATGCCTCCCTCTCCATGCTTACCTACAAACTGCCAAGTGGCCATACCTTGCCACCTTGGCACCACAGTAGCATACTGGCCACCCACCAGAATTCTGGCCAGTAGGCAGCCAGATCCCCCTTCACCCTCAGCGCTGGCTAACATTCCATTTTTGGAATGTTGAATTCAAATTTAAGGCTCCCTCGCTGTTTTCCAACGGAACCTGGTCAAAAGCGACTTATTTGACATTTCTGGCCCGTGAAACAGTGATTTGAGCCTCCAATTGGGAACGGAACAGGTTTCCGCTTGATGGAACCACCTGTCCTGACCCGGACAGTGCCATGTGGCATCGCTAACACCAACTTTACAACAGAATTAAATGGATGTACAGACAACATTTCTAAATGGAGTAATGGAGGAAGACGTTTATATGTCCCAACCGAAGGGTTATGTTATAAAACAAAAAGAGGACCATGTGTGGACGTTGCATAAAGCCTTGTCTGGTCTTAAGCAATCTCCTAGAACATGGTTTCAATGGACAAATTCATTCTTTCAAATAAGGGGTATACTTTAAGTATAGCTGACATAAATATCTACTATAAGTCAATTGAACAATCATTCATCATAATACCTTTGTATGTTAATGATACATTGATATATAGCAATGATACAAAGTATTTCTCACCAAGGGTATGCTATCAAGCGACTTTGAAATGACCAACCTTGGAGAGGCACACTATTGTCTGGGGGGTACAAATTCATCATTTTGGTAGACACGCAGATTGTCCAAGTAACTATGCCAAGAATACCATCATATGCAATGTTGTGAACTTTTTCGAAAAGCCTGTTCACAACATGTTTGAAACATGTTTAAAACGGGAAAGAATCAGCTCTATTGGGAAAGAAATGGCAAAACGTTTTTAGACTTTTCATTTTTTGCTTGTTTTATTCCTAGCCTTTTGTTAAAGGAAAAACAAGTGTTGTTTAATATCTAGATAGTGATTATAGCTCTATACAATGACAATATAAACAATTGGGTAATCGACACAATTGGCGAGGGCTGGCCACATAACTTCTAATAGATTCTGGAGTTTTCTCAAAAATTGTAACTCTCTAAGCTGGCTACTCTCCCAATGCAGGTATTTTATTGAGTTTGGGTCAAACAATTCATATAACCAGCATACATCCAACAAAAGAAACTACAGCATTCAAAAATGTTCGGTCTCAGGATCTCAATTTCAAGCTATTAAGCCAAGAAATACAACGTACTTCTGCTTGGCTGACGCACAAATACTTCGGTGTTCACGAAAAGCAATAAGCTTTATCTCACAAATGTGTAAAGGGGGAATTTTAAACCAAAATCTTACTGAAAGAATAAGCAGTTTCACAGCAGAAGCTGCAGTTTGCAAATGAGTCTCCCAAATAAGTGTACCGTCAGGAAGATTCCATGCTCTCAGATTACATCCAGCTGACAAAGTAACAGCGTCTGAAAACAAAACAATACCTAGCCATGAGAATTCGGTTACTTGAATAGGAAGAGAGAGCAATGCCAGCAAAAATTTTGCAAGCATGCCAGTGACATACAACACGTATTTGTTCCTAAGATGCCTACTACATTTTCAACATTTGAAAGTGTTAACCAATGAATTTAGTAGGAGTACAAGCCTGTGAAGACGTACGGCCTAAGTAAAATCTCTTACTAGAAACAGTAAGCACTTGTTAGGAACTGATCTGAAGCACATAAAAAAGCCCTGCAATCTGTGAGGAGTTGAGTTAGACCATATACGTAAAGTACTTGAGTCACGAGGTTCAAAAACATCGAAGTACTTACACTTTCCAGCTGCAATTTCAAGAGCATTGATGGATTCAGTCTCACCAAGCGCATGCCTCCAAACTGCACATTAAAGACAGGGCCATCAATCATACAATTTGTTTTACTGGCTGCTGAGTATAGCTCATATGAAACATCAGCTACCTTAATGTTTTCTGGCTAAAGCTTAAAACTTATTATGCCTTTCTCTAAGAGCAACTGACAAGGCAGATACAAAATTCACTAGCCAGACCCAAAGTGCTACGTTTAGGCAACTGAGAAACTAAGACATAGGCAGCTGTTGATTGCTAGAAAACATGCACGCTCATATTCTTCACAAATCAGGTCAAACTGATCCAACTTTATCCCCTCACATTGTTAACACACCACAAAGTGAGAATTGAAAATTAATAACTCACGAATTTCTCCCTTGCGGAGGTTGAGAGATGCTATGACGTTCTCATCTGTGGCTACAAGCACACGCTTCCTTCCTGTTCCTTGAGTTTGAAAGACTGCATGAGTCACCTTTCCTATGTACTGCTGGTACCTGCATTATCAAGTTGTCCATTCAAAAACAAAAAAAAGGTTCTTTGATTAACAAGTGATCAATCAATGGAAAAACAATAAAAAACCAAGCACAATTCACCAACAAGTTAGAGAAAAGCTATTCCAATAAATGATGGAAGTGACACACTGCCAGCTTTAGTAGCAGCAGCATATGGGCACCACACTTATCCACAACCAATCAAGCAATAAACTTATGACATGAATTCTTGAACATCATTCCAACAAATCTTAATTCAAGTCGATCCTAGATTTGAATCTCAATTCTAATGTGATTACATTTTCAAAATACTAAAACCCCCCTTGTTTTCTCCCTTTTTTTCGGAGGTCTTGGCGCAAAAAAAAACTTGGGTCTTTTTTACTCGTTTGGCAGGAGCTCAATTCGAAATTCCAAAAAAGAGTTTCGAGTTGATCCAAATTAATTGTAATCTCAATTCGAATTGCCTTGGAACTATGATATTGAAGGGCTTCCACATAACAATCTCTTCACAAAAACTCTGTCAGGAGTAGATATACATCTTGCCTCCTGCACCCCAAACCATTCCAATCGTCTTGTTGTTCTTTCTAGTATACGCAGAGAATAAATGTTTAGGAGAACCCCTTGGATCTTCTTATGATCTCTGTGGGGAGACGTGTGTTCCAAAGAAGGAACTCAACAAAGCTTTGAAAGGCAACACATGGAAAATGGGGACACAGGGTTCCTTTCCTCTGTGTTTTTTGGATACTTATGTCTCCTTGAATGTACATTGCAATCTAGTTCTCTTGCTCATATACATCTCTTTCTTCTTTAAGTTAGGCTGTAATCAGTTGCATAAGGATTTATCGTACCAATCATGATTGGTATGTCGCTTTCCATCTATACGGCAAGAAAATGTGGCATGATTCTCCTGGGTGTTTCATGAACTCTCTTCCAATCCAAACTTGTAGTATTAGTGCTATATGATGTTGCGAATGGTTTTTATCCTTCAATCTTTCTGGAACATTGGATCCTGAGTTGTTCAGAGGCCCACTCTGAATTATTGGTTATTCTTGGATAGATCATAGTTAAAAGTAGTATAATTATGTATCTATATCCTTTATTATTCATAAAATGATGCTCGAGGATGATGCATCCTTTGTAATCACACAAAGGCATTAAATGCCTTCCTTTCTTCACTAGATTAACAAGAATACACCAAAAGCACATGCAAGGCCAATTATGCTCCAATTGGAGCACTCTTTTGAAAATCTTGGCAGGTCTTTACAGAGTGACAAGTAGCCTGGCTCACTATTATGGTATGTTTGGCTGCATTGAACTCACGTTGAAGATGTTTTTTTGCTTGCAACATGGGTATGATTGCAAGCACTATTTCTTTGCACTGAATAAAAAGACATATAATAAAATTCGCCTCTCTTCTAATTGAGGTTTGTCACTATGAAGGAGGACGATAGTACGCATTCACAATGTTAGAAGTGTGAGGAACAGTGTTTGCATGAGTTGACTAATGTTGGTATCGATTAAGTAGAGTCATGATTAAATTGAGTCTTCACTATGACAACACGAATGAACAAGAAGTCCACAGACTCTTCTATCTACATCTGCATTCATCTTGTAAAAGTTTTTCGCAAGTACAAGCTACATAAAACCCTGAAATCAAACCCTTTGTTAGTGGCAAAGTTTCAAATATTCTAAAGTAACTTTCTATAGTATTTGTTGGGCAAGTATTGCCAGCCTAAATGACTTTTGATGCCAAAACCAAGCAAGCTATATGGACCCAATTATAGGGTCCCAACCCTAAACTTGAGACTGGACGATGACTGGGCCTGTAGACTTGACCGGTGACTCGTGAACCTGCATGGTTGCCACGTGTCATGATCTAGGTGTGCACATGGCTTGGAGTCTCTCTCCTTGGAGGTATACAAGGGGGGAGGACTCATTCGCCATCCATTCTATCTACCTAGGAGGAGGTGGGTGGAGAGCGTGTGCACGGCCAGGATGTATGCTAGCTTGGGGCAAGAGATGGCTGAGAGCCTAGGCAGTGGTATGGGACGCCGTCTAGGATGGAAGTCGAATCCCGCTTGATACGGTCACAGGCCAGGGCACGGAGGGTGGACCCGGATTAGGTCCTACGGCGGGGTGGAACATGATTCGTTCGGTCTCTTGTGGTTAACCGGCACCTGGAGGTTTGCAATAAGTAGAGAGTCTAACATATGGTATCAGAGCCACTGCATGCTGAAAGCAGGTGCGTTGATCCGTAATAGTTTTCTTGTAAGTTTCAGTGCTTTTGACGGTAGTCAAATCGGGCTTAAAATAAGATTTTTATGCACTTTTTGTGTGTAGTCCTTCGCTGTTTTTGGTCTTTTTTGGGTGAAATTTTTCAAAAAAAAAGGCAGTAGGGCCCTTAGTACCCTGCCACGTGGCACTGTCCACACCTGGACATGTGGCAGATGGGAGCGGTTTTTAATTCCGCTAAGATCTAAGGTAGCGAACTGTTCCGTGGGCCCCCCCAGCACAATTAAAAAAAACAAGGAATCAGTTACTCGCTGTTTCATCAGCGATTTGGCCCCTCAATTCATAACCATAAGGTACTGTCCAGATGCGGTCAGGTGGCTTAGTATCATAGGCGCTAATTCTGAGGACCCCCATCGCATAAGAAATGAGTTTTGGTCCCACTATGAACAGCAAAGAAGGTCTGTTCCCAGGTGGAGAGGCAAAAAAAGCCAGCGATGAAGGGAAAGGGGACACCTGGCTGCCAGCTGGCAAGGAATCTGGTGGGTGGCCAGAGGTGCTTGTGTGGAGGCTAGGCCCCACTTGGCAGGCAGTAGGATAGCATGGAGGTGGAGGTGGTGGTGCAACCTTCTTCTTGCTCTCTCTTATTCCTTTCGGCAGCCCTGGACAATACCATTTGGTTTGTGAAGAGACAGCAAGAGTAGTCTTGTATCTACCTTCCTTGAGTAGCTTTTGATTCTCTTCTATCATCTCTTTCTTAATTCACCTCCCTTCTTCTTGTGAAATGGATCCTAATCCTACAACACAGCCTATGTCCCCTGCTAAGGAGGTTACTGTATCTACCTCTACCTTAGATCCTGATGCCTTGTTGCTTGCAATTAACAATCTACAGCAACAGATTGTTGATATGCAATCTAAACACAGTTAGGATCAGCAGGAACTAAAGGAATTGACACAGCTAAGGCAATTGGTGCATCAACCCTTGTTCACTCCTGAAGTTTTTGCTGGAGATAATAAGAATAGAACCCCGGAGGCGGTCTTGCAGTGGTTGGATCGATGGAATTCGCACTTCTCCATGCACGATTCATCCGACAACAACAAGATCAATCTAGTTGTCATGTACTTGCGAGGTAAAGCTTTTACGTGGTGGCAAGATGTTAGGGGTAAGCCTGAAGTTCCTAAGAATTAGGCAGATTTTTGTAAGGCCTTTAAGGTGGCCTTTCTTCCTATTCTTGATGATTTTGAATTTTACCGTCAATATGCAACGATCCATATGGGGAACCTGCCCCTGGATCAGTATTTACAAGAGTTTCAGGAAGTTTATTCTCGTTCTGCAACTAGAATAGATCCTTTGTTGGTAAAGTTGCATTTTATACTTGGGTTGCCAAGAGACTATCAACTAGAGGTTAGGAGGAGCCAGCCTCTTAACCTCGAGGATGTTGTTCGCTTCGCCAAGATATACGATGATACTCGTATTGTGGCCAAGCCTGAGACTCGTGTCTTGCCCGACGTAAAGGGTAAGAAGCCTTTCTTTCCAAAAATCGAAAGATAAGGCGAAAGATGGGTCTTCAGGTTCAGGTAAGTCGAAGAAAAGATCTACCTTGGACCAAGAAACCTTTATGAAAGCCAGAAGCGACAATCTGTGCTTTAATTGCATGGAACCAGGTCATGTCGCGAAGTGTCCAAAGAAACGAAAAGCTAAAGGGGCATCTTTTAAGACACCAGGTAACTCTAGCATATCTAGTGTAGATCTTTCCTTTGCTGGTAATTCTGTGTGTGAGCATTGTTGTTTTAACACGGCTGTTTTTGGCCCTCATGACCTCATTCGGATGAAGGGGGTTGTGGGTGGCCAAGTCGTAACACTTTTTTGACGATGATTCCACACATAACTTTATTAACGCTAATTTGTTGCAGAAGCTAAAGGTGGAAACAAGGCAAAGTGACCACTGTTACACAGTGAAGCTGGCAACAGATGCGGAAATCCAAGTTTGGGACCTGATAGTCCCACGTCTACCAATTGAGATTCAAGCCTATAAAGAAAAATTAGACTTGCACATTATGAATCTAGATAGGGTAGATGTAATACTTGGAAAGGAGTGGTTCTATGAGAGGAACGAGTCTATGAAGAAAAACTATGTAACTCGCAGCTTGTCGTTCTTACATAACGGCTCAAGAATTGAATGGAAATGTTGATATTTCTACTCCGTATATCTCATAACCACGCAAATGTAGTAGGTGTGCCTTTATTCTAGTGGGGCCATCTGTGTAGTCCTTGCCGCAATACTTACATGTCCACCTCTTCGTGCCTGAGGTGCCATAATTCGAAGCAATTGTCACATGATCCCACAAGGGATCCTTCTCTCTCGGCATTGTATCTAGTCTCTCTCCCCCTCAAGAGTCAAGACTCAGTGGCAAGTGCTCACTCAAACTCATATGATCTAGATTCTGATTTCTATTTTAATAAACTACCTAACCTAAGTTACTAATACTTATTACTAAGTTCTAACATGCCAAATCAACATCTAACATTCTAACTTAACATTTCTAAATTCTAATTTCTCACTCACACACCTAAAGGCTAACTCTCCATCCCTCCACACACACACACACACCTAATTCTACCTCCCTCCCTCTCAAACACACTCTTTTAAGTTTCTATTCACACACACTCGTAACGCCCAAAAAGGACTTAACCTCACGGATGATTTTAGGGATAGACCATTCACGTACTTGTCGGACTTTATTTGGGTCAATTTCCAACCCATGGTCCGAAATAATGTGACCAAGGTATAACAACCTTATCATGCAACTTATTTTGCAAAAGAATATGGGAGCTTAAATATATGGTCATCACAAGACATGGAAAAATCACATTGGCAAACAAGAGGAGCATTTCATAATATTACAAATCATGGAGGACACAATTCAAAAAATAAATATTTAGTTTAACTTTTTCAGCGGTTTTACATTCTTTCATGGCTTGTATTTGAGTTATTTGTGGATTCTTGGAGTGTTTCACGTGTGCCAAAGATAGCTTGACCCAAACTTAGCCCATACTTCATCAATTGATGTGAGAGTGATCTAGATTAAGAGAGATTGGAAGAGCTAGTGAGGTCTATATCTCACTTTGTTGCAAGATCTTGCATAGGAGTTGGTAGTACACCTTTAAAAGATCCTATAGTAAAATACACATTTGGACTCCTTGGCAAAAAGCTTCTCTTGTCTAAGTAACTTTAAGACAGTCCTGAGATGCTCTTCATGCTCCTCCAAGGTCTTACTATAGATGAGAATATCATCTAAGTACACTTTCACGAACTTCCCCAGATATGGACGAAGAAGGTCGTTTATCATCATCTGCTGGAAAGTCGTTGGAGCATTTGTCAAGCCAAATGGTAGAACCAGAAACTCATAATGGCCATACCTAGTTCTAAACCCCGTTTTTTCAACATCCTCAGTCTTTATGCGAATCTGATGATACCCTGATCTCAAATCGATTTTGGTGAAGTACTTTGCACCATGTAATTGATCAACCAGCTCATCCATTCACGGTAAAGGATAACGGTTTTTAATCGTTAGCTTATTCAACTTTTTAAAGTCCACACAAAGGCGAGTACCTCCGTCTTTTTTATCAACTAGGAGCACATGTGCTCCCTAAGGAGATTTACTAGGCCTTACATGGCCCATCTTAAGATAATTTTGCAGTTGCCTAAAAACCTCATCCTCTTCAGTAGTACTCATCCTTTATGGATACAGTGATATAGGAGAACTACCAGGAATCAATTTGATACCATGGGAAGACCCTCAGGAAGCTGCTCAGGAAAAACATCGTCAAATTCTTGCCCAAGTTTCCTAAAGATTTCACCTTTTGGTGAATTTTCTTGCTTTAGGTTATTAGACATTAATTCCATTTGGAGATTGTAAAATTGCAAACTACATTCTTCATTGTAAGTAAAAGCTTTTAACCAACATAAGTAGGAATTACAATCTACAACATCCATACATTTAACTGTTTCTAAAGCAGAAAGCATATACGGAGTAGAAATATCAACATTTCCGTTTAATTGTATGAGTGAGCCATTATGCAAGAACGACAAACTGTGAGTTACATAGTTTTTCTTCATAGAGTCGTTCCTCTAATAGAACCACTTCTTTCAAAGTATTACATCTACCCTATCTAGATTCATAATATGAAAGTCTAATTTGTCTTTATAGGCTTGAATCTCAATTGGTAGAAGTGGGACTATCTGGTCCCAAACTTGGCTTTCCGCTCCCGTTGCCAGCTTCACTGTGTATCGATGGTCACTTTGCTTTGTTTCCACCGTTAGCTTTTGCAACAAATTAGCGTTAATAAAATTATGTGTGGAACCATCATCAAATTAAACTGTTACGGCTTGGCCACCTACAACCCCCTTCATCCGAATGAGGTCATGAGGACCAAAAACAGCCGTGTTAAAACAACAATGCTCGCACACAAAATTACCAGCAAAGGAAAGATCTACACTAGATATGCTAGAGTTACCTGGCATCTTAAAAGATGCCCCTTTAGCCTTCCATTTCTTTGGACATTCCTTTGCGACATGACCTGGTTCCATGCAATTAAAGCACAGATTGTCGCTTCTGGCTTTCAAGAAGGTTTCCTGGTCCAAGGTAGATCTTTTCTTCGACTTACCCGACCTTGAAGACCCATCTTTCGCCTTATCTTTCGATTTCTTTGGAAAAAAAGGCTTCTTACCCTTTACGTCGGGCACGACACTTGTCTCAGGCTTGGCCACAATACGAGTATCATTGTATATCCTGGCGAGGCAAACAGCATCCTCAAGGGTAAGAGGCTGGTTCCTCCTGACCTCTAGTTGATAGTCTCTTGGCAACCCAAGTATAAAATGCAACTTTACTAGCAAAGGATCTATTCTAGTTGCAACAAATCCAGGGGCCGGTTCCCCATATGGATCGTTGCATATTGACGATAAATTTCAAAATCATCAAGAATAGGAAGAAAGGCCGCCTTAAAGGCCTTGTAAAAATCTTCCGAATTCTTAGGAACTTCAAGCTTGCCCCTTACATCTTGCCACACGTAAAAGCTTTACTTCGCAAGTACATGACAGCCAGATTGATCTTGTTATCGTCAGATGAATCGTGCATGGAGAAGTGCAAATTCCATCGATCCAACCACTGCACGACCGCTTCTGGGGTTTCTTTTCCCTAGCAAAAACTTTAGGGGTGAACAAGGGTTGATGCACTAATTGTCTTAACTGCGTCAACTCCTTCAATTCCCGCTGATCCCGATTGTGTTTGGATTGCATATCAATGATCTGTTGCTGTAGATTATTAATTGCAAGAAACATAGCATTAGGATCTAAGGTAGAGGTAGATGCAGTAACCTCTATAGCAGGGGACATAGGCTGTGTGGTAGGATTAGGATCCATCTTACAAGTGGAAGAGAGGTGAATTAAGAAAGAGATGATAGAAGAGAATCAAAAGCTACCCAAGGAAGGTAGATACAAAGCTAATCTTGCTGTCTCTTCACAAACCAAATGGTATTGTCCATGGCTGCCAAAAGGAATAAGAGAGAGCGAGGAGAAGGATGCACCACCACCTCCACCTCTCTTCCTCATGAGACCAACCATAGGAGAGGTGTGCCTCCCACTCCATGCTTGCTCCAGATCTGCCATGTGGCTTTTCCTTGCCACATAGGCTTCCACCTCAGCCCCCTGGCCATCTCCTAGCAATCTGCCAGGTGGCCTTCAGCCCCCCCTCCCCCCCTTGTTTTTCTCTCTGTCCAGAAAACTCCATCGTTGGAAAACAGAGGAACTACGGGGAAAAGGGATCTTCTGCTCAAAGGGGGTCACAGAATTGCCAACCGCTAGTCAGGAAGAGATTGGAATTCAGAAACGCTTCTCCCTGCCACCTGTCCGGGTCTGGACAGTGCCACGTGGCAGTTTCTCAAAGTGTTTTTTGAAGTCCTTCGCTGGTCAGACAGCGAACAACCTCTTCCAACTTTTCTTCGCTGGGGAGGGCACACAGAAACAGACCGCTACATGAATTTGAGCGGAACTGCTCCTACCAATGATTGCCACCTGTCCTATCCTGGACAGTGCCACGTGGCATCACCTTGAGGGCCCTTAAACTGTTTTTTTAAACTTTATTTGTTCAAAATTCAACAAAAAACAGCGGAAGGACAAACACTAAAAAGTGCATAAAAAATGCATTTTAAGCCCGATTTGAATTCCGTCAAAGGCAACATAACTTACAAGAAAGCTACCACGGATCAACGCACCTGCCTTCAGCATGCAGTGGCTCTGATACCATATGTTAGACTCTCTACTTATTGCAAACCTCCAGGTGTCGGTTACCCACAAGAGACCGAACGATTCACGTTCCACCCCGCCGTAGGACCTAATTCGGGTCCACCCTCCATGCCCTGGCCTAGTGACCGTATCAAGCGGGATCCGACCTCCATCCTAGACAATGTCCCATACCACTTCCTAGGCTCTCAGCCATCTCCTGCATCAAGCTAGCATACATCCTGACCGTGCACACGCTCTCTCCATCCACCTCCTAGGTAGATAGAATGGATGGCAAATGAGTCGTCCTCCTCTTGTATACCTCCAATGAGCGAGACTCCAAGCCATGTGCACACCTAGATCATGACACGTGGCAACCATGCAGGTTCACGAGTCACCGGTCAAGTCTACAGGCCCAGTCATCGTCCAGTCTCAAGTTTAGGGTTGGGACCCAAGGGAGTTGGGTCCCTACTACACACACACACACCTAACTCTGCCTCCCTCCTTTGAACTTTCAAAATCTCTCTCTCTCTCTCTCTCTCTCTCTCTCTCTCTCTCTCTCTCTCTCTCTCTCTCTCTCTCACACACACACACACAGCGCGATGGTGCGCCTTGCCTGCTCCAGCGTGATGGTGCTCGTTCTAATGCGAGGGTGCGCCTGCTCCAGCATGATGGTGCGCCCTGCTCCAGTGACGCCTGCTCCAGCGAGGGCCTAGTCCAACGGCCTTCTCCATTCCTCTAATTCCATTGCTGCTGCTCATTGGCCCTTCCTCCACCGCACTGTCCATCGCTGCTCCCAGCAAAGCTTAGTTGCATATTTTCCCATTACTACAGTGCCTGATATGCCTCATTGTAAAGGGGCTTTTGCCCTTCCTTCCAATACTGCTTCTCCATCTACTTTGTCGCCTTCTTCATCCATTTCAGACCCACCTTCACCTTCTATTCCAGTTGCAATCCCTATATCTCTGTCAGATCCCATTCTTGCTAATAATGAATCCATCATAGTCGATCCTTTGACCCCGAATACCACAGAAGAAGAATCACTTCTGCCTCCAACCTTTATGATCTCCGTCATTCGTGCAAATCAGTTATGTTCCTATGAATATCTCAACGACCATCGGAAAAAACTTCTTTCTCTTGAAGCTATAATCCAAGCTTTTCAATCTCATCTTCAGAAACTAGATTCTTCTATCGATGATCTCAAGAAAGAAGTTGCAGCTGTCAAAATTGAAGCTTCTTCTCATTCGACTACTTCAGCTAAGATCCAACAGCTTGAAAGTCAAGTGGAACAGCATCATATTGTTGTCTGATCCTGGGCAGATGTGCTTAAAGGTCCTAATACTGCTGTTCTACCACCTCCACCTTCTTTTATCTCAGCTACGTTCAGCGAGAGCCATTTGCGAGAGCAAAAGGCTCTTAATGTCCGAGTCAGAGGTATTACGAACTCCCATGATGTTGTTGGTGAAGCTAAAAAGTTTCTTGAAGAGAGTCTTGAACACCACCACAAAGGCATGGCGGCCTAAGAAAGATCCAAGCTCTCTTGTACGCTTTGCATCTGCCACTGGTCGTCATGAAGCGCTAGGGAAGAGATCTACACTGTGGGGCACCACGATATACTTGGATGAAGACCTTATTTTCATTCAGGTTCAAGAATGGAAAAAAGCAAAACAGGAGGCTCTGACGAATGGATAGCGGTTGATTTACATGGATGGTATCATTCGTTGTGTAGATATACAACCTGCTGCTATTAATGAGATATTTGAGACTGTTCAGAGTTAGTGAGAGAGTTAGAGCACTGAAGACATGAGAGTTGAATCTGTAAATGGTACGTAATCCTGGACATTATCCTCTTCTTAGTTAGTTTTGGTTTAGTTATGTTGTTTGACGGCATTGCTCCGTCTTGGTTCCACTTTATCTGATGTACTTGCTCGTCTTATACAGCTTTGGCATGGAAAAGATGTTAATAAGCTCTCTCTCTCTCTCTCTCTCTCTCTCTCTCTCTCTCTCTCTCTCTCTCTCTCTCTCTCTCTCTCTCTCTCGCTCTCTCTCTCTCTCTCTCTCTCTCTCTCTCTCTCTCTCTCTCTCTCTCTCTCTCTCTCTCTGTTAGACTCTCTACTTACTGCAAACCTCCAGGTGCTGGTTAACCACAAGAGACCGAACGAATCACGTTCCACCCCGCCGTAGGACCTAATCCGGGTCCACCCTCCGTGCCCTGGCCTGTGACCGTATCAAGCGGAATCCGACTTCCATCCTAGACGGCGTCCCATACCACCGCCTAGGCTCTCAGCCATCTCCTGCCCTAAGCTAGCATACATCCTGGCCGTGCACATGCTCTCCACCTAGGTACACTTGCTAGAATTTGCCAATGAACTTTGAATCTCGATCACTAACAATGTCATTCGGCAAACCAAACAACCTGAACAACTTTTCAACGAAAAGCTGAGCAAGTTCAGAAGCTTTGATAGTTTGCTTGGTTGGTATGAATTGTGCCATAACCTGTCAACCCAAATGGCATCATTTTGCTTCCCCGTCCGAGCTAGCCCAACCACAAAGTCCATGGAAATATTTTCCCACTTTCTTTCGGGAGTTTCAAGGGCATTAGTAAACCAGCTGCCTTAAGTTTTTAGCTTTATTAACCTGGCATTGTGCACACTTGCGAACATATGCCTCCACTTGACTTTTTAAGTTTGGCCAGTAAAAGTTTCTTTTTACTAAGTCAAGCGTCCTTTGTGAGCCAGGGTTCCCTGCACACGGGCTGTCATGACATTCATGCAGGATTTGGGACCTTATATCATCATTTTCTGGCACACAAACTTTTCCATTGCGGAAAAGAAACCCATTCCTACAGGAATATTCTCTTTGTTTCTTGTCCTGAGGAGATATCTTGGAATCCTGCATTCCAAGCTCATCAGTAGATCTAGAAGAACCTGCCAAGACGTCTAGTCAAATACGACCGAAGTACCTATCGGTCTTACACAAATCTCTTAAGGACAGATACAACTCAGATTGGATCTCAGAAAAGCTTAACTGATTAACCTCTCCAATCCGGCTTAAGGCATCCGCGACACTATTAGAAGTACCCTTTCGATACTCAATGTCATAATGAAATTCTTGGAGCATCTCTGACCATTTGGCTTTACGACCCCTAAGGTCGACTGCATCGTTAATATACTTTAACGCTTGATGGTCAGTAACTATGGTAAATTGGGAGCCATATAAATAATGTCTCCAAACCTTTAGGGCATGAATAACAGCAAAAAGTTCCTTGTCATAGGTGGAATACCGCCTTTGAGCAGGGTCCAACTTCTTGCTTTCAAAAGCGACCGGTCTACCATCCTGATATAGGACTGCACCTATAGCATAGTCATTGGCATTTGTTTCAAGTACATACGGCTTGTTAGGATCCACTATGTGTAGAATAGGTGCTGTAGTTACACAGCATTTGAGGTTCTCAAAACTCTGATTCATCTCTTCAGTCCAAGTAACTGGAGGACTGAACTTACTGTGCCGGCTAACTCTTTTAGCCCCTCTGAGGATATTCGTCAAGGCCAATGCAATTAATGCATAGTTCAAGATAAATCTATGAAAAAACCCCGTAAAGCCCAAAAAGGACTTAACCTCAGGGATGGTTTTAGGGATAGGCCATTCACGTACCTGTCGGACTTTATTTGGGTCAATTTCTAGCCCACGGTCCGAAATAACGTGACCAAGGTATAACAACCCCTTCTGGAAGAATACACATTTGGACTCCTTGGCAAAAAGTTTCTCCTGTCTAAGTGATTTTAAGACAATCCTGAGATGCTCCTCATGCTCCTCCAAGGTCTTGATATAGATGAGAATATCATCTAAGTACACTATCACGAACTTTCCTAGATATGGACGAAGAAGATCGTTCATCATCTGTTGGAAAGTCGCTAGAGCATTTGTCAAGCCAAATGGTAGAACCAGAGACTCATAATGGCCGTACCTAGTTCTAAACCCGGTTTTTTCAACATCCTCAGTCTTTATGCGAATCTGATGATACCCTGATCTCAAATCGATTTTCGTGAAGTACTTTGCACCATGTAATCGATCAACCAGTTCATCCATTCGCGGCAAAGGATAACAGTTTTTTCCACACAAAGACGAGTACCTCCGTCTTTTTTATCAACAAGGAGCACAGGTGCCCCCCAAAGAGATTTACTATGCCTTACATGGCCCATCTTAAGGTAATTTTGCAGTTGCCTATAAACATCATCCTCTTCAGTAGTACTCATCCTATATGGATACAGTGATATAGGAGAACTACCAGAAATCAGTTTAATACCATGGTCTACACCCCTAGAGGGGGGAAGACCCTCAGGATGCTACTCAGGAAAAACATCGTTAAATTCTTGCCTAAGTTTCCTAAAGATTTCACCTTCTGGTGAATTTTCTTGCTTTAGGTTATTAGACATTAATTCCATTTGGAGATTGTAAAATTGCAAACTACATTCTTCATGGTAAGCAAAATCTTTTAACCAGCATAAATAAGAATTACAATCTACAACATCCATACATTTAATTGTTTCTAAAGCAATGAAGATCAGTTCCCTGATGCAAAGTTCCAACAAGGATGGCGCAGAGACAGTGAGACTGTCCATCCTGATCCTATCATACAGAATATGATCTCAATGTCTTCAGGTATAAGTCGTGACATTTCTATACAGCATTTCCCACTCATGGGATCAAAGCGACAGTCCTTAGTCTTTCTTGAATCCCAATGAGGTGAGTGGCCACATTGTCACACGCAGCACTGCATAAGACCCACTCATGAATGATCTTCAATGTGCATTGTCACGTGCACTGTGCAGGCATGAGACTCTTGAGTTTGGGTGTCCAAGAGCACGGCTCAGAGAAGGACAATTGCACCATGTTTCCTGGTGGGACAAGTATGGGGGTGATGTTCCTCAATTGCATAAGCTCGTCGTACGCATTCTCTCACAAGATTGCATAGCAGTTGCATGTGAGAGGAATTGGAGTGAGTTCTCTCTTATTCATGTGAAGAGGAACAGACTCAGTGTTGCACAATTAGACAGGTTCGTGTATGTGCACGCTAATCTGCGGCTTCTAAAGAAGCTAAAGGAGACTTATAACTTAATAGTAAATAGTAAGTACTTTAGAAAATTGAAAAGTCAAACTCTAATATGAAGTTTTAGTGACATTCTACAAGTGTTGTTCTACATACTATAGGTAAATCCAGATGAAATTGATGTGACGAAGGTTCCACACCTACCACCAAGGTCACAGGACGAGGAAGACGTGTATGCACTACTCCATGATGACGCCTTGATGTTTGCAGGTGAATTTCAAGTTCCGCTTTCAAAATTCAAGCTTTGAATTAGCCCTTGAATCTTGAGGATTGGGCCCTTGCAAGTTGGAAGTTTGAACTTTGAGCTTCATCCCATGTTCTAAGTTCTAGCTTTAGAATTGAAACTTGAAATTTCAAACTTGTAAGATGTGAATTGTAATCCCTGCGTGCAGGACCTACCCCTCGGGTTGTTTCACGTCGCAGGACCAGGATGAGAGGGGGAAAGGCTTCCAATTCTCGAGCCCTCAAGGACGAGGACCCACTAGAAGACGAAGATGACACGAAGATGCAGATAGTGATGATTCCTCAGAGGATGAGAGTGATCCATCTGATGATGATGATAGCATTGACGGATCCTGCTCCTAAGCCTGCACGTGTGAGCAGGTCACAGCTTCCACGGGTGACTGGGAGGAGGCTACATTAGGCTTTAGTCTGCCTTGTTCTAGGAGGCTGGCCAATTTGGCATTTACTATTTAATATTTAGTATTTAGGTTAGTTTATAGAATTTAGGAGTTGACTTTGAAGTTTTGATTATAAGCTTGAGACTAGTTACTAGCAGATAGTAATTTGTTATCATGTGCACATTTTACCATTTGGCATTTATGGATGAGTTAAAACTACATATATGATTCAAGACTCAGGTAACAAGTTTACATTTTGGTAATGTTCACATTTTGGTAATGTTCAAATGTGGAATGTTTCAATTATCAATGTTGAATGTCGAATGGGATATGTACTCACAGTTACTCAAGAGTTAATACTTAGAAGTTACTACTTACTACTTACTACTTATACTGTTACCTGTAAGTTGTTAGAAGTTAGTACTATAATCTATTACTTGTTATTAGTTAATATTTTAAAGTTGCACAATGCACATTGTATGCATTGTCATTTTTGTGATATTCGAAAAATTGAACATTTGCTAATTTACTACTAACTAGCCATGTACATGGTACATTGTAATATGTATGGTGTGACATTGATGTTTTGACAAAAAAACAAAACTAAAACCATTTCGCCGGTTCGAACCTAGAGAAGCCGATTCAAACTCGATATAAACACAGTTCAAAAAGGCGATTCAAAAGGTACCATAAAATGTTGCTCGAGACAAGTATCATAGTAGCAATTTTCCCTTTGAAACTTGAGCATAGCATGACGTTGGTTCATCGCATGATAAATAGTATGAAGTCCATCATGAATCATCTTGCAATGAACCAATCCAAGTGTTCCTAAAAAGCAATACTTTTTAACAATATGTCTTTCAAGTATGATGATGTTACTTTACACTCAATAATTTACCTTATCACACTCTTGAGCTGCTTTGCTTGAGGAAGAATGTAGATTCTAGAATAAAAAATTCTAGTGATTCAGGTCCTTCAACTGATGCTGTTTTCTTTTTAAAGTGGAATGCTTTGCAAAAAAGGAAGAGTGATGAAGGTAGTTCAAATGGCAAAGCGAAAGAGGTTGAGTGCTTTTGTTATGCCAAAGTTGGGCATCATGTCAACCAGTTCATGAAGAAGAAGGAAGATCTAAAGGCAAAAAAATCAAGAGAAGGTAAGACTAGAGAGGTAGTTCTCTCTGTTGAAGTAGTTAATTTTTTTGCGGAAGAAGACAAAACTTTCTTCTATGTTCTTGTGAGCACAAGCTGATTGGTAGAAAGTGTGCCCAGCTTAAAGATTAAGCTTGCTTCCAAAGTGGGGGTATGAAATCTGTGATTTTCTCACTGGCATACACATCTTCTGTCACTTGAAAACCATAAACCAATGGAATTTTCTCGCTAGATTTGGTACATATGGAGGCATTTTCACACCTTACCTCACAAGGACCAATAGATCTCTGCTATTTACTGTTTAGCCACCAAAAATTTGGATCAGACCCAAGATTTATGCACCTACATGGCAAGATCCCTTTCTACTTTCCCGCCTGGAAATCTTGTGCACAGATTGCAGGCGTCGTGTGAACTTTGGACAAGATTCCAAAAAAAGACAGCTAGTTTGGAATGTGATTGAGAAGCCAGTGGCCGCTCGAACCCATTAACACGAGGTTGAGAAGACACCTTCGACGAAAAGCTTGGCTGACATTTGCAGTCTGCCTTTCACGGTAATAATATGTCGTTTCTTCTGAAGTTGCTTGTCAGACAATATTCATAGGAAAATCAACTGCCAACGCAGCTTGCGAAAGTCAGGCTAACTAAGTCCAGAGGTTGCCTTTGTCAAACATCCTGCCCCGTGTAGGGAGGAGCAGGTAGGAAAGAATAAATCCGTAATAGTGATTTTTACTTGTTTTCATCTAAATGGAGACCGGTTGCGACGCACAATGTTTTCATGAGCCAAATCATTCTCCCATGAATGATAGATGTCTTGTCGTCATGAGGGCTACGGTCTTTACCAGCTCCTTGCTGATGATGGTTACCTTCATAACCAGCTTTAACATTGGAATTAATTCTGAGGTGACCTCACCAGATTTTACTAAAAAAAGTTAAAAGCTCAGATTGCGCTGTCCAGGAACGCCACAACACGGGTTGATGCCCATTATGTCAGTAACTGGCTTCAAATTCAATCTTAACTTGAAATTAAGCTACAAAAGAAAATTAGATATCCAGATTGCCATGATGCAACGCAAACCGGCTGGCTGGTTCCACCTGGAATCCTGCATTTACGCTACTGCACCCGCGGGGATCCTGGGCGGAACTGGCCAAACCCAGCTCATCAGTGTACGGAGTAATACGCTGGAGCTAAACGTTTCATCAAGATTCATGTAATGAATACAGACAAGGATCAAAATGAGATATTGAAGCATACCAGTCCCACATTCCGACTTGATCCTCGTACAAGGCATTGCAGGGCTGAGGCCATATGCACCCCAGCAGCATCAACATGGACAAAACCAGCAGCAGCAGCAGCCCGAAAGCGGGAGCTCCATCTCTGGATAGCCGCATCATTATCTGCATACGCATCCGGCCAATTCTAGGCAGTGTGCTCCGCCTCTTCTTCCTTCACACATCCATACTCGCGATCGTCATCCTCTAAACACAAATCTTTAGATCGCCATCGCCATCGCCATCGCCAGGAAGAAGAAATGGAAGTACTCGAAACCCTAACAGAGATGCAAGCCCCATGGCGCTAATAGCACGGTATCCTTTACGCCTCTGCCCACTTAGATGCTAGCCACGCGTCAGGGTCTGCCACTTGGAGACTTTTCAATGGTTAATTTCTGCCACGTGGCAAAAGCTTAATGCTTCTGGAAATGGTAGCAGCCTGGCTCAACCCGTCAAACGTTCCTACTATTGAGAGGGGCAGGTGAAAATTGAAGGGCGCACTTTTCCATTGTTGACATCTAACTTGAAATGCTAGGTCTTATTTTGCCTTTGAAATTAGACGTGTGAAGATTGTGTAACCCTTCAAAATGTAGCTTAGCACACATTTCCTAACGAGTTTCATGAACTTTGGCTTTACACATGGAGTTTGATTTATTCGGTGTTAGCTTTCAATTTGAAGAGTTGGCCTCTCTATGAAATTTAGTAATTTAACTTGACTATATTTGAAAGGCAAAACATCCCTTCAAAGCTCAATTGCATCTTGCAAATTTTAAGCATTCCTTGGGGTAAAAAAGATTCCAAGCATTACACACAACCATAGACATCAATAAAACCCTCCACTAAGGATGGTTTCACATGGACTGGGGGCTAAGTAATCTTAGTCTTGTTAGTACATTTTTATTGGGTGAGAGGATTGGAGAGACTCCAACAGCATTTCACATGGGGCAACTCAAGGGCTAGGAGATGTCGGGGGGTCATAAGCAAAGGCCCAGGGCCTCTTTCTCTCCAGCCCAATAGCACTACTTCCCACCACTTTCAAGATGTGTGTGGCGCCATCCTCCTCCATCGCACTTGTGTGATGTTGTCCCTCTTCCATCAGGTCTATTGCTCCTTGCTATGCCAACGCTTTACTCTAGTCCTTCCTCTCTCACCTGCTACAAATTCCTTTCTCACTCTCACAAGCTACAAATCTGCTACAAATATACACTAGCTCCATTGGAATGAGTGCACTCTCCAATACAAAAGTACAGGCTTCGAGGTTTTCTATTCTTTCCAAAGTTTGAGAGGTTTCATATCTTCAAGCTCGTCCTATGTATGAACGCAGGGGCTAGGCACTTCTACACATAACAATGTTGAGGTGATCAGGTACATTCGCTCCTTCAATCTCTATCCAATGTTGTGTTTTTGTGCAGGGGTTGGCCACTTCTACACAAAGTAGTGCTGATGTGATTATACATGTGTTAGAGATATTTCATTTGATGCCTAGTCTATAAGACTTTAAAAGAGCCACCTGGAGGGTTTGTCGAACTTCAGGATTGTATACTCATAGGACGTCTAAGCAAAGGATGTGGGTGTCGCGAGCCACCTTTAGTTTCATATGTTCACAAGTCGCACGTCACATGACCAAGCAAGATAGATCCACTAGAAACTGTATTCCTTTGGAAAAAAAGGTTTGCATAGCATTTTGTCAAGGTTGGCCACTGGCAACACTTTACAAATGATTTTCGATGTTTTTGGTGTTGGCATATCAACTTGCCATGAAATTGTATTGGATTATTGCCATGTTGTGGTGAAGCTCTCCATGCATTTTGTTGTGAGTGCGATTGATGGGAGCCATGCCTCCATCATTGGCCCAACAAAAAATCCACAAGACTATTACAATTAAAAAAGGGTCTCATTCTGTTTTGTTGCAAGTCATAGTGAATGCACATTGTTTAGTATGGGATTACAATGTTTGTTGGGTTGGCAATTTAACAAGTAAAAGGGAGAAAGTCCTCCAAATCCAAGGTAGAACCTCCAAATGTCCTCCAAGCAACCTGCAAGCTCCAAGATGCTTCTTCAACTCCAAGCTAAGATGCCTCTACCTGCAAATAAGGATCTGCAAGCCTCCAAGGATCTCTCATCCACTTGTGTCCCTACTCTTAAACACAAAGGAAGATAACAAGCTGGCCTCAAGTATTCACCACCCAACCATAGCTAGATCCAAGCTCCAAGCAAGACCTATCTAGCACCCCCTTGCTAACCATAAACAAATCACAAGCATATCACAACAATCCATAGCTTACTCAAGATCCAAACCCTACTTATGTCCCATACCATAAGCAAGATCCAAACCCTTAGCATACTACACACAAGAATTACTCTACACACTAGTAGCCACACTATAGCATAAGCAAGGTAAGCAAAAGAGATCTCTCTCCCTCCCAATGGGCGCCCTACTCCTCTTATATAGATGGCATTTAGTTCCCTCCAATACACTATGGAGTTCCATGCACATCCAATGAGAAAGAGAGAGGCCTAGAGGAGTTCAAGAGCCTTCATAGGCTTATGGAAGGTCATCGGACATCTTTCATAACTTATGACTCTTTGATTACTATTCTTGTGGAGCTTGAAACTCAATGGACCCTTTAGGAGGGTGCCCTCCTACTGGGACCCATTTCCTAAGTTGTGCTTGTATACTTTGGTCCAAGACCAATAAAGTGATATGGTTCAAGGTCGAGGCCCAAGGTTTAGAAATATAGTCATCCAATGACTTTCTAAGACCTCTCTAGGTTCCATACCTCCATCCAAGGCATAGACACCTACTGCCCTTAACCAAGGACACTAGTACCTTAATATAAGGCATCTATCCTTAATCCTAAAGGTACCCCTTATCCAATGGTCACATGACTCCATACCTCCGACTAAGGTATAGTCACTTGCTTGCCCTTATCCAAGGGCACATACCCTTAATCCTAAGGGTACCTTGCCATGTAGCCCCCAACACTAAATGGACTAATAGGGGTCTGAAGTACTGCTAGTTACATGGGTATGTAACAGGCAGTATGCATAATTGGTCTTTATTCAAACAATTAAAAATTGGCCAAAGGTGTTTGGTTGGGAAATTAAAAAACTATTGGTTGGTTGGGCACGCAGCTACCCACCAATGAATTGGATGTTAAGTCCATTCAAAGGTCATAAGGATGGTTTGTCTAGGATTGAGTACAATTAGAATTTTGCACAATCGAGCACAAGAGCACATGAATGGCAGTTGAGCAATCATTTGGTATGTCAAATTTCTAGGTGGAAAATTTTCTCCAAGCAAAATGACATGAAGTTACAATATGCCCTTGAGATGGTAGTTACTTTCCTCATCTTGCACAATTTATGTATTATACACAAATATAGTTTTGATGAGACGTGACTAGTTGAGGTTTATCGACATGACTACAAAGCATGGTAATGTTCAAGAAAGATAAGTTTTAAGTTTTGAGGCACTATATAAAGAGAAGCACTATTGTGAAAAATACAGATCCTAAGTGGATCTAAACTCCAAGATCATTGGCTTGAATGCTTGCACTCCAAACTACATAAGCTAGGAATTGGCAACACATCCTATGCTACCTAGAATGCAAAGAACTTGATCAAAAAGCATTTATCACAAATGGAAACTTCCATAAACATCAAGTGCGGCCCAAAATAGCATTATACAGTCCATAATACATCAGCCTACCACTTTTGGAAAGCACCTAAGATCATACACAATAGCTTGAAGACAATACACACAACAATGCTCTCAATGGAGGAAGAAACAATGACAATGATCTATTGATCTCAATGAAGCATACAAAAGGTTTCTCCAACCTGTTCTCCACGACTTCCCTACTATTTATGGATGAGGAAGATGACTCTCTCTCCTCTCTCTAGAAGGTACTTGACCCTAGATATTCCCTATATAGGAAAAATAGCTAAAAATGGCTTATATGACCAAAATACATCAAAATGGTCTCATTTTGAAGGGTATGAAGTTTGACACTTCATCATACTGAAAAAATACAGTAAATAAAAACATTGTGGCCTGGTTCACACGTGTGAAACTCCAGAACCAAAACTATTTACAATTTTAGCCAATTTAGGCCTCAAACTAGCTAGGAAATGTTGACAATTTTCACACTCCCTCTTCAACATTGGATGCTAGTTTCAACATAGTCTTTGAGCACATTCCAAGATTAGATCTATGCATTAAATATAGGTCCTTTCCCAATGGTTTGGTGAAGATATCAGCCACACACTCCTTTGAAGAGACATGTTGAAGCTCCACCTCTTTGGCAATGACTTGATCTCTCACAAAATGGTGAGCAATCTCAATGTGCTTGCTCCTTGCATGAAAAACAGGATTGCTTGCCAAGCTTTGGGCTGAAAGGTTATCACAAAGTATGATTGGAGTCTTCTCTGGTTCCAGCAAGTGAAGATCCAATAACATCCTCTTGATCCAAAGAATCTCCTTGGTGCATGTTGTTAATGCCTTGTACTCGGCTTCGGTGGAAGATAGAGAGATAGTTGGTTGCTTCTTTGATAGCCATGAGACCACTCCATCTCCAAGATAGATTGCAAAGGCACTTGTTGACTTCCTATCCATTTGATCACCTGCAAAATCTGAATCTGAAAATCCACAAAGGTTAGGTGTAGTACCTCCATACAAGATGCCAAAATCTCTAGATCCCGAGATGTATCTAAGTACTCTCTTTCCTAGCTTCCAATGAGCCTCACTAGGATCTTGCATAAATTGACTTAGTTTACCAACCACAAAGCTTAGATCAGGTCTTGTGATGGTTAACCATATAAGAGATCCTATTAGCTTTCTATAGAGAGTAATGTCCTTGAAGGATCTTTCATTACTTCTTGTAGTTAGCTTTACATTTGATTCCATAGGAGTAGAAACAACTTTACAATCTTCCATATGAAACCTTTTTAGAATAGAGTTAACATACTTTTCTTGACATATGAATGTAGATTTAGAAGTTCTAATAATCTCTATTCCTAAGATATAATGAAGTTTACCAAGATCTTGAATTTCAAACTCTCTTTTGAGTGCCATCTTGATTTCATCTATATCTAGATTGTTACCACCACTTAAGATAATGTCATCAACATAGATCAAAAGTAAAGTGATATCATTTTCATTCAATCTAAAGTAGAGAGAATGATCATACTCACTCATAACAAAGTTTTGAGAAAGTAAGAAGGAATTGAGCTTAGCATACCAACTCCTTGGTGCTTGCTTTAGCCCATACAAACTCTTTTGGAGATAGCACACATGATTAGGCTCATCATGTGAAACATAGCCCTCGGGTTGCTCCATGTAAATATCTTCTTCAAGATCACCATTCAAGAAGGCATTAGTAACATCCATTTGCCACATATCCCAATCATAAATAGTTGCAAGAGAGATTAGGATTCGAATAGTTACCATCTTTGCCACGGGTGCAAAGGTCTCATCATAGTCAATACCATATTCTTGAGCATACCCCTTTGCCACCAACCTTGCCTTGTACTTGTTGATTGATCCATCTTGATTTGTCTTGATCTTGAAGATCCACTTACAACCAATTGCCTTCTTGTCCTTTGGAAGCTTTACCAACCTCCATGTGTTGCTTTTGATGAGTGCTTGATGCTCATGATCCATGGCTTGGATCCATTCCTTCTTTTGAATTGCTTCACCTACACAAGTTGGTTCATCAAAAGAGGTAAGAAAAGCAAGGTTAGAGTTGTCCACCACTTGCTTTCCTTTTTCATCATAGGTTAGCCTTGATGGCTTAGCCCTTTGCCTTTGAGTCTTCCTTGAAGTTTGCTTTGGAGTGGCATCTCCATCTTCATCCAAGACATCTTGCACATCATGATGATTAGTAGGCACATCAACATCAACATCAACAACATTGGAAACATTCTCTTCATGAAAGATGACATCCCTACTTATGACAACTTTCTTTGTAGAAGGAATGTACACTTTGTAAGCCTTGCTTACTTCACTATAGCCAACAAACACACCCTTCTTTGATGAAGGATCTTCTTTAGTTCTATCATCAAGTGTGATATTGACAAAACATGTACATCCAAAGATCCTACAATGCTTGACACTCGGCCTTCTACCATAAAGAACCTCATGAGGAGTTTTACCATCCAAGGAAGCACTTGTCCATCTATTACATAGATAGTTAGCACATGCTAAAGCTTCCCCCCAAAAAGACTTAGCAAGATTAGCATGTAGTCTCATTGCCTTGGCACATTCACAAAGGGTTCTATTCTTCCTCTCGGCCACTCCATTCTGTTGTGGAGTCCTAGGACTAGACATCTCCCTCTTAATCCCATGTGCTATACAAAAGTCTTTGAACCTATTTGAGGTGTATTCCCCTCCATTATCAGATCTTAAGCATTTGATCTTTGTATTGAATTGGTTTTCCATTTCATTCTTGAACTTGACAAATGCAGCAAACACTTCATCCTTACTTTTAAGAAGATAGATCCAAGTATACCTACTAAAGTCATCAATGAAAGTTGCATACATCTTTGCCCCACCATTGCTAGTTGTACTAGAAGAATGAATATCAGAATGCACAAGTTGAAAAGCTTCTTTAGATCTAGAAGTAGATCTAGAATAAGCAAGTCTATGAGATTTGGACAAGGCACAATGTTCACAAACACTATTGTTTGCAACAAGACTTTTAGGGAGACCAAGAACAAGCTCTTTCTTTGCCATTACCTCCAAAGATTTGAAGTTGGGATGGCCCAACCTCTTGTGCCAAACTTCTTGGTTTGTCAATTGCTCCCTAGCCATACATCCTTCATGATTAGAGATCACACATGCATCAAGCTTGAAAAGTTTACCATGCCTCCTACCTTGAGCAATCAAGGATCCACATTTACTTATCAAACATGCATCTCCAATGAACTCCACATCAAGTCCTTTTGTCAATCATTTGACTTACACTAAGCAAATTTTTAGTGATTGAAGGAATGTACAAAACATTTTCAAGATTTGCTTTCCTATTTGTTGAAAGGGAAATAGGAATAGTGCCTATGCCTTTGATGTCACATTGACCATCATTTGCAGTGTAGATGATGTTACCTTCTCCCTCATAAGACAATAAGGATGTAAAGTATTCCTTATGTCTTGTCATGTGAGATGAGGCTCCACTATCAATCCACCAAGGATCATTATCATCTATGTTGGCTAACAAACTTGAAGTCATAACAAGTGATTCACATGTGTTATGTTCTTCCTCATCTATTGTAATATTTCCTTGCCTCTCTCCTTGCTCTCTTTTCTTCTTATAACATTCATTTGCAAAATGACCTTTTATCCCACAATAAAAGCACTTGAACTTTGACTTATTGTTCTTAGTAGAAGAGGAAGAGGAAGAGTGATCATCATGATCAAAGTTACCACCTTTGGACCATTTCCCTTTGCCTTTACCTTTGCCCTTGAATTTGCCTTTTGTGAAGAAAGCCTCTTCACCTCCACCTTGCAAGGATGCACCATCAAGCTTTGATTGCAACCTATGTTCTTCAGCCAATAAGATTTCTTGCAAGTCAACCACACTTGGCAAGACTCTTTGAATGGCAAAACTTTGCACAAGGTTAGCATGTTCATTTAGCAAACCATTCAACATAACTTGGACTATTTCACCATCTTTTATGTTCTCATCAATGCATGCTAAATCATCACTTAGGGACTTAACTCTCAAGATAAATGCATGAGCACTTTCACCCTCTCTTTGCCTACTAGAAAATATTTGTCTCCTTAGGGTCAATACCCTAGATGTGGACTTTGATTCAAAGAGCTTCTTTAAGGCATTCCATGCCTCACTTGCACTTTGACACTTTCCAACTTCCTTGAGAAGTTCATTTGTAACATTCATTTTAATGATATGAAGAGCCCTTTTGGCCTTCTTATCAAACCTTTGTTGCTCTTGAAGTGTGAGAGGTCTCTCTTCAATTTCTGCAACTATGTCCATGAGTTCATTCAACTCAAGTAAGGACTCCATCCTCACTTTCCAAGTAGAGTAGTTTGATGAACTCAACCTTTCACTAGACTCTAGCATGATCCCACCATTGGAAGCCATGATTCTAATGTTTCTTCAACTTTTAGGTTCTGTCCTAAAGCACTTAGCACTCACTTTTCTCTCAACAAATGATAGATAAAGAGATCTATGAAGATTTAGGACCCTAAAACACTTCTATCTTGAACCTAGATGGTTTCCAAGCATAGAAAGGAAGATTGAAACACATGCAACACTTTGCACACACTAAGAATGGATTACAAAATCAAACCAACCTGAACACACTCTTGCTTAAGCTCTCAAACTTTCCAGCAAGTGACCAAATCAAGTTATGGTGTGAAGAGTTACTTGCATTCTTAGAAAATACCCAAAACTAGGATGCCAAGATTACCTAGTAATGAACAAACTTGATCAACATATGATCAACACACTAAGATATTGATTCAACCTGTAAAACCACATGTAAACCACACTTCTAAAAGTTTATAAACTCCAGCAAGTGATAAATACAAGATTTAGAGGTGAATGAATGAGCACACTTAGTGAATCACAAGACTAGCTTCACTATCTTGTCAAATCTTGGTGTTTAGATGTAGATCTAAGATCACTTCACATGAGAATGTTCCTCAACCTGTTAAGAACCTGAAAACACACTTGCATAATGGTTAACACCTTCCAGCAAATGCTCCAATCAAATTACATAAGGAGAGTTACTTACATGCTCAACAAAGTACACCAAAAATTATGCCAAAATTGATGACAATCTTTACAATATGCTCTTCACAATGGAGCTTACAATATGTTCACCCAAAAAAGGGAATCTTTCATCCAAATGGGAGCTTTGCTCAGCCTTTAGGAGAATTACAACTCACTCAAAAGAGCATTTGTCATCCACTTAAGGAGAAGTTTCATCCACTTAAGGAGAGTGTTCATCCAAGAATGGAGATTGTCAACAATAGGATTGAAAAGAACATTGTTAGTATTGAATATGCACAAGCCTCACAATCACAAATGATTAGGTGTTATGATCTGATCCAAAATAGTTTCTTTTCAGCCTCTGATCTTCAATAGACCTGAAATATGCTTTTGATCCACAAGTTCAACTCACAAAACAAAGGTTAGTAAGATTTGATCAACAAAGCAATGCAAAATCATGCTAGAACTTGATCAAACATCCAAATATCACCAAAAATGGAATACTTACTGTAAATAGAAGCCAACCAGCTCTGATACCATGTGAAAAATACAGATCCTAAGTGGATCTAAACTCCAAGATCATTGGCTTGAATGCTTGCACTCCAAACTACATAAGCTAGGAATTGGCAACACATTCTATGCTACCTAGAATGCAAAGAACTTGATCAAAAAGCATTTATCACAAATGGAAACTTCCATAAACATCAAGTGCGGCCCAAAATAGCATTATACAGTCCATAATACATCAGCCTACCACTTTTGGAAAGCACCTAAGATCATACACAATAGCTTGAAGACAATACACACAACAATGCTCTCAATGGAGGAAGAAACAATGACAATGATCTATTGATCTCAATGAAGCATACAAAAGGTTTCTCCAACCTGTTCTCCACGACTTCCCTACTATTTATGGATGAGGAAGATGACTCTCTCTCCTCTCTCTAGAAGGTACTTGACCCTAGATATTCCCTATATAGGAAAAATAGCTAAAAATGGCTTATATGACCAAAATACATCAAAATGGTCTCATTTTGAAGGGTATGAAGTTTGACACTTCATCATACTGAAAAAATATAGTAAATAAAAACATTGTGGCCTGGTTCACACGTGTGAAACTCCAGAACCAAAACTATTTACAATTTTAGCCAATTTAGGCCTCAAACTAGCTAGGAAATGTTGACAATTTTCACACTATAATCGATGAAGAGGCTTTCTCGAAACACTATGATGAGGAGCATAGGTCTGAAAATTTTGAAGAAGAAAAACTAACAAAACTAGAGCCAGAAATCAAGATTTGTCATAACCTGCCATATGGATCAAATCAAAGCTAAGACAATGATATAAAATCTTATTTAAAGAAACTTGAAACAAGACCTCAGAAAAAATCTGAAAAATTAAAATCAAGTGAAAGAAAAATTCTAATCACCTATTTTGATAGCTTTTGGGAAAATTGCAATAACTTTTGCATCTCTTATCCAAATGGCTTGCAAATTGGTGCAAATGAAAGTTAAACAAAGCTCTACACATGTATGTAATCAAATCAAAAATAAAAAACGCAGTTTAATGTCAAAAATTGGTCTGAACTGACCTAAGAATTTCAAACTTAAAAATTAGCAAAAAGAAAGCTGATGCCTCATCACCACTCACAAATATTTCGATCCTTATGATTCGCGAATCATAATTCACTAGAATCCAAAACCATACTTAATCATTAAAGGATACTAAAGTATATGTCCAACATAACTCAAGAAATATAAGAATCATTCTGAAATATTTTCCATTGGGAAAATACTGGATTTTAAGAATATTCTCCATACTATATTCATAATTAGAAAAGCGAGATATCCAAGTTCTATATATGCCACGGGTAATTAAAGACAAAAAGCATACCAAAATGATATTGATAACCATCTTCAACTACAAAAATTTTGAGATTACTATCTAGAACTGAATCTAGACATCTCAAAGTTCTATTGAATACAATTCAGTTGTCATTCTTGGAATCATTAAGATTTGTTGTCCAATTGGGCTCATTGGGATACAATTACTAATGAACTAAGTCTATTCCTCAATTGAGGAAGACTCTAAACCAATAATACTGTATATCCAATGCACATAATTGTGAAATTTGTAAAAGCTATCTATCATAAGTTTTGGAGGTCCTTTGACTTTTCTACCCCTTGTACATATGTTAGTGGGTGATTAGGCCAAAATTAACTTTTGACTAAGCTCAAGGTAGTGTAGGCCTTTGACATTTGGCTTGATGGTAAAGGGCTAGTATAAGGGAAACTCCTTAGATCATGCTTACAAATCACAACACAATGATAACACACTATGGAGAAACCACCCAACCAAGTAGAATCATCCAATCAAACTCAGAAGCCTCACCCCCAAGCCAAGGAACAAGAAGCATGAATGTAGAGTGAGAGTCTGGCAATGAATCCACAACCATAATGAGTAGGGCAAGTTTGTACCCAATATATAGAGCCAAAAGTATCTTTGGCACATAGTCATGCATAGCTCTAAGTTCCCTATACATAGATTCACCTAGAATAGAGTCCTAAGCATGGACCAACTATTCATAGAATTGCTATTGATAACTCTACAAATGCATACATTGTCTCATACCTTGTCTAAACTCCATTTAGTGTGTTCTAGGCCTCACAAGGATATTAGTTACTTTTGGGTCACGTCCAGTATGACGTGGCATAACTAACAACTTGTTTCACTGGAGTACCGTGTATCCAAGACTGGGAGTATATTGTATCCTATGTACTGGTCATGGACATAACATTCTTCCCTCCTTAAACGGTTTCTATTCTTAGAAACTAAAATTCGAAAAATTCTTCTTGATGCTACCAACTCTCTCCCACGAATCATCTTCCTTGGTATGACCCTTCCACTGAATTAAGCACTCAGAGATAGAACAATTTCTCAATTGTTTATCTCTGGTTCTGAGCACTTTCTCAGGTTCCAAAGGTACACTAAGCAATAAATCTTCTAAATGGGATAAATCTTCATCCGATCCAACTGTATCACTATCATGTAAACTTAGTTTCAAACGACTTACATGAAATACTGGGTGTGCAGTCGATTTTCCTTGAAGATCGAGTTCATACGCCAAAGAACCAACTCTACGTACAATCCTGAAAGGTCCACAATAATGGGTAGACAATTTATAATTCCTCCCTGTACGTAATGTCTTAGAATCTTTTGAAATCCTAAGATATACCCAGTCATCAACTTTAAAATCTCTTGGAGATTTTTTAAAATCGGTATAGTGTTTAGCTCTATCATGAGCACTTCGGATACTATCCTTATCCACTTGCAACATTTCTTGCATATCACGCAAAAAATCAGCAACCTTCTGGATCTTAACAGACTTCGTCTCAACATTTACTGGAGATCTAGGTTGAAAACCGTACATAAGCATGAAAGGACTGTAACCTGTAGCAGAATGTTTTCTACTATAATATGCAAACTCAACCAGTGGGAGATAATCTTCCCAATGAGATTGCTTGTGAGAAACATACGTCCTCAAAATATCTTCCATAGTTGTTGACAGATTCTATGTCTTAGAATCTGTTAACTGGTTTTCTTTGTTTCTTTTTTCTTTTGCTGCTTGTTTTACAACTTTAACAACTTGGTATTCTGCCTATCAACAGAGATTGTGGGCACTTCTTGAGATTATCTTTCTTGTTTTAAGACCCATATTAGGCAGAAGGGGTTGATAATCATTATAGTATTGTCCTGCCTGTTAGAGGACATCCGAATGGGTCTCTCTTGAACTGAATGCACATGCATAATCAACCAAAATGCAAGCCAATGCGTTCAACAAATGATCTACGTTACTGCTCAGTTGAACAACGATGGATTCCTACTTCTACTTTGTTGCAAAATGAACTCAGATCCTAAGCACTAATATACTTGCATTAATTGACAAAACAAGAAACAAGAACTAATCTACAGCATTTTAGAGGTCCAAGAATCAAGAAACCAACCAGTTTTTTGATTCTTGGGCATCCCAAGAACATCGAGAACTAGAATGTTGGAGGATATGCAAGATTTATGCCACATTTTTAGCCTATTTAGTTTACTTGAATGCTGGTTCCTACATTAATCCACAAACAAGAAATGACATCTAATCCACAACTAGGAAAACAAGAAAACTAATCCACTCTAAATCCACAACCACACACAACATGAATGGAAGGGCATGATCATAGGGGCATCACTCAAGAAAACCATTATGATCAAGGAGCTCAATGGATGCATCTAACTCATGGAGGCTCTTCTCATTTCAGCATGGAGTTGATACAATATACAAAAGGCTCCTCTTCACAAAGAGGGAGTCTCTTAAATAAGCAAGAGAGCTCCTTAGGTGGCATCCTAGTGGAATTTCCACATTTCACAAATTACAAGTGGAATAATGCTCTCCACTAGAGGTCACCATCAAAAGGTGGCTCACTCTACTTTCTCTAAGAGAAGTATACTTGCATTTATTACATTTGCCTAGAAATACTAGTTCCTACATGGTCATTTCATCTTTCGGGAATCACCATGAGGCTTACACAGTTCTTGCTTGTCATTACTACTAGTATTTCTCGGCTCTCATACTCGGCTCTCAGTCTTCGTTCATCTCGTCTTCTCATAGACCTCCTAGGTTTAAGGTGAGAGGTGCTCTTGAGTTGTTCTATCCAAGTATCTTGGAGATTCGTCAGAATCAGCCAACATCATCCCACCCCTAATGTGTTGCAGGACCCACTGCAACTCATATTGGACGGTGTCGCTCCGCTTTCGCATTGGCATCTTCGATCGGCACTTGGAAAAGCGTAGATCCTCGTTCGCTTGCATAAAGCCAAGTGTTTATTGTTGTCAGTCTTTATCAAAAGCTGTTTTTGCAAATTGTCGCAATTTAACCAGAATGTCTTATTGCTATAATGGATTGACATTCTCAAAATTTGGAGAGCTCTCAACAGCTTCACAACTCTGCATGCATGAGTGCTTCTTGTGTGTCTTCTTTCTTACCACTTGTATCTGCCATTGACGGTTTCATCTTTGGTTTCTTGGCAGTTTCTAATTTTTGGGAGGTCTGTATCCTCCATTTGCTTATGGGTGTCTCCGCAGTTCTTCGCTCAGTCGAAGTCCCAGCCTTAAGGAAAACCTTCCATCTGCAGGTTGCACAAACTTCGATTATCAGTCTCAAGGGAATGGACTCATTCATAAAAAATTTGGTGGTAGAAACAGTTTTGGATGGACGGTTTGATAACGGTAAGGAAACATGATAAAGGCCTGGTGGAAGGGTAAAGACACTGATAGTTCTATAGTTGTAGCCTTGGACTCTTGCAATGTCGAGCTTTGACCACCACTTGATGGGTGAGGAGCTCAATTTATATGTAGGTTCATGGTTGTCTTCATCTTTCTTTTTTTTCTACAACTCTTTCTTTTGATCCACTACTTTTGGATCTCTTTGGGCTTCATACAAGGGGATTCAACTATCATTACTCCAGAGAGTTCCTTTTAATCAAGGTTGATCTGACTCATCTGTTGCTTAAGTTTTGTCCTTTCCTCCTTAGCTTCTTTGCTTAATTTCTGATGTCTTGTAGCTGCTTTGCTTGCTTTTGTAGGTCTTCTTTTGGCTGATCATCCATTGTACTTAGTCTCCGCAAGACACTTGCAATGATCCATCAGCTGCTTCAGTAAGACTATCAGAACTGGGAATTTTTCAGAAGAACAATGAACTAATAATAAACATACAGGTGGAAGGAAGGGTGGTGGTGACAACGGTAGATGATATGAACGATAGACATGAGAATGGGCGCAGAAGTATGGCAAGAGGTCGGTTGAAGAAGGAGACTGATTTTCCAATGCTTGTGTTTTCTTTTTTTGAAGGATCTTTGTCTTGACTAGACTACTTCTTCTGATCGAGTCACTTTGGATTGCCCATCTGTCTTCTTAGCCTTGTCGTTGTCGACTTTGGGTTTGTGACTTTGGCTGTCGATCTTGCTGGTGTTGTTGCTGGCAGCGTAACTGTTCCAATGGATCTAAGCAGATCCACTCTCTCTCTCCCCCCCCCCCCAAATATGTTGGTGGGGATGTTGTTGTTGGTAATTGTTCATGTTCAGGATTGGATCGACGTGTGGAACACGTAGTTAAAACACGTTGAACATGGGACTAGACTAAAGTGAACAAATTTTAACTAAATTTGTTTCAATCTTGCTGTAATTGACTCAAAGATGAGTATGGCAATGAGATGTAGAAATCAACTCGGACGTGATATGTACCTCTCATATTTCTCAAAAATTCTAAACTGCTATACAAGGTAATCTGAAGATGGATAGATGAATGAAAATGTGTTCGTGAGATGCTCTACGGAAGACTCTGGTGCAGTAGTTATTTCTCATGCAAAAATCAACCACACAAAATAGGTGAAGAGAAACAAGAAAATAAACAAACGTTACAGAGAGTGAGAACTGTATGGCACTTGTCAAACAAAGCTGGCATTCATCAACATTGATAATGTACCTTGACAATTGCAATATTCATTTTGTTTTGTAGAGTAATAATACTTACTCTGACATGCCCTTGTCAAAACAAGACAGGGTTGGTGAGACTAAAATCTATCATCAGTAATAGCAGATGATGTAAGATATAGCTTGAGATGCAGGTATGGTTGAGGTACTATGTCTTGAGGACCTCTTTAAACAAGAGATTCAAAACTGAATCTCTATCTGGATTTTCAAATCCTAGATTTATTGTGTATTTGTACCTTGGAAATCTTATCAACATTATTAGAGTCTTTTTGCATTATGGAACTGGTGTATTGTGCGATAATGTAGAAGTTTGCAAGAAACTTCTCGATTGAGCAGCAGGTTTAACTGTTGGTTGCCATGGTGCTCATGTTGTTGCCGTGAGGATCCTATCGTGATTCATAACTGACGTGACAGGTAGGTAGGATCTTAGTTGGTTGTTTTGGACATTCTTTGAAACTGTGTTTTCTGATACAGTCATGCACTCAGCATGGTACTTGGTCTTGACTGGACAATCAGCCATGAAGTGGCCAGTTTCACCACAGATGAAACATCTGGTGTGCAATGGCCCTTGTATAACAACATAGCCATCTTGTATGGCTAATGGTTCTAGACTTTTAGGTGGATATTCATGATAAGTCAAGGCATTTCCAGACTGTGATGATTGATTGCTTGGATAGGCCGATATGAAGGACAAGCATTAGCAGGATGCGTAGCTCGGCAGTGTGGGCACCATATTGGTTTTCGTCTATAAGGTACCTGTTCAGTGTTTGGCTGACCAAGCATACTGCTTTGGATAGACTTCAGGGTAGTTTGAAACTCATTAGTGAGTATCTCCATTTGAAGTTGGTGTTGCTTATTAAGCAACTCCAGTTGTGATTTCCAAAGCTGATCTCGGGTGTCCTCGATTGGCTTCGACTCATGGATAGAAGCACGTGGTGCTCTTCTTTCTCTGGATTCGTCAACATCCGATCCCTCGTCTTCTTCTTTGATGGCATCAGACATAGCTAACTTTAGGCTCATATATTCATCATTGGATTTAAGCTTGTGTCTAATCCATCTTGGAAGGCCGACTAAGAACCAGATGATGAGCATCTGTTCGGAGGGCTGTTCTTGTACTTGACTTTTGAGGCGTTTGAAACGCTTGATATAGTCTTGTACGTGTTCGTCTTTTTTCATTTTGATGTTACTCAATTTGACAAAAGGGCTCTCGATCAAGCGAAAGGGCTTGAAACGCTTGACAAAGGACTCTCTTAAAATTGACCAGTCTGTCTTTTCTTCACGATCAAGGTTGAAAAACCAATCACGTGCTTTAGTGATCGTAGTCATTGAAAACAATTGGACCATAGCAGCGGGAGATGTTTCGCCATACACATCACATGCATTCTCAAAGATTTGCAAAAATCTTTGAGGGTCCGAACTACCGTCAAACTTTGGTAGATCTAACTTGGGTGTAGGTCTTTCAAGATGAGCACCGTGGGTAGTAGAAGCACCATTAAGGTTGGTTCTAGCCTGAGAGGGGTCAGCACCATAAGAATAGGCTCGTGCTTGTGAAGACTCAGTTCTATCAGGTTCTTGTCCCTCGAATGAGTTTGTGAATGGCTCGTGTATTTGGGCCCGCATTTGGTAGAACCTATGACATCTGATTTGTTCAGCTACAGGGAACCTAATCTCATATGGATAATCTTCTAAGATTTCAGGATTTGTATTGTTGGCCATTGGGTACTGTTGTGTCGTTTTTGTGTTGGGTATGTGTTTCTGGTGTTTTTGAATTTTTTTAGGATTTTTGGTTTTTTTTTTTTGGATTAATTTTTTTTCTAAGGGTATTGAAGGAAGCAAAGGTGGAGACTCAGTATGTGTGTCGGTTGAGATCTGAGACTGTTTGTTGGTTGAGAATTGACAAAGTGTGTCGGTTGAGATCTGAGACTGTTTGTCGGTTGAGAATTGACAGAGTGTGTCGGTTGAGATTCAATAGAATGCGTCGGTTGAGATTTGACACTAGCTCTCTGGTTGAGATTTCACTGAGGCCTTTGGTTGAGATTTAATAGAATGGCCTCCGGTTGAGATGTAACACAGGGCTCCGGTTGAGATTCTAGCATGAGGGGACGGGAGGAGCGTGAGCTTGTGTTGAAGGAAATCCAGGTCTGTTAGTGTGTTTGCTTACAAGTGATTGACGAGTCTAACAGCTCATGGATTTGGGTAATGACGTAGCTATTGATGTGACTCTGTTCATTTTGTAGAAACTCAGATGTATTGAAAGATTTGGAGGTTGTTTGCAGGGATCTGAATGTGGACAAGGTTGCGGTTCTTCTTTATGTAGAATGCCTTGGAGTTCAAGTAGCAACGATGTCAAATGTTTACAGATCCCCTGCTCGAGAGGATCTGTTGGTTAATTTTATTCTTTTATTCTTTACTTCTTGCTTTAACGGCTGGGTATTCGCAAGACATGCGACATTAAACTAATTTTTCACAATTACGGAATTTTACTTAATCAAGTTCTACGAAAATTGTCAGCTAAAAACCCAGTTTTGTATCTATCAATCAGAGTACATGCGTATAACCACTCAAAGCAGATCTAAACCACTCATGCATGTCAGAATTAATTTGAGAATCAACATGCAGACATTCCATGCAAGTACAGTACCTCAAAATAGGAAATTGACATGCATGCAATCAGAACAATTTGAAATTCTACCAATTTTGCTCACAAAATTGCAAAACTTCATATGATCATATCTTTGGCTACAGGACACCAAATTGAGTGTTGTAAAGCTCAGTACAAAGGGAAATCTAGTGAACAAAACACTTGCCACGTCAACCTGCCACCTAGGATTCACACGTGTGAGTTCAGAACAACCAAATAGTCATTTTCCATCATCTCTCTTAAGCCTTGACATTGACAATGAGATAATTGCTCTATATGAGGACCTTTGTATGGCATTCATTATGGCCATTACAAGGATTATTGTCTCCAATGCTAAATGAAGATGAAGAATCCTATATAGCAAAACAACAAAAAGTGAGCTGAAATTATGCTTGACAAACATTTCCTCCCTGTACTTGTTGATAGATCTAAATATTGTTTGAATATAAATTTTTTCTCTATTAAAAAAGTATGAACATTCCGATGTATCTATTAGACCATTCTTCTTTCCAACTTGTTGACATTCAATGAACTCAAAGAATTGTACGCTTCTATATATTTACATATTTCACATACATTAGCTTTCACTTGTTATCTTTTGTAAACATCTAGGCATAACAATTGAGATTGTATTTAATGAATAGTTCTCTTAACATTTGACAAATCCATACAATCAAGAATGCATGGATTATACATATTTGTATATCAACAAATTTTAAATATTGTGACTTATTGTCTTTTGCAAACATTTGGACAAAGGACGTTGAAACTATACTTGATGAACAATTTCTCTCTAACCTTGATAAATCTAGTGGCATAAACCATTACATAAGTGCCATTTTCATTTCTCTTAAGATATTTTACTTTTTCACTGATGGGTTTCAATGAAAAACATAATAACAAACATGATGATGGAGTGAGAGTCATAACAACAATAAAACTATCAATATATCAACAATATACCAACATACCAATTTATTTATTAGGACATTCTTCTTTCCAACTTGTTAACTTTCAATGAACTCAAAAAATTGCAAGCTTTTAAATATTTATAGCCATCCATTTAGAAACATTCATAGAAGAGATTTTGGGGGGGAGAGAGAGAGAGAGAGAGAGAGAGAGAGAGAGAGAGAGAGAGAGAGAGAGAGAGAGAGAGAGAGAGAGAGAGAGAGAGAGAGAGAGAGAGAGAGATGCCTCCAAAGAGGTTGTCTGTGAAAAAGTGGCGAAGACTTTGGGAGGAATCTCAAAATTAAAAGCCAATCATTAATCCACCCGTGCACATATTTGAAAATGTGGCTGAATCTATATGGAAATACTTTATAAGTGAAAAATATGCCATTGTTGCAAGGCACGATCTAAAAGAATCAAAACACCAAAAAAGAATATTGGATAAATGATGGTGAAGATCATGTTCCAAAAGCACTTTGGATATTTACTAAGGAGGAGCTTCACCATGTGCGTTCCATTGTTGATGACAGTAGAAAACCAACTAGTTTTTCCCATTTTCTACGGACATCATTCACAGTGAATGGAAAGCTTCAAGGTCTCAAATCTCACGATTGGCTAAAGATGATTCAATTCATCTATCCATTGTCAATGAATGGGTGCTTGTCAAAAGACATTTGTGAGGCCATGTACAAATTATCAGTATTTATATTTGCTTGGTGTGCTTTTTATTGTTATATTTATTGACTGTAAATTCAAATAGACAGAAAATGAATTGCATATGTTGTAGATGAGTGTGTTCAAAAGAAATTTGTGAGCTGGATTTTCATAAGAGACATGAGTATATGGTGGAGTTTTTGTGCATGTTTGTGAGAGATTTTTTGACTTAAATCATGGATCTCAAGCGCATTTATTGGTGCACCTGGTTGAAGAAGTTTCTATTGTTGGTCTAGGTAGAAGTGCATAAAAAAAATTCAAGTGTATTGTAAACTTTATCAATCGTAAATTTTGTTTTCTAAATGGAGTACTAGATAAAGAGGTGGACATGGTACAACATCAAGAATCTATTGAGCCAAGAAGGGGAAATCTTGTGTGCAAGTTTAACAAAGTTATTTATGGATTGAAACAAGCACCATGGGCTTGGTACTATTGCATTACTAAATAATTCAAACTAAGGAAAATGGTAAAGAGTAGTGCATCTTTACATTCTACAACATAGTTGGTGGGTAGTATGATGTTAGAGCACAAATTCAAATATTAATGACGTGCAAGACTTTATATGTTATTGGGGAGGAGTAAGTGGGAGTCTGCTCGAGTGACAAGGATCTGCACGCCTTCCTTTGGCATGACAAATCCGACTTGGTTGGGCGAGTGTGTATACCCAGGAGACAGTGTGAATCTGAATCTTTGAAGAAGCATGGAGATCACAACCTTTGCTTCCATGATTGCAAGCACTTGGCCTATGCAGTTGCGAGGACCTAGCGAGAAAGGCAGGAATGCTGAACGATGCTCGGATGCATTGGCCATCCCTTTTAAGAACCGCTCTGGGTTGAACTCATTTGCATCCTCCCCCCACACTTGCTTGCTGTGCAGCATGGCAAGAACGAGCAAGCAAAGTTGGGTTCCTTTGGGTATGAAAAGCTTCCCCAGACTAATGTCCTTTTTAGCACCCCGCATAATCTGTGGTACTACTGGGTACAACCGGAGTGTCTCATACAATACCATATCCACCTGTAATCACAAAGAGAAGCCAAGCATATTTTTCAGGCTTAGATTAGACAGAAGGCTTGAAATTCACAGGAAGAGAGAAGTAAAGACATAGTTAGCTCGTATAGTAAGAAGATAATGCAAAGTATGAACCTTATCACACGATTGTGCTTAAAGCCACTTTCCTATTTGTAATTGTTCAACCCTTTGAAGAACGTACATGAAAGAACTACTAGCATGTTGAATAAAAATTTGTCAGTCAATGAACACAATTTTCAGCACAGATCAGTGTTCATCTGGTCCACGAAAGTGATAATTGTGTAAAGCAGCTCAACGTGTTGAGTCTCATCAACGTATAGACAGTTTCCTATTTGTAACTGTTTATCCTTTAAAAGAACATAAATGAAAGAGCTACCAACATCTTGAAATAGAACTTGTTAGTCACTCAAGGAATATAATTTTCAGCATGAAGTATTCGGCTGGTTCACAATACTAAGCGTTTGAACTATAACAAATATGAACTTGAGAGAAATAGGGAAAGTTATGATCAGCAGAGGAGCATGTGCATTAGTTTGAATTGATTCATTAAAAAACAGAGCTTACAAGTTTCAGTTGGCCGAGTATTTCACTATCTGGAGGTTTGCTTCCGCAAACTTGAACAACTTCTGCTCTCACCCGATCCTGCCAATCCGGATACATAGCCAGCAACATAGTTGTCCATGTCAGCAACGTTGCGGTGGTGTCATGCCCCGCAAAGAAGAATGTCTTGCATTCGTCCACAATGTCCGGAATGCTCATTCTCAGATGCCTCTGATTGCCTTGCAGCTCGCCTTTGTAGGCAGAAATCATGAGCCCAAGAAGGTCATTTTCTTGTGAGCCGTGCCTTTTGGATTCGTAATGAAGACGTGTTTCGATCATTTTTCGCAGGCCGCCTTCGACTTGATTTTTTATTTTCCACCTTCGCCAATTCGTTGGTGTAGGCAGCAAACTGCAGAAGAAAATCACAATCTGGCACTTTTTAACACCGCACATACCTCCCTCTCCCCCTCTCTCTCTCTCTCTCTCTCTCTCTCTCTCTCTCTCTCTCTCTCTCTCACTCATGTACACACAATCTGACACTTTTTACACCGCACATACCTCCCTCCCTCTCTCTCTCTCTCTCATGTACACACAATCTGACACTTTTTACACCGCACATACCTCCCTCTCTCTCTCTCTCATGTACACACAATCTGACACTTTTTACACTGCACATACCCCTCTCTCTCTCTCTCTCATGTGCACACACACGCACACACACCCAAGGATTGTAAGTTGTGGTGCTGAAGACGAAACGTAGAATGTCTAGTACCTCCTGCCTGGCCACTGTACCACAACTCTTGCTTGTCTCAAGATCTTTCTCTGTTGGTATTGTAGTTCAAAAACAGCCTTGCCTGCTTCGTAATCAATTCCGAAAGCAGTGTGCGCAATTATATCGGCAGTAAGATTTCTGTAGTACTCTTGAGCTTCAATCTCAATAGCCAAGGATTCCTTCGCCTTGTCTCCCATTAAAATGTCCCATTTGTCAAGCATCTTTGAAGTGAGCTGCGCCATCATTTCCACCATGGCCTGCACTCACAGCAGCCTGAAAGCCTTAAAAAGTTTTCTACTTCATCAAGCAAGTTAACCGAGTCAACGTAGCCACTTTTATCACTGCATATCTAATCGAAAATTTGAAACTGTGCAACCGCATGACTGCAAAGTTGATCTATTGGTGAGATCAGACCTTCACTTTGGTGAGCTGAAAGCCATGGTTGAGAATTCTTCTTTCTTTGGCCCACTTTTCCCCAGTGGCTAGAACCAGGCCATCTCCAAACAGATCCCTCACGGCAGCAGGCCCTTCAACCTTGGGAAAGTGCCCAAACTTGTTACACAACACCTCCTTCATGATCTCAGGATCGGCAATTGTCAGTATCGCCGCGGACCCAAACCAATACAGCAACGTCTCTCCTGCAGTGAATTTTCCAGCAACAGTCAATTACACAAAACCCAAAATATGCAATTATATCTATCGAATTTAAGTCATATATTTTTCCTCTTGCATCCAAATACCAATATTCATCAGATTACACCTGCAGTGAGCTATCCAAGCACTCAATCACACAAAACCCAATATCCATAGTTTTCTATTGCACTGAAACCCGGCTTGGAATTTTTTTTCTGCATAAGAACCCAATATTCATTAAATTTAATCTGCAGTGAGCTTTCCAACAGCACTCATAAAACCCAATACTCAGCAGATAGAATCTACATTGACCTTTTCAACAACACTGAATCACTCAAAATCCAATATATACATTCACAAAAACAGAGCAAGGATGATTACCATAGATTTTACGCCAGTTTGTGTAGTAAGGAAGTATCCAAGGCAAAATATCATGAGACAAATTCAAAGGTGAGGAGCTGACATCTGCCAGCATGCGTACAATGTCTGGCTGATTTCCATAGAAGAGCTTAAAGGGGGGACCCTTCACTCCCTGAGCCTTCATAGCTTTGTGGATACGCAGTGGAGTCCATACTGAGTCTCGCAGCAACCTTGCAAGGTGGGCGAGAAGCCATGCCACTGCACCCATTCCTGCAACCCATTGCAAAAGTAGAAACATCGTTACGGGCAGCTAGGAGCTGATGGGGGCAGCAGGAGCAAAGGCTGGTTAAGACTGATGGAGGCAGACTGTCAAGAAGTAGCAGTTCTCTACACAATCTCAATCTGCATGCTGGTCTGTTTTTTTTTTTGGCAGGTTTCTTCTTCTTCCTATTTTATACTACAATTTACCCTTGCACCATCTCTCTCCCTCTCTCTTCTAACAGTGGGAATCTCTCCCTTCTCAATGGGGAATCGGGGAATCTCTCTCTTCTCAATGGGCAATCGGGGAATCTCCCTATTCTCAAAGGGGAATCTGTCCTGAAAGGCAGGAGAGCACCTTGTATACAACCCTTGAAGGTGTGGGGTCTTCATTGCAACATGGAGTTACAACAAGCCTACAAAAAAAAGGACTTTTTAGAATGTTTGACAAAGCCTAAAAACATGGGCGCCATGCACCAAAAATCTATTTTGGAGTATTTGACAAAGGGCTAGATAGATGAGAGCCACACATATGGAATTAAAAGTTGTTCTTTTGATGAGCAATGTTGTTGAGTGCTCGTTGTTCTTTAGTTTTCATGCTTTTTCCAACCATTGAAACTTTTCACCAAAACTCTCATGCGGATAGCCAATGAGAGATTAACGCCTAGCACTTGGCATTGTGGGAATATGTGAACAACAATGAGTGACATTCATACATATTCAAAAACAAAAAAAACACTTGAGGGTAGGCATTGTGTGATTGATGCGCCTCCCTCCATGGGAGGAAGACAAAAAAGGCATAGACTTTAAATGCCAAGCCCATCCAACGGTGCAAGTTAAGTGAGCCTCGAATGTCGGATGGGCATCTGGCATATAAAGCCTTTCCATAGTCTAGTGAAAGGCACCCAAGGGTATAGCTTTCCCACTCCCATCATAAAAAATAGCTTATTTTAAGTAAATTGTCAATAAAGAAATGCATATATGCATATAAATACACACACACACACACACACACACACACACACACACACACTATATATATATATATATATATATATATATATATGTAGATATCACATTATTAAGAGGGTCCTCTCTTGGATATAAACTAGAAACTTTGGAACCATATAGAATTGTATGCCAAGTGTGCCCAGACAAGAGTTCCTTGTAAGGTCCCTAAACCAAAAAAAATTAGGATTGAGGGTTGCACAACTGTACAACTCAAACTCTCAAGTCATGGAAAGTCTTAATGGTTGAGGTCAATCCTAAAAAATTTAGTTTCCATTCATGAAAAATCAACATAAAATCGGAAGGGCCTCACTTTCACTCTATACAAATGCTATTAATATTAAGGCTCTACACTCCTAAAGCCCATGGACTATAAAAGCATAATGCTCTAATACCAATTTCTCAAAATGCAAAAGAAAAAAATTTCACCGAGGGTTGTACTTCATGGAAATTTGATATCACACATTATGATATAGAAATTGTATCATTCAAAAGTATGGGCTCTAGTTTTGAGCTTTAAAATATTTTGATGTTTTGCAAACTATTCCAAAACATTTAAATATATTGTGGTGAGTAGGGCAGAGATGGAGGGAACATGCAGAGAGAAAATGGGCTGGTCAACTAGACTACAAGTTGATAGTCTTGTTAGCTAAATCTTCTCTTTTTTTCATTTCTATTTGCCTTTTAGTTGTTTTTCTAGTGGACTAGATCCAATTGCGTTGTTTCTTGCTTGGAATGGCATGCTTCCTCCCTCTTGTTGTTTATGTGAACAACATTATGCACTTTCTTGTTTTCTGAGCCTCTTGGCATTAGTCTCTATCATTGTCCTCTTTGGTCATTGTTGATATAGAACCCAAAGGGGTTGGCCTAGTTGGTTAGCTTGGCATCCAAAGTTTCTTTGGTCCCAAGTTCGAGCCTCCTTTGGAAACCAAGAAGCATTGTTGATATAGAGGGTGGGTTGTCATGCTCTTCATATGTACCCTAACAAAGTGAATTAGTCATGTTCTTTAGACTTAGCCCATAGATTCCTTTGAGGCGAGTCACCTTTTTGTTGTCTATGGTCACGTATGTCATTCTACCCTACATCTATTTTTCCAATAACATTAGGATTGGCATCAATTTCACGTATTTGGGTTTTGTCTCTGAGCTATCACTTACTCCTCATATCAAACCCAGTCACTCTTAAGCGGTAAGAAAGAGACATATATGTATGTTGGACTACTCGCTTTGTCTTACAAACCTAACTTTGTGCAATTGGAATCTTTCCCAAAATTGTCTTTTTAACAATGTTGTGGTTGTCTTTTTCCTCAAAGAACTCTCTGAAAACCTTTGTATTGAGATTCCATCCACTCATTTCATGCTATGAGTAGCAAGGGAGAGGGAAAACTTCGTAATCGTTGTAGCACATATGGTGAGAGTTTGAACCAATGTGCGTCATCGAGATGAACCACCTTCACCTTCAATTGCTAAACCTTATCAAACAACCAAAAAAAGACCTTGACAATGCTAACAAGCTAACAAATATCAAGCACACTAAGCTAACCAAGTAATGTAATGAATAAGCACGAGAATATAAGCACTGGAAAGAAAGCTCCGTGGAAGACTTATGTACATACTACTAACTAAAGGAAGGGAACACATTTATGGCATAGGCCAGACAATCCATACACCCTTAATCCAAACCTATTCTACCACAGTCCTAAGCTTTCTCCCTCTTGTTGTTTATGTGAACAACATTATGCATGTTACGCCTATATCTTGTATATGGGATCCGGAATAATCCTAGAAGTGGATACTTGGTACTCCAATGTATATAATTGGTTATGCCTTGTTACTCGAACAAGTCCAGAAATACAATTAATAACTTTGTGAGGACCTAGTCACACATCTAATGACATGTGGAGCTATTACATGGGTTAGGAGGTTATAAGCATGATGTAGAGTATGAATGGAATGACTTGCATGTATGGGGATACTATATATAGGCTTGTGTAAGGATCGCCAAGTGAAGATCCGACTAAATCATGTTGCATGCAACCAAAAGGACAGCTGTGGAGCCAAACCACCCAACCAACATGAAATGGATAGTCAATACTCTAACCATTTCACCTCCAAGCCATGGTGATGAATACAAGAGAGGAGGGGATCCTGGCTTCAGGAATCGAGAAATTCCAATCTGGACATGGGCGAGTTTCCACTAGTATATATAATCTCCTTTGGGGAGAGAATATTCCTCTTAGGATCCCACACAACCCAAATATAAGCAATTGATCTCCTATCCTTGCATTATAGTAGTCAACACCATGCAAGTGCTCCTATGCCCAATTATAGGTCTGGGCCCTCATAAGATTATTAATTACATTACCAGCCAAGCCCGGAATGACGAGGCATAACTAATAACCTTATACACTAGAGTAACCAGCTATCAATGTCAGGAATTATTCCAAATCCCACATACTGGACATGGACGTAACATTCCTCCCCCCTTAAACAAGTTTTGTCCTTAGAACGAGCAAACTAGAGAATATCCAATTTATATGCTTCTAGCTGTTTTACACAAATCATTATCCTCAATCTGACCAACCGACCTAATCAAGCACTCAGAGATAGAATGATTTCTCAATTGTTTATCTCTGATTCTGAGTACTCTTTCAAGTTCCAAAGGTACATTGAGCGATAAGTCCTCCAAATGGGTAAAGTCCTCAACACATTCAACTGCCATTGTCATATAAAATAAGTTTACATGATACATTGGACGAGCAGTCGACTAGTCCTGAAGATCAAGTTCAAAAGCTAACAACCAATACTCCAACTTTTACATTTGCCCAGAAAATCATTATCCTTAATCTGACTTCAAAGATCAAATAAGTACTTAGAGATGGAACAAGTTCCAAATTGTTTATCTGTGCTTTGAAGTACTATATATGCTTCTAGAAGTGCTCTAAGCCATAAATTTTTCTATTGGGTCTGATTCTCTCCAATCTAGTAATGTCACCTTCATGTAAACTCAACCTACATGAACCATTGGGTGAAACATCGCCTGACATTGGAAATCAATGTTCAAAAGTTAAAGAAACAAAACAATTATAGTCCAAGACTATCCACAATTTATTGTATACCTGTCACAAATGCTCTTTGGTACAAATACACTTAGAATTTTTCAAAAACTAAGGTATAACAATTCATCCTTTAAGAGAGGTTTAAGCTAAACATCGGTTAAGCATGTCTCTCTCCTATACGTCCTTTCAAGACTAAGCATGAGATTTCAAATTTTCTCGCTGGTCAAGCTAAGGTCCCGATAGTTCAACCTTGTCCGGTAATGTGTGCTGATCCTCACTTGTTCAAGTTTTGGTGACTGTTTGATGTGTCGACATGTCGGTCACTTCAGAGGCTTCCAATATGTCGATCACTTTGGAATCGAGGTGCCTTGGCTTTGTTAATGACTTCAGTTGAGTCGATGACTTTGGCTGAGTCACGAAAAATGCAAAGAATGTGAAGGTCTTTACAAAACTGATAATAAGATGAAAATAAGCTGAGTGCCGGCTTTTTTGGAATTATGTGAACTGTGCGACAAACAGTTCAGCTTGAAGGTGAAGCTTCTAGAGATTGATTGGTTGCTTCTACTTGATTGGATGGTTTCTCCAATAGTGTGTTCTCTATTGTTTTGTCTTGTAAGCAGGATCTTGAGGAGGCGACTCTTGCATTGGTATCAGAGCAAGGCTTATGAAGGTTGGAGAACTTGGAGAAGTGCTACTTTTCGTTGAGATTTCTATGTGGATCAATTAGAATTCTCTTCCAGGTGAATAGCAAGATGGCAAATGGGTTTACTATCTCGGTTTCCATTTGCATTTTGCTAAGATCCATTACTCTCGAAATTTTTGGGGGGTTTATGGAGAATTGTCCTAGAAAGCCAATCTGTGATGTTTTTTTGGAGCTTTTTCTTGTGTAGCTCAAATCTTATGTAGATCCAAATTTTCCAGCAAGTTTACTTTTATTTAGGGAATATTAATGATGAAATTAATGATGCATGTCGGTTCTTCTCATGATTTATGATCTGAATGACTTTCTGACTTTTGCTCATCAGTCTTTTCTTATTTCTTGCTTTATTTTTATTTTTTGTCTTTTGACTGTCTTTTTTTTTAAAATCTCAGCAAATTAAGTACTGAAAACAAAAAAATGAAAAACAATTAAAATTGTTTTCAAATTTTTTTTTGAGATCAGGCTTGCTAAACTGGCGGAGCAGGCTGCCAAAACTTGCGTAATCGGCTGCCATTCACTGGAGTATCAAATTGTTGTCCATCCAAATGCTCAAGAATTACTGCGCCATAGTTCAAGATTTCCTTCACTTTATACGGGCCTTCACCGGTAAACTTCAACTTTTCCTTGATCAGCTTGGTTTTGTACATCAATGCCAGATCTCCTGGTTTTAGATCTTTTTTGTGTAATCGACAATCGTGCCATGCTTTGCGGAGTTCACATGAGGACTCTCTCATGATGTCCATATTTTCTTCAACAAGCTTCAAAGGAGAAGATCCTTGGTGGATTGACTCAGGTGCTAGTTCACACATGACTAGTAAAAGGGAGTTTTTCTCTTCTCTCTTATCTTATGATGGACCTATAAAGTCTATCTATACAGCAAATGATGAAGCTTGTAAGATTGAAGGAGTTGGTAGCATTCCCCTTTGCTTAGGATCTTCCAAAAAGTTCAACATAGAAGGTGTTTTGTACATTCCTACAATAACAAAGAATCTACCAAGTGTTGGCCAAATGGTAGACAATGGTTTCAATGTTGACTTTGCTTCAAATGAATGTTTCATCAAGAAGAAGGGCAAGATAGTGGCTAAGGGCACTAGACTTGGCAAACTTTATAAGCTGGATGCATTTGTGGATACTAATGTTGTCATGTTGGCCGAGAAGAGCAAAATATCTACCTTTACTTTATGGCACAAAAGACTTGGACATGTCAACTCGGGTTCCATGGAGGCTATGATCAAGGAGGAGTATGCTTTAGGCCTACCAAGGTCTATTGGGAAGGAAGACAAGGTTTGTGAAGCTTGTGCCTTATCCAAGGCACATAAGAAGGTGTTTCCTAACTCCATCACAAAGTCATCTCATCCTCTTGAACTCATACACTCGGATGTGCACATTGCTAGCACCAAATCTAATGGAGGTTCATCCATGTTTTTAACCTTCATTGATGACTACTCAAGATATTGTTGGGTGTTCTTACTTTCCTTCAAGTCTCAAGTATTTGATACTTTTGTAAAGTTCAAGTTGTTTGTGGAAAAGCATCATAATCATATCATCAAGATTCTTAGAAGTGACAATGGTGGAAAATTCATCTCCAATGAGTTCAAGGCCTTTTGTGAGGAGGAAGGGATCAAGAAAGAGACTTATTGTCCTTACACTCCTCAACAAAATGGAGTTGCTGAAAGAAGGAATAGAACATTATGTGAATGTTCTAAGGCTTTAAGATTAGATGCTTGTTTGCCCAAATCCTTTTGGGGTGAGTCTCTTGTATGTGCAAACTACTTGATTAATAGGGTGTCTTGCAAAGCAATTGAAGACAAAACTCCTTATGAGATGTTGTATGGAAAGAAACCCAATCTTAATCACTTGAAAGTTTTTGGGGGTATATGTTATGTGCATGTGCCATTGGAAACAAGAACCAAGGAGGATCCATCTTCCACAAGAGGGATCATGCTTGGATATGCAAGCTCAAGCAAGGGCTACAAAGTCTATCTCCCATCCTTAAACAAATTTGTTGTTTCAAGGGATGTCATCTTTGATGAACATCATATGCATATGCTTGAAGAAGGCTCAAGTGCTCCAACAATCAAGAAGAAGATGGCCGAGGAGCAAGATCTTGGTTTTGAGGAGGAGCTCATGGAGGAGCAAGCACCAAACCCACCTATCACACCAAGGAGATCTTCAAGGGCAAAAGTGGAGCCATCAAGGCTCACATATCAAGGCAAAGGACAGCAAGTTGAGGGTATCTCATCCACTTCTTATGCTTTATCTAGTTTTGAAGAACCATCTAATATTGAAGATGCATTGAACTCCAAAGAATGGTATAAAGCTATGTTGGATGAGTATGATGCCTTGATTGAGAATGAAACTTGGTTGCTTGTTGAGAGACCTCAAAGGAATGTAATAGGATGCAAGTGGGTCTTCAAGCTTAAGTTGAATGCAAATGGGAGTGTTAACAAACATAAAGCAAGATTAGTTGCAAAAGGTTATGCTCAAGAGAGAGGGATAGACTATGAGGAAACTTTTGCACCTGTGGCCAAGATGGTCACAATAAGGCTAATCATTGCACTTGCATCACATTTTGGATGGATTCTATGTCAAATGGATGTCTCTAATGCTTTCTTGAATGGTTTTTTGGAAGAGGATATCTATATGGAGCAGCCACAAGGGTTCATCAAGCATGGAATGGAGAACAAAGTATGCCATCTCCAAAGAAGCATCTATGGCTTGAAGCAAGCCTCGAGATCTTGGAATTCAAGACTACATTGCTATCTTATTTCACTTTCTTTTGTTCAAAGTGAATATGATCCCACTCTTCATTAAGTTTGATGATGTTGGTATTGTACTTTTACTCATTTATGTAGATGACATCATCATTAGTGGAAATAGTGTTGATGGTATTGAAAAAATCAAGATAGATCTATCCTTAGAGTTCAAGATGGTAGATCTAGGGTGTCTTCACTTCATCTTAGGCATAGAAGTACTTAGAGGGTCTGATTTTATCTTTATAAGTCAAGTAAACTATGCTCAAAGTCTTTTGAAGAAGTTTAAGATGAAATTATGCAAAAGTGTTGACACACCAATGGAGCAAGATGTAAAAGTGCCAAATGAAGATGATGAAAGATCCTTCATGGACATCACTTTGTTTAGGCAACTTATAGGTTCCTTAATGTGGATCACTATAACTAGACCAGATCTTAGCTTTAGTGTATGTAGGTTGAGCCAATTTATGCAAAAGCCATTGAATATCCATTGGAAAAAGGCTAAGAGGATTCTAAGATACATCTCGGGTACATTGGATTTTGGGATTCTATATAGAGGAGATGTGATTAACCTTCATGCATTTAGTGATTCAGATTTTGCAGGGGACAAGAGGGATAGGAAATCAACAAGTGCCTATTCAACTTTCATAGGAGAAGGTGTGGTTTCATGGCTTTCAAAAAAGCAAGAAACTATATCTCTATCTTCAACCGAGGCCGAGTACAAAGCTTTGACAACCACTACAAAGGAGGTACTTTGGATCAAGAGATTATTGGTGGAACTAAAGATCATGGATTCAGAGGAGGCACCAATCATCTACAATGACAATATATCAGCCCAGCACCTTGCATCTAACCCAATCTTCCATGCAAGATCTAAGCACATTGAGATATGCCATCACTTTGTGAGAGAAATGGTGCAAGCCAAGGAGATTGCTTTGGAGCATGTTCCAAGCAATGAATGTGTAGCTGATCTACTTACTAAACCACTTCAAAAGACACCTGAAGATTGTCCATGATGTGAAGCATGATTCCCAGGAGCCTCCCATCATTGCCGCACGAAAATATAAACGAGCAATTGACAACTGATCTTTGATTTGCTCTGAGGCCATCGGCTTATTTGGATCGAATGCCAGAGGAGGGAGGCAATCGTCCCATCTAGTTGCCACTGACGCCAACAAAGTTAGATCTTTAGCAAACATTGCCGATTGTCACACCGTTGGATCAGGAGAGTGGACATACTCTCGTTGATAGGCTTATAAGGCGCGGTGAAAATCCACTGAGATGGAGAGGATAGTGGACATACTCTTGTTGATAGGCTTGTAAGGCGCGGTGGAAATCCACTAAGATGGTCCAGTTGTAAGGCTGATGGATGATTGGCCAATTGGGCGTATGGATGGTGATTTTGTCCATAGCCAATCCCAAATCTTTTCATTTATTTCTTCGCGGCATTGGCACGTAATAGGGATCTACCCACAATTGGCGAGGGCTGGCGACGTAACTCCTAATTGATTCCAGAGTTTTCTCAAAAACCATGATTCTCCATGTTGGTTGCTCTCCCAATGCAGGTATTTTGTCCAACTCTTTGTCGGCCTCGATCTCGGAGGTCTTAAACTTCAAAACCCATCCACCACACGAGGACTCATGCGGATGTTGCTTTAAGAAGGTCTGGATCTGGTCCTCGACGCTGATGGGCCTTCTGAATAGAGGTGTTGTCCTTGAGATGGACCCGCTTGTACTGCCGGTATGGTTGGTGGTTGGTTTGTTATATCTAGAGCTCCCCCCTGGTCCATGCTCAAATCAACCCCTGTATCCATTGGTATTACATGACCGGTACGGGGATTTGTGGTCCGGCTTCCAACACTCGAGCGACTGCTTTTTCATAGGCGGTAATGGTCTCTTTAGCCTTTGCCAACTCAGTTGAAGCTGCTCCTTTGAACCTGTCAAAGCGGCCTTGAAATCCCTGAAGGGCCAATTTGTATGTCTCCACTTTTTTGAACAAATACGCAATCTCCGTTGGTGTGACCGGATGATCTGGTATTTGCGTTTGAAGATACGCATCACGCTCAAGGGTGGTCGCATCCAATTCACCTTGAAGCCACGTGCGATCTTGTTCAGCCATCTGTAATTGCCCCTTCAGCACCTGCACCTGTTGCTTGACGTACAAGGACAATATATATAAGCTCCAATGATCACTGAAATCAGAAAACAAGAAATTTATGAGAATCAATGTGAAATCAAAATTCATATGAAAAATTCAATAAAATAAAATCTGAAAAATAGTCACTTACTTTGATTTGTATGACAACATGAGAATTGGAGTCCCCAATCTGATGTATTGGAGCATATCATCATGCAGACTTTTGAAATCAGAAATATAAAATGTTGCCATGAATTGAAGAGGAAACAATGCAACATCTATAAACAATGGGGTCTGGAAGAACTCCATCCAGTACTGAATGGCCCCACCTTTGATTTTGCTTGATTTGAGTAGATTGGCTTCTTTGAAATCTAATATGATTAATAACAGGGAAAGCTATTTAGATCACCAATCTTAAGATCCATTTGAATCTAAAATATCAGAGAAAATAACAAAAATCGGTCAAATCTGTCAGATTGGTCAAAAAAGAGGCAAAAAGCGTCATCAGAGCTTATAACTTTTTACCCTCTTTCAGGAAACCTTTGCTGAGTTGCAAACACCTTCAATTTTATTTACAAAACCTTCAGTTTGAAGGGAAAAGATTAATTCCTAGCAGATTTTTAGAAACATCAGAAAAATCGTCAAAAAACATCGAAAATTGTCAAAACCCTAAAAATACAGAAAAAGAACCTTCGCCCGATTCACTGTGCTTAGGTGTGATTCAGATCTATCTACTACCATGTCGACGAAGAATAATACCAAAAATATAAAGTTTTCAGAGGATCAGTTGTCACATTGTCATATTTTTGCCAAAAAGTCAATTTTTTGCAAAAGTACTAGTATCACTCTTGAACCTTCGCCAGAACCTTCGTCGAGATTCCAAAATATTTTATTTATAGTAAAATATTATTTTTGAGTTCAGGAAGATTCTTCTTGATCAGATTATAGAAATGCTTAAATTTTACCCTCGCCAGACTACAAAAACTATAATTTCTTGTGTCAGAAACCTTCGCCCAATTTTCTATAGTTGTATCTGTGTCAGATCCTGCACCTGAGAGGTCGGCGAAGGTTATTTTACTAGAAATTGTCAGAAAAGTGTTTAGAGAGTTTTTTATTCCCAAAATAGCACAAATGAACCTTCGCCGAGACAACCTTCACCTAGTGAACCTTCACCAATCCTATTTTAAGTTTCTGATTTTTCAGATCAAATTTTTGTCAAAATCTGGATCAAATCTGATATGTTCTGATTTGGATTCTGAAAGATTTATCATTTTTGAGAAGTATCGATTGATCAAATTTCGTAAAACTTTTCATCATATAGAATCAGATTCTTGAAAAGTGGAATAGATCTTGTAGATCTAATCTGAGAAAGTTTTTTGAAAAATCTAGATCCAATCTCATTATCTAATTGATCTAAATTTGTGAAGATGGCTACTCCTGGAGGTGCTCCAAAGGAAGTCAATTATTGTTAGAAGAGCACCCCGATTGGATCTACCCAAATATAATGGATTAACAGATCTAGTTAGATTTCTTCAGATCTATGCTAAATCTTGTGAAGTCTATGGTGAGATTTATCTTCAAGATAAACTTAAGCTGTTTCCTATGGCCTTAACAGGCGTAGCACAAGATTGGTACTATAATCAAGATGAAACTGAACGTACAGATTGGGAGGTTGTTAAGCAAGCCCTGATCACACGGTTCAAACCACGAAAGTTTATGGAAGACCCTTTCCTACTTCTAAATAAAATTCAATTGGGAAAGCAAAAATGGTTCGAGATTACATTGAACGGGTGAAACGTCTTAGATCTAAATGTGAACCTCAGCTGATTAACGAAAATGCCATGATTATGTGGTTTTTGTCAGGTCTACCTAAACGGGTTAGACGTGAGTTGAAACGCCATAATGAGTATGCACTCTTGCAAAATGCTATGGATGATGCAATTCGGGAGGAGGATGAAGATTCAGATGAGGGGCCTTACAAAGACTAAGCCTGCTACTTTTGCTATTAAGCTAGCTGATCAAACGACAGTTCATCCACAAGGAATGGTGAAGATATACCTGTCAGAATTGCAGGAGTACAGTTCATCATTACTTTCGTAGTGATGGACTTACTAGAAGTGCCAAATTTCTACCAAATTCTATTAGAACGTCCATGGTTACGAGTTGCGCAAGTAATTCATAACTGGGGTACCGGAAAAATCACTTTTGAAAATCGTGAACGTGCAGTTAAAATTGATCCTACAACTTGGACTATCAAATCAGTGGTTCAAGAAGAGGATGACAATTCGTCAACAACAGATCATACTTGTGATCAACCAGAGAAAAATTTGGGAGTTCATTACGATTTTCGAACAGATACTATCAATTGGAATGAAGCTCTTGCAACAATTGACTGTACAGCAGGATATATGTATCAACAAGATAATCAATCAGATTTGAGCAAGATTTTTTTATTAGATCAAACTTTGGATACACCAATCACGTTTCCACTGAATGTGCTGAATGTAGCCTGGATATCAACGAAACCTATACCAGATCCGATTGAGGATGAACTCATTTCAGTGAGTCATGCCTTGACTTATGATGGCAATGCAGAACTTACGAATGAGCTGATTCTAAAACATATGGATCCGACCATATTTGGAGTGCGTAATGTTCCTGATGAACTCACAGTAAAACCGGCCAAAGCAGTTATATTAAAGGAAGACAGGATCACAGGATCGATGACGAAGAAACAAGCTAAGCAACATTATAATATGGTCCTGAAATGGGAAAACACCCCTCGACAGATTGATTCAAAAGAAGTTTCACCCTTATTGGATAAAGACAAAGGAAAAGTTGAGGATGATTCTTCAAGTAAGATTTCTAGTAAAACATCATCTTCTAGGAATCTTCACATGTGAAGAAAGATTTATCATCTCGAAAATCATCACCTCCACGATCAATTCCAGCTAAGAAGGCTAAGCGAAGATCCAAGACAAGTCCTTTCGAAAAAGAACAAACAAATGTAGTCCAGCATGATATGCCTGAACATTTTAAACGTTATACACTAGATGATGTGGTTATCATGTTACCTAAAGCACATCGTGAACCTGAAGAACATATGCCGAAATCTAAAAAGGTTTACGATGGCCCAGCTAGGATGCAGCCAATGAATCTTGCCGAACCAGGAGAACCATAAAAGATTGTACAAGTTGGATCACAACTTACTCCTGAACAATATCAAACACTCTGATTGTTACTTATTAAGTATCAAGATTGCTTTGCATGGACTTATCAAGATTTGAAGGGTATTCCGACATCAATGATTGAACATACCATACCTTTAGTACCTGATGCAATTCCAAAGGTTACAAAGTTCTATCGTTGTAATCCTAATGTGGCGGACTTGATAAATAAAGAACTTCAGAGATTGCTTGATGCTGATTTCATTTATGAGATCGAGCATACCGAATGGATTTCACCGATTGTCATTGTTCCTAAAAAAAATGGAAAATTGCGGATCTGTGTAAATCTCAAAGCGTTGAACAAAGTGGCGCGAAAGGATCACTTTCCGTTACCTTTTACTGAAAGCATTTTGGATCGCCTTGCTGGAGCGGAAGCTTATAGTTTCTTGGATGGATTTAGTGGTTACAACCAGGTTAAGATTGCACCTGCCGATCACCATAAAACTGCTTTTGCAACAGAATGGGACACCTATGCTTACAAAGTAATGCCGTTTGGACTCTGTAATACACCAAGTTCACTCCAAAGAGTAATGCAATTTGCTTTTAAAGATTATCTACATAAATTTCTTGAAATTTACTTGGACGACTTGGGAGTTCATGGTACTAATACAGACCACCTGCATCGATTGGAGAAAGTATTTGAAGATGCCGCAAATATCAGATTTTCCTAAATCCGAAAAAATGTCAAATATGGGTTTCTCACGGAGTTGTGCTTGGACATGTGATATCAAGACATGGTATTGCCGCAGATTATTCTAAGATTAAAGTTATTGTGGAATTGCCACCACCAGCAACAATTCGTGGAGTTTACGTGTTTATGGGTCATGCGAACTACTATCGAATCTTTATTATCTTCTTTGCAGATTTAGCATGACCTATATACAAACTGACTATTGTTCCTATTTAGATAGTAGAAGTGTTAGAACCCTTTGAAAAATTAAAAAAAAAACATTAATTTTAGCACCAATACTGTGTTCTCCACATTGGATGATAGAGTTTCATGTTCATACGGATGCCTCAAAATATAACATTGGATTAGTTTTGATGCAGCCAGGTGACTATAAGAAAGATTATCCTATACAATTTGCAAGCAGACAGCTTACAGATCCAGAAAAGAATTATTCAACAACAGAACGCGAGGCATTAGCCATGATTTTCTCTATTTGGAAATTTCGTCACTACCTCATGGAAACGCACTTTGTATTTTATACGGATCATCAACCGTTACTTTACTTGGTAAACAAGACATGCAATACTGGACGTATTGCAAGATGGTTATTGTTATTGACTGAATTTGACTTTCGAATTGTGGTTTGAGAGGGCAATCAACATTATCTAGCCGATCACGTTTTGCGAATTGAATCCCACCATTTAATACTAAAGTGGATGATGAACTACCAAATGTTGCATTATTCTATGTTGAAGTAGTACCTGAGTGGGCAGCAGATGTTGTTGAGTATTTGATGCTAGGACAACCAAATGACTCCTTGACAAAAGTATTGTAGAGACAATTGATTCATAAGGCTCAACCTTATCAATTAATTGCAGTACAATTGTATCGTCGTGGATCAGATAATATTTTACGAAGGTGTGTTTTAGCGCATGAAGTACCAGATTTAATCATGTTTTCACATGATGGCATGGGTGGAGGACACTTCTCTACAGATATTACTGTTTGCAAACTTTTACAATCAGATTGTTGGTGGCCTACGCTTCACAAGGACACAAAAAAATTTATTCAGACATGTGATTTTGCCAGCGAGCACGACGACCTACTCGATAGAACTATGAACTCTTGCATCCAGTTTTATCACAATCACCATTTGAAAAATGGGAACTGGATTATATTGGACCTATTCACCCTGCCGCACAAGGATCTCAGGCCCGATACATTATCGTCGCAACTGATTATATGACCAAGTGGGTTGAAGATGCGAAATCTACGGCCAAGTTTCTATATGAAAATCTACGGCCAAGTTTCTATATGAAAATATTATAATCAGATTTGGATGTCCGATCGAGATTGTCAGTGACCGGGGTACACACTTTGTCAATCAAACCATAAAGTATTTATTGGAAGATTTTTTTGTTATACACAGATTTAGTACTCCCTACTATCCCAGAGGGAATGGCCAAGCTGAATCTTCCAATAAGATTTTCTGCACCATTATGACAAAGACTGTTGAAGCGAGTCGGTCTGATTGGGAACATAAACTGTATGCAGCATTATAGGCATTCAAAACCGCTTACAAAAACACCACAAATTAAACACCTTTTCAACTGGTTTATGGTCAAGATGTTGTCATGCTGATTGAATTTTTAATCTCATCCTTATGCATAGTAGCAACGGAATGATTGAATGATGATAAGTCTTCACAACTTCTCCTCCTCTTTGCTCATGTTGGCTTGGCTTTGATCTTGCTTCCTCTTGAAGCATTCCGAGGCATAATGCCCCATCTTGCTACAATAGTAGCACTTCACCTTTGATTTGTCCTTCTTGACTTTGGTGGTTGATGGAGATGCCTTTGAGGGTCCTTCTTGATTCTCAAGCTTTGTAGACTTCTTGAATGTTGATACTTTGCCTTTGGACTTGCCTTTGCCTTTGGTGAAGAGAGCTTGGTCATCTCCACCTTGGATGGAAAGCCTATCCATCCTCTCTTGCATTTGGCTCCTTCTTGATTCCTCGGCCATGAGTGTGCCTTGGAGTTCTTCAAGTATGGGTAGCTTACCCATAATTGCATATCCCTGAACCAAATTGTCAAATTCAAAGCTTAGTCCATTCAATATGAGTTGAACAAGCTCTTCATTCTTGATAGGATCACCTATAAAGGCTAGCTCTTTGTTCAATTCCTTTACTCTTAGGACAAAAGTATGTGCACTCTCTCCTTTCTTTTGATAGCTTCTATAGATTTGATTATTCAAAGCTAACATTCTAGTTTGGTTCTTGGATTCATAGACCTTTTGCAAAGTCTCCCAAGCATCTTGAGCTGAAGTGCAATCTCCTACCTCTCTTAAGAGTTCATTTGCAACATTCATTTTTATGCAATGTAGTGCAACATTGCACCTCTTGATGTATTTGGCTTTTTCTTGAGGATGAATAGGTTCACCCTCCTTATCATTTACAATTTCCATCAGATCTTGCATGATCATGATAGATTCCATTCTAACTTTCCATATGGAATAGTTAGTTTTGTTGAGCCTTTCATTAGTATCCAAAAGATATGCATTTATAGATGCCATCTAGTCTCCTAATCAAGGACTTGACACAAATGAAGGTTACTTCTATTGATTTGATTGAAGGTCTACCTTATCCCACTTCTTAGGGACCTGAAAAGATCAGTAATAGACTTCCTATAAAGATCTAAGAATGATCTCTAACAAAATCAAATCATAGAATACTAGAAACAATGCACTTGCTTGATTGAAGTAGACAATACTAGTAGAATTGCCCCTCTTTCTATAAAGAACATTAAAACTTCCAAATGATCTGATCAAGAGTGAATTTCAGCAACCTAATATACTTCCAAAATCACTTGTAAAAGATCTAAATGGAACTTAATGAGGATGCAACACAATCTACTATCCAATCACAAGCAAAAAATGATCAAAATTGATGAAAATTGATCTAATTTGGTGCATAAGTCAAGCAATGGTTGGACTGAACCTAAAGCACTTTAGGAGGTGTCTACTACACCTTAGAACAGCCTTTAAGAGTCCCCAAAACTCTGATCTTCCCTCTCCTTGAATGCTAGAAAGCCTCCTCTATGAAATCACCTCCAAAACTTGCTTAGAAATCAATGCTTGGAGCAAGCAAAACTTGCTATCTTGGTAATGTGAATTGAATTCAACTTTGCCTCTGGTTTTAGACACCTAAACACCTGCAAATGAAGTCACACAACACCAATCTCCAATGTATTTGACTCACTTTGAGTTCTAGAATCAATACTAGATGCTAAGATCCAATCTACACAAGATTTAGATCAAAAATTGTGATCAAATTGAATGAAAACCAAGGATTTAGCTCATTTCAGCCTTTAGGCTCTGATACCATGTAAAAATCACAGCAAATAAGGATCCTAAAACACTTGAAATGATGAGGGAAACAATAGATTATGATTTCATAAGATTAGCACAAGTTGAACCATCAAAATCCATCAAAAATCTATGCTTGAACCTCACTAAATGGCCAAAATCCTTGAAGAAGGCTTCACACGTGTGAAAGTACGGCCTCCCACAGTCCTGAGTACTGTACACCAGACCTACATTCAATCCTATAATCATTAGTAATCACAAGTACTCAAACAATTATGAACATAGAGAGCAATTGCACCATTATGAGAGAAAAAACATGAAATTGCTTGATTGATTTTTGGTGAGATATCATCACCTATATATACATGATCCATCACGGTTTTGGGCAGGTATGAGTAGCCCTAAACCTATCCCTAATGCTAATTTTGGTGGATATTTCATCCCTACCAAGTTAGGGTTGGAATCTTGGAGATCCCTCAACAATGCAAAAATTACCAAAAATAGCTCCTATTTTTTCTCCCTTGTAATCTAAGCATAATTTGGACTCATTCCAAAGGTTCCTAACCACTAGGTCTACTTGAGAACATCCTTAATGAATGGAATCCTATGCTATTTGGCACGTGTGACAAGCCAAATCATGACCATCTAACTATTTACAAGTCATATGACCAAAACTAGTCAAGCTAGAATTGTGAATTTTTAACATTAAGAAGTGATAATATATCCCAAACAAGTTGATTGAGTTTTGTAATTCTAATGGCATAAAGAGGGAGTTGTCATGTCCATACACCCCTCGACAAAATGGAGTAAGTGAGAGGAAAAATAGATTTCTTTGTGAGTGTGCTAAGGCCTTAAGGCTAGATGCTTCTCTACCCAAACCATTTTGGGGGTGAAGGCCAATAACATGTGCAAATTTCGTATGCAATAGATTGCCTAACCAAGCCATTGTGGAATCACACATATGAGGATCTATTTGGAGAGAAGCCCAATCTCAAGGATCTCAAGGTTTTTGGATCCATTTTCTATGTACACCAATCCTTGGATACAAGGAAGAAGGATGATGCAACCTCCATCAAAGGCATCTTTGTGGGATATGGTGAGGATAACAAAGGTTATAGAGTTCTCCAATCCCATCACTAGCAAAGTGGTAGTGAGTAGGGATATTATTTTTTAGATGAAGGACATGTTTTTCCTACATTCCAGCAAGGAGCAAGCACATCGAGATTGTTCATCATTTTGTGAGGGAGAAAGTGCAAGTCAAAGAGATCAAGCGCCAACATGTGCCATCATCAAGTTGCTTGGCTGATTGTTTACTAAATCTTAAACTAAAGATTCATTTGTCAAGCTTAGTCCTTCAATTGGTGTAATGATAAAAGCATTATTGTTTCCAAGGCTAGATATGAGGGAGGAGTGTGAAAAATTGCTAACATTGGCAAATCTAGCCATTCAAAATGAACAAGAAGAAACTCAGACATGCAATTAACAGCATAAACATTTGCATTCGAGATCATACACAGCACAAATTGATATGTTGCGCGAAGGCTAAAATATCATCTATTGATTTCTTTTCTCTGATTCTTTGAGCACTACGTGCATACCCCGTATTGCATTGGCGTGAGAGAAAT